>JAHWFO010088325.1:360448-418493 GCA_023313115.1 Rhysida immarginata | reverse complement strand
GATCTAAATTAACAGTATAAAACAAGTCCCCTTCCCCTCTCGTCGGATATACGTGACTGACTATCATCTAGATCGTCACAAACGCTTCCGCTTTAACGAACCGTGTCAGTACATCTGTCATGACAAGTATATACTTATTACCTGCCTTTGACCTCTGCACCGGACCAACAATATCCACCACTAGTTTTTGAAATGGATAGCTGGCTGCAATGCCGGGTTGGCAGGGCGCTTTTTCAACATTCCGTTTCGTCTGCTGGCAGATAGTACAACCCCCAATTTTCCGCTTCACATCTGCCTTCATGTCGGGCCAAAAGTACAATTTCTGAAGGTTCTGGAGGGTGATATTAATACCGCGATGCCCACCCATTACACCATCGTGGAACTGGGCCAACAGTTTCTCCTAAGCCCCCTGGGCACGCACACCCTTGAGCATGCATCTGGATGTCTGGAGTCGTAGCATACCACCAGACCATTATGCAACCCCAACCGGCCCCATGGCCGCTCCGTGATACTTTGAACCTGTAGTTCGGCCAAAACTTCCTTCAGCCACGGATCGCTGGGCTGCTGTTCTTGCAGCTCATCCCTCAGGTCTCTATTCCCCTGCACCACAACCGAGCTCTCGCAACGCCGAGATAGCAAATGGGGCACACAGTTGGTCTTGCCAGGCTGTTGTCAAATTCTTCCAACTGTAATGCCCATCTCAAGACGCACTGGTTAGAATCTTTCATCCATTGGATGAAGACCAGCGGTTTATGGTCGGTGAGCACGGTTATGGGAAACACCAAAATAATGTGCCTAAATTGTTTGATGGCTCTAAAAATAGCCAATGCCTCTTTCTCTATCAAGGAATAATTAAGCTGACTCCCCTGCAGTGGCTAAAAAAAGGCTATGGTCGCAACCCTTCCTCGTACTCCTGTTGCAGCACTGCTCCAACTGCATACGCGTCTGTGGCTAAGAAGAATCGCTTCTCATTATCCGGGGCCACAATCACGAAGGGTGCTTGTCAGGGGTTTGGTGCGGATAATAGAATGTAGACTGAGAAATTTGGACAATCACTTAAATCGTACAAAATCACTTTATTGACATAAAAAGTCAACTAAAAAACTAATGATAGTTATTCTCTATGCTCCCAACCCTCAGTGCACTTGTGGCCTAAATTACCAACCATTAAGAACTACCAAATATCACGACAAACAAAAAAAACTTACTAATATCTAAGACATGAGCATGTTGCTCATTAACCCTAATTCAAAACCATTACATGTCCACTTAGTCTCAAAGAACTTCCCCTTTTACTTTTACATTTCTGCCTAGCAGCCATTATCTACCAGGGTGTGGCCGTATGTGTGGCCACAGCCTACTATAAAGGTAGCAGCCTGTTCAATCGACACGATTTCCATTGAAATCTTAAGACCGCCTTGGTTCAACGACTTCTCACTTGAGGGCGCTTTTAGTGAGGGAAAACCTTGGTAACAACTGTGTTTACTTATGCACAGAGCTACAGCTGATCAAGTCTTTTTAAGTGTCAAAATGAAACAATATTCCTAGATATTAATTAATATGCACCATTAACAAGCCCAAGAATGTTTCTTTTCAAAAAAAAAAAGGCGACATGTTATAAAAATTTTTTTTTAACAATTATATAAGATTAAATATAAGATTAAGTATTAAATAATGTTAATATATAAGATTGATATATAAATATATAAAATTAAGATTATATATTAATAATATATAAGATTAAAATTAATACAGGTAGATCCTGTTATATGCGATACATATGTTCCACGAAATTGCCGTGTATACCGCATTCGCGTAAAACGGGTTCCATTTAACATGTACTGAATAGAGTTTTGTTCTCATAAGCATTAATTAATTTCCTGATATAACGTAAATAATTGCGTTATAGAAGTATAGGATTAGTAATACAACAGTTTTCTATTTTTTAGTCTTAAAGTAGCACCTTATTTTATAAAACTCAAGGTACACTAAAATACTCAAAAAGAAGTGTCCACAATCTAAACTTTATATTGCTTTGGGTTCATCTGTACCAGAAGATTCTGATGCTGTTTCCAACAGTCTCCTTCCTGTAATAGTGTTGGTAAAATCTCGAAGAGTTTGGAAGAGGAGCTCAAACTGGATGTTAAGGGGTCGTTCGAACTGGCAGGACGTTTCGTTAAAAATTGCTTGATGATCGGCTATAACGTTTTCTTCATCTTCATCGAGGACCTCCAACTCAGTTTCTAAAGAGTAGGATTTTCGGGTAATAATACTTTCTTTACGTTTCGGCGGCATTTTAAGTCCTACAACAATAAATCTTTTCGCAAACAGATTAGAAACTCAGCTGATCTTGTCCAAACTGATGTATAGCCACCTTATCATTCATAGATAGCCAGTGATGTGCTATATGTGCACTAAACACAGGGATAGGAACAAAAGAAAACTCAAAAACGGATTCAACTCCTAACAAAATGAGAAGAGCTTTCGCATGTTGGCGATCGATGGTGCTACTAAATGAAAACCGCGTATATCCGAAATCGCAGATAACGAAATCGTGTATAACGGGGATCTACCTGTATATAAGATTAAATATATATATAAGATCATGTAAATATGCAGCCTGCTTGTAGCCTAACCAGTAGAAAACAATAGAATGGTAGCAGTAGTAAGGCTTTTTCAATGCTAAAAAGGCTTTCTTCACCCTACTTAAAAGCGCCCTCCTCCTTTACTGCGGTGAAACTTGGAAACTGTCGATTGAGCAGGCTGTTATCTCTATAGTAAGCTGTGGTGTGGCTGAGAATACTCTTTCGATTATTCCAGCTCAAGCTGCACTTCTATGTGGAAACCTAGTCAGAGGAGCATAAGAACTGACACTCTGGCCAGAGGCAGCTCCCTTTATCCCCAAGACTGGCGTGCTCTGATGCCCTGTGGCTCCTTTAACTATGCCTAAGGAAGGGGGAGCCACGGTAGTCCTTCCCAGGAGACTGCTCCATCTAGCAGCAGTGCCAATGGAGCAAATCGCCCCGTACAAGAGTAGCTGCGGGAGAACCTCAGCTGCAATTCCGCGGAGACCTCCTTTATCAACTACACTGCACGTGCTCAACTCTCACCCCCACTTACGCACTTGGCTGAAACGGTGACATAGCCAAATTTTCCAGGCCATCCCGTGCTAATAAACAACGTTGAAGAGGCAAATACTCAATGACACCTTAAATATATTACAGCAACATATACAGGGTCAGCTGGACATAAAAGACTTCAATTAGCTGTACAACTGTTTTCTATGCACAACACCGTTCAGATGCATACAGTCAGTAGCAGTCACTTAAGAGTTGTGCAACTTCAGCAGTGTCCACACTTAACCAACGGGAGAAACTGTCTTCATCATGGACACTTATGATCGATTAAAAGTAAATAAAACATTCTTACCACGACATTGTCTCTTTGGCGGGATTACTTGTTACTTTTCTTGCTTAAGCAGGGGCCAAGGATGCAGTCCGGCGTCATCGCACCGCGAGCGGCCGATCGAACCCAGCAGTCGTCCGTTGAATATGCGACGTCAACGCCAAATGACAGTATGGATAATGTGGAGAATATGTGGAAGCATATAAAGGATTGTCTGGTGAGTTCTGCGAAAGAGATGTGTGGTGAAGTCAGTCTGGGTCGAATGAAAGGCGATGCATGGTGGAATAAGGATGTTGCAGACATGGTGGCAAAGAAGAAACAGGCATATCTGGGAATGTTGAATGGCAGTGTTGGTGCGGATAAATACAAGAGCTGTAAGAGAGAGTGTGCACAAGTGATTAGATAGAGTAAGGAGAAAGTGGCAAGAGAAAGAGATGAGAAACTGCAGAATGACTTTGAAGGGAACAAGAGAATGTTTTGGAAGTATGTTAGAGACATGAGAGGAGGGCAGAAGGGGAATCTGTGTAGTGTGAAGGACAAGAAAGGTAAAATGCTGTGGAATGAATCCGATGTAGTTGGTAGGTGGCAGGAATATTTTTCCGAGCTCTTTATGCCTGTGAGCGTTACTGGTGTAAGTGACTGGAATGAAAGTAGAGCGGAGAAGAGAGTGGAGAGTGAGTCGGAAGCAGATGGAATCAGTAATGAAAGAAGTTCTGAATGCAATTAGCGCTTCAAAGTGTGGTAAAAGCCCTGGTGTAGATGGTGTGACCGCGGAGATGTTACAGTATGGTGGAAAGCAAGTTGTAGATTGGTTGTGGAAGCTCTGAGTTTTGCTGGATCAGTGGTGTGGTTCCCGAAGATTGGACTAAGGCTATGATTGTCCCATATATAAGGGTAAGGGTGATAGAAGTGATTGCAAGAATTATAGAGGAATAAGTTTGTTGAGTGTAGCGGGGAAGGTTCATGGAAAAGTTGTGATTGATAGAGTGAAGAGTGTGACTGATGAGAAAGTTTGGGATGTGCAGGGTGGCTTCAGGAGTGGAAGAGGATGCACGGATCAAATTTTTTCACTGAGAGTAATTGTAGAGAAATATCCATGTGAGGAAATAAGTGTTTTGTGCGTTTGTTGATTTGGAGAAAGCGTACGATCGAGTGAATAGGAACATCCGTTGGAGAGTGCTGAGAGATTATGGTGTGAGTGAATGACTACTTGGGCAGTGAAGGCAATGTATGTGAACAGCTCTGCTAGTGTGAGGACAAATGAAGGCTTATCTGAGTGGTTTGCGATTGAGGAAGGTGTGAGGCAAGGATGTGTGATGTCCCCGTGGTTATTTAATGTTTTCATGGATGCATGTGTTAGGGCGGCCGGGATTAATGACTTGGGCGTGAAAGTGGGTGATGAGAGAGTGTGGTGTTTATTGTATGCTGATGATGCTGTTATCCTGTCGGAGAGTGAAGATGATCTTAGGACACTGGTGGTAAAAATGAACGAGGTATGCAAGAGGCAGTATATACGAATAAATGTGGAGAAGACGAAAGTACTTGTTTTTGAGCAGGGAGAGGAACAAACGGGATGTATGATTGAGCTGAACGGGGTGAACCTGGAGCAAGTGAATGAAATTGTGTACTTGGGGAGCATGTTTGAGAGGGACAGGAGCATCGATGGCGAGATATTAAGGAGAGTTAATGCTGGTTTGAGGATCGTAGGCGCACTTGGAAAGTATACTAGGAATGAGTGTTTATCGAAGAATGCCAAAATGTCTGTTTATCAGAGCGTGCTTGTACCAACTCTAATTTATGGGAGTGAAACCTGGGTGTGGAATGAGAAGCATAAAAAGCGACTGTGTGCAGTTGAAATGAGGTATCTGAGAGGTGTAGCTGCAGTTACGAGACTTGACTGTAGAAATGTGTGAGAGACGATTGTGGAATGCAACTTAATGTGGCTGATGTGGTGGCAAATCAACGTTGAGTTGGTTTGGACATATGGAACGCATGAACGAGGAACGACTGACGAAACGACTGTATGTTGGTAATATTGATGGTGGGCGAGGAAGAGGGAGACCAAGGAAAGAGTGGAGAGATCAGTTGGATGAATATCTGAAGCTGTATGGGTTTGAGAGTCTGAACAAGAGACGTGCTTGCATGAAGAAGAGAATGACCATGGAAGAAGATGGGATGGTGTGTAGAGACCAGAATGTGTGGCGTCGATTGATTGGCAATGTATGATTTGGTGGATCCGTTTTTTTTTTCTTTTCTTGTGCTGCTCACCCTTTTTGTAGGATGGGGCGTGATATTGATGATGATTGATGATGATGAACACGAAGTAAATGATAAAAGTTCATCTAGAACAACTAAAAATTGCTACAACAGCATTCCGCAGTATTTATTTAACACGCATCTCTGAAGCATTAACTGCTAAAAAATCTTTTCAATACTCAAGCATTGTCAAATACCGCTAAGGGCTAATGTTCGAACATCCACATCGTTCGACTCCGCTTGTGCGAAACACGGCCTCTCAAGCCGACAGCATCTCAACAACTACACATGAATTTCCCTAATCTATTTTATTTAAGAAATTCGTTGCCAGAACAACATCAAAAGAGACAATGCCACGTTGAGAAGCTGATATTATCCTTTCAGAAATCCTTCCGAGACGACAATATCAGCTCGACAACAGGGTTACAAAAAAAAAAACCCCATTAAATCAAGTAATTAAGGAAAAAAAAAATGAATTTACTTACAATCAAAACAAAACAAACACAGCAAAAGTCACTGTAATAACAATAAGTTAATTTTGCCGGGCCTACATGACAAGCCAACTGACATGTCACAAATTAAAAAAAATTAAAATATTTAATTTTGAAGAAGAAAGATGCAGTTACAGTCCAGGTAGCAGTTGCATTTTATTCGGCTCCCAGTGAGATGTTCCCCCCCCCCCCCTTAATCATATATTACACTATACCCAAGGCATTCAGTGTGGGGTGTGGAGCCATCAAGGGTTTGGGACCCAAAATCTAATGTGACTCGAGCAAGATGTGGAGAAACATACATTTATTTACTGATTACTACAATAAGCATCAATTTCATTTTACTTATACAATAAACAGTGAGGCCCCTTTGTAAGCAAGTAAAATTAACGATTAACTAATCAAACAAGAGCGGCGCTCTAAGTTTAAACATCCGGCAGGCAAATACTGCACCTGTTGTGCTCGAGCATGGAAATTCTAAATAAAGGAAAAAACAGAAAACACTACTCCACATAGAAAAATATTTTACTGACTCAGATGTACATTTCGGATTTCAAAAATCCACTCACTGATGATGGATTTTTGAAATCCGAAATGTACATCTGAGTCAGTAAAATATTTTTTTATGTGGAGTAGTGTTTTCTATTTTTTCCTTTATTTATTAAGTTATCCACAGTTTCGGCTATTTTTCTATTTATCATGGAAATTCTGCTAAGTGCAAGAGTTGCACGCGGGACACAGCGAGCATTCGCTGAGCCGTCACTCACAGTCAACCAGGTGACCAACACCCCCAAATAAGTATTCCAACAATCACAGCGCACCACACATCCAGTGCCGCCTTTTGTGTGGAGAAAGACAGGGGCGAGGCACAGTAACCCCTTATGGCAGGTGTTGGCTTCCCTGTACTGTTCGGCACCGAGAACGCCCCGGAGTGCCTAATGCTAGCCCGCTGCACGTATGAATACTATGCTCGCCACAAGGGTCACTAAAGGGGGTTCACATCACGTTACTCTCTCTCCGCGTCTACAACCTTGCTGCGACTCATAAACAATGTCAACATGCTCATCGCAATATACAGGGCAAGACTATAAACTAATCTTAAAATATAGAGTTTACAGACATCTTTCTTCTTCAATGAAAACAAAAGTTAATCATACGAAGTTCATAGACGCACTCTTGCACACTGTAAATACGGGTTGTGATCGAATGTTTCACGTGCAGAGGCATCATTGGCGTGGCGGAAGGAACCTAGCCAGATGGCTCATATGTTGATTCGAATGTCTTGTCCTTTAACACTCCATGCAGAGTAACAACGAAAAGACACTCACCAAATCTTTTTTGACAATACCACCCGTTTCTGGGAATAAAATCGAACGTCTACTACGATGACTCGCATAGTCTGTGGAACCGGGCGGCTGCAAATGTCCTCAAAATTGATCTTGCATCCGTTCTCTTCGAAACTGCTCAGCATTCTATAAATTACCATTAAACATTCTACTTAAAGCCAAATAGTAAAATAAAACTGCCGAAAAAATGACTGATATGACTAACAATACACCTCTCGTGAGCACAGGGAACCAAAAAAAACGTCCGCTCACAACGACAAATTTCAGCAAAAAAAAAAAAAAAAAAAAAAAAATGTCAACAAACATTTTCAAAACAACGTGTCATCTCTCATTTCACAGATAACGTGTTAGCAATCAGCAATCACAGATAACGTGTTAGCTCTATTGGAGGCTGAGGCTAATCTTCTCGAATTTCCCGATGTAAACAATTTCGGCTCCCAACAAAGCTCACCACACCGTCATCAGCAATGCCATTACGCAGACAATAAACACAACAAACACGACAATTAACGTCAGATACACAACAGAAAGTCCACACGAACATAAAGATTTCCCCTTTATTTCCTATTACTAATGCAAAATACCAAAATACTGAACACTAAGTGCTTAACAATAAATACATACGTTAAAACAAAATACAAATACACACCCGACAACACCTGTAAAACGCGAATGTGCGAACATATTTTCAAACTAACACCATAACCTCTATGTTTCTCTCGGAAGGACACATGTGACACCACACTGACATTCACTGGAATGTTACACATGTACTGTAATAGACATTCATTTGAACATAATAAAACATTGTTAGGCAACTTCAGAAAAAGAATGCCAAGGCTGTCGAAAAGCTTTGCTCGTCGAAATTTTATTTCATTTAATGTTACAAATTAAGTTAATGTAATGTCTATATTGTTCAATTATTATGAATAAACAGCGGCAGGATGGGAGAATCTTTTTAAAGTAAATGAAATGTGATCGATGTGACACTTTCAGCGAATGATTGTCTACATCTTGTTTTCGAAATATCACTTTCCCACTAACTTTTGCAGATGGGAAAATGAGAAAAAAGCGAATTAATGTACTCTCTATTGTACAGGGTTAGCTTAAATGATTCATAGGGTTTTAATAAAACAATGCTTTGAAATCTATATCAATATATTAAAATTTATACGCAAATTTTGCTTGAAGTTCGTTAGAAGTTGTCCCATCATACTGGAAGTAACCTCTTGTGATCAATCTTATAATAATTGAGGGTTTTTTTTTCATCTGCTGAACATAGTATAATAATGGAAAATCAATAAAAAAATAAAAAGGAACTAAAAGGAGAAGAACGACGGAATCTTTCATACTGGTCTGAGGACATCTTCAGGTCATCTGTCTTGGTTTAAAGTTTAAGGACCCTCCCCTTCTTCTTGGATAATTAGCGGTGTTGGGTGCCAGGCAAGAGTTATGGATTTTACGGGGGAGGACTGACCTGGGGGGTGAAATGGGCAGTGTGGGATGGAGTCAGGAGGTAAAAATGTAAACAAAAGGAAAATAATCAAATTTAAAATCAGCATAAATATCGAAATGAAAAAAAATCATAGAATTACTATCAAATTTGGGTGGATTTGATAAGAGAATAAATATTGGGATGAAAGTAGATCTAATTATAAAATTAATTGCCAATTTGGGTAGATTTGATAAGAGCAACTTGCCAAATTGTTGTTATCTTTTTTTATGTAAATTAATTCTATGATCACTCTTTTTATATAATTTTGCTCTCTCTTTAATATAGCTACTTGGTGCCATGCCATTGGGTGATCATTTGTGTAAGCATGGAGAGCAATGGATTGTTGATATTGTGGTGAAGTTAAATCATCACCTTGTCAGCAGTCCTTCCTAAGAAGGGTGTGGACTAAAATTAAGAAAAAGGGGTGGGACGTTTGTAATGTGTAAAGAGGATTTATTTACAATATTAACAAGAACAAGATACATACAAAGATCAGGAATAACTTAAATTAGCAAAGTACAATAGATAAGCAGGTAATAAAACACAAGATTGCATCATCTTGCAACAACTGTAATAGTGACAAGAAGAATGTCAGGCAAATTGCTAGCATAAGTCTAAACAAAACGGATTTCCAATTAACTACGCTTAAACTTAACTGTGTCAAACCATAAATAGGGACTAACTACCACGTGCAAACTGGTCACTAAACACACACACACACACTTCAAGTCGTGTAACACAAGGAATGGTCACTGCAGTGGGTAAACTAAGCCAACTTACCGGTTCCAAAACTCTACAACCGGCGAGCTACCACAAAAACCCAAATACCAGTCCAAACCTAACGAGACTAGCCCTGCTAATGCGGGTTAACATTGCCACTGCCTACAGAACCAAAATCTCCACACAACAACCAGTACCAAATTTGCACCCAACAAACAAACCTAAACCTTTCCCAATAGAATTAAACCTTTCCCACTTTGCTAGATTAAACCTTCACACTAAATGCCTTACAAACAAAGATTGCGATCCAACTAGATTAATACTCAATCGCCATTAGATTCCAAAGTTTCTCAACGTTACAATAATAATCTCACAAGCTAACACAGAATCCATAATCAAATACTAGATAAATAGCTTACATTTCAATCTAGTTTTCATCTCTTAACTGTTACATTATCAGTTCAACAATACAATTAAACTAGATAATACTTACCGGTAGGCAAATCCCAGATAGGAATACCTTAAAGTAAACCCACTCAATCCAAAGTCAACAGTTTCATTCTACAATACTAAATAGTGTTATCCATTCTAAACCCATTAACCCTAGATTACTAAGCTTTGTCGAATCGACTACGCTGTTTTTTAATTTTCTTTATAACTCTCGCGCATTTGTATATAAACCCCTAATGCGATTATCTAATCACACACTGTCTTCTACTCTAGTAAGGGATGCAGGCATTTTTTTTCATAGGCTTAACAGTTTCCTAATAATTCCAGTTTATAGCGACCATGACTCGTCGAATCGACGATGGTTTGTAACAATGAAACTTTTTTCGAATCCTTCAAAGGTATCAATTAGGGTGTAATCGGCAAAATAATATAATTTTTGATGATCTATTTTACTTATATTATTCTTTTATATCATTCTTTTTCATTAATTCAATTATAATTATTATTTTTATAATATTATAATAATTTTATATTTCGAGCTATGCAAATAGCAATTAAGTGTTAAATTCTTATACAAATGCAAAATTAAGGCTAAAATCGAAAAATAATTTCATATTTTTGCTTTATAATAAACTTTTTTGAGCAATGACAATAAAAAAAGAAATTAACATTTCAATAAAAATTTTATATATAAAAATGCAAATCACTTCAAATATATCACTTATTGTGAAATCGGCAAAATAATAAATTTTTAATGATATATTTTACTTGTATATTCCTTTATATTAATCTTATTTTGTCAATTCAATAATAATTATATTATTAGAGTTACAGATATATAAAGTGTTTAATTTTTACACCAATGTAATAAATCTGGAAAAAAAAAAAGACTATAATCGAAAAATAATTTCAGTTTTTTGCTTTATAATAAATATTAGGAAACAAACAATGATAATAAAAACAGAAATTAACTTTTATATAAAAATTTTATTTATAAAAATAAGCATTATTTAAGAGTAGTCGAATCGACGAAGCTTTATAAGAAGCACTGTTCCAGGAAGCTTTGTGATCCAGGGTTAATATGTAACATGGGGGATATAAAAGGGATAATGACGCTTGCCTAATGTCACAGGCTTAAGCATGACATATAGACACACATGCCCATGTTATTCAAAGAATATTAGGATTTGGAAAATGCTAACTTAAACTTAGATCGTATAGTGGATTTTTTTACTTTTTAAAAAAGATCGTTGTGTCCGCAATAACATTTAATTACTAAAACAAAATCCAACCAGATACAAAGACCTCCACAAATATTTTCAAGATGCTTTTAACAAAATAAATTGATTCATAATAAAAATATAAATGATACAAAACTTTTTCAGTAAGTGGAGATTAATTCCAAATATAATAATTTAAAAAAATAGAGGAATGCCTAAGAGCTTAAAAATTTTAAATTCCACGATTTTCAATTCATTCTTGAAAAAAAATTTTGAAAGTAAAATTTTTAATTACACCTTTTAATGATTATTTATAAATTATGGACATTTTGAAAAAATTATATTATATTTTAATCTCTCTCTCTTTTTTTTTTTTTTTTTTTCAATTCCAAATATAGACAGTTTAGAAGGAATCTATGAAAAATTTTGTCTAATTTCTTTAAATGGTATATTTCGTTGCAGTTTTGAATTTACAATTAAACATGTAATATGAAACACATGTGATTGTTTAATTTTCTTTCTTTTTTTAAAAAATAAGCATACAATAACTTATTAAAAATTTTATTAACTCTTTTATCTCTCCATGATAAAGGTTGCAACACAATCGTATTGCTATTGATAAAGCAAAGCCCTAATCCATACTTTGTACAGAGGCACTACCTACTACCTATTTAACGTGATAAAGTTAACTCTTCCATTTCACCTTACAGTGAAAGAACTCTACCTTTGTCACAATCAGTCATCAAGCAATTGTGCGGATAGTGAAGATAAACCAAATTTTAATAAGCAAACCATATTTTCAATTGCTGTTAAGAAAACCTGGGCTATTGGTCTCCCTTTCCACCCCGATCCCAGGTTTTCCCAGCACCTTTTCAAGATGGCCAGCAATCTGAGATGCCTATGAGCACAGTGGAACTATTATTTTGGCGTGAAATTTATAATAATAAAGCTTAAAAAATAAGGAAAATTACTCAGTCATTAACTAGAGGTAATAGTCATGAACGCAGTACAAGAATAGCACTAGTCTTAATGGTATAAGTCACAGAAGTTAGATTAGTTCCGCACTTTTACCGATGTTTGCTACTACCGTATATACTCTTCTATAAGCCGATTTCCCCCCCCCCCCAAAAAAATGACCCCTAAAAACCACATTCGGCCTATGCATGGGTCAGAGTTGATGAAAATTATAAGTGGAGTTTACAAAAAATTAAGTAATAATATTATTTATTAATCTGTTTAGATTTCATTTATTAACCCTTTCACTGCATAAATAAATTTCTGATAAGATAAAAGTATTCTCTCTCTTTGCAGGATAATGAGAATCTCTAAAAGGCTGTGGTGGCCATATAGGGGAAAATATCTTCGCATTGAATGATGGGTACGTCTGTCGAAGCCATAAATCTGGGCTCCATATAACGAAGTTTTTATTTTTATAATTATGTTTTTTTCCCTGACTTGCATTTTTTTTTTCCCTTTTGTATTGAGCCTAAGAAGGCGGGGGGGGGGGGGGAAGTAAGTGTTATGAAATTTTAATAAAATGTCTCACTACTGATTTTAGGGAGCCTAATCCAAGGTTGTGTACATTAGTCTTAAGTTTATATTTTGATCATCCACAATAGTAGATTACTTGATTCTAGATGTGTGTAGGACAAGATTTATTCAAGAGTATTTACTGGTTCATGGATAATTTAAGCTATTCAGTAGTGATAATAACAATCTTATTGAACGGGAGTGTCCTTCTTCCCCAAGGAATAATTTAGTATTGTAGTTCAGTTATAAAGATTTTCTTGTGTCTGAGAATTATGACTTACAAGGAATCATCCAAGCCTGTATCTCACAGTACCACACTAAATTGAAATACAGGGTGATTATAATTAAAGTTACGATTTCAAAAATGGATAATTTGAAACTACTCGTCAGAATGGCCTGATATTTTAGCAGAACAATAGTGAGTCAATAGAATTTTGTTTGGCGAAGGAAAAAAAATAGTTCCAAAATCTGCCAACAGATGGCGCCAGATTTTCTGGAGATATGCAAATTACTAATACGTGACATGTGCACCGCAGACATAGCTGCCATAAAAATGCAGAGCACCAGCTCTTTGCTTGAATGCTTTATCATGACTCTGACTATGAAGGATCGGGCACTGCTCTTGAAGCTTTTTTATAAGAACAATGAGTGTGCACTAACAGCTATTAGGAAGTTTCGAACATTAAAATCCATAAAATCGGATCCAATAACCACAAATGGTCTGCAAAAAATGATTGCTAAATTCGAAGAAATCGGTTCATTTGACATGAAATGGGGTAGAGGAAGGAAACCAGTTTTGGCTGCGGCAGTGGAAGATGTGGTACAGCATTACAAGAACAGATGAACAGTGATGCTGGAATCAGCAGTGCACGGGGAATTGGCCGAATGCTGGATATGCCGAGCAGCACGGTGCATAAAGTCCTACGGAACATCTTGCGCTGTTACCCGTACAAGATAACTCATGTGCAGCAGTTGCTACCTGCTGACCTGGAAGCACGTGAATCTTTTGCACCACAATTTCTTGCTCGGATGGAAGTGGACAACGCATGGCCATGGAACATTCTGTGGTCTGACGAAGCCCACTTCATTTGCAAGGTTTTGTAAATACTCAAAATTGCAGGATATCGGCGACCGAGAATCCGTTCCAGCTACAGCCATTACCTCTTCACTCTGAAAAGGTCACTGTGTTGTGCGGCACAGTTTATCATCGGTCTGTTTTTCTTCGAGCAGATCACACCTGCTGGTCCCGTTACCTGCACCGTTACTGGCAAGCGGTATGAAGCACTTTTGCGTAACCATGTTCTTCAGGCACTTCAGCAGAGTCAGTGTGTGGATCGCACAATATTCATGCAAGATGGCGCTCCTCGACACATTGCTACTCTTGTGAAGCAGCTGCTGAGTGCTCATTTCGGAGATGCTAGGATCATAAGATCATAAGCCGCCATTTTCCAACAACGTGGCCGCCATGTTACCCCCCCCCCACCCCCCGACTTAAACCCGTGTAATTTCTGGCTTTGGGAGTACCTGAAGAATGTTTTTACAGCGGGCGGATTGAGAATCTAGCAGACTTGAAGGCAAGCATCACACACCACATCCAATGCATCAGTACAGATACCCTCCGATCTGTTGTGGAGCATGCCATTTTGCGCTTTCAATTAGTAGTGGAACAAGGCAGAGGGCATATCGAAAAACTTCTGCCTTAATCAGCAGTAAGATGTTTGTTCCATGAAGCTCTGTTTTTTTTTGGCATTATCACTGTAAACACGTATTCTTGTCTTTTCGCTAATAAATTTTTCGTAAACCCCTGAACTCTATTGTTTCCTTTTGGCTAACATCATTCCTGTGTTTCACGAATCCATTTTTGGTTTCTCCCCTGACATTACCCTGCCAGTGCCATCTATCGGCAGATTTTGGAACTATTTTCTTTCCTTCGCCAAACAAAATTCCATTGCCTCACGATTGTTCTGCTAAAATATCAGGTCATTCTGACAAGTACTTTTCAAATTATCGGTTTTTGAAGTCGTAATTATAATCACCCTGTATATTACTCATCTAAAGCTTGCATTAATAAGAAATTAATAGTTACTATGGCTATGTTTGAAAACAAAAAAATTGAGGACACACAGCCATACTACTGTATCACTCGTGATAAACTGTTTAACTGGTAGATCAGGTAGATCAAACAGAATGTGCAATTATCAGCTGGATTAAATTGAGATAAAGATCAAACAATTTGCAATGCAGTACATAAAAAGTGACAACCAAAAAGAAAATCTCTATGAAGAACAGCAGATATCGACAGAAATGTGAGAAAAGATGATGCTAACATGAAAAGAGAGTTGGCTATTTTGAAAAATTCTAAATAATGAATTTAGCACTCTACCTTTATTTGCAAACATGACTGCTAAACGTTCTCCTGTTGGATCCCATTCCAAACTATGTATGCATCCTCCTACACTGAAAATATTAGAAAGTTTGTTAAATAAAGTCAAGTTTATCCTCTAACCAAATCAATTGTCAATCAAAATTTATTTTACCACACAGGTCCATTAGATGTTTCAAAAGTAACCTCTCTTAAATTGACAACAGGAACAGCTTCTTTGGATCCACCAACTCTAGGCTTCTGTGTCAAAGGATCATCAATCGTTTGAAAATTCAAGGAAAAGATGATTGGTTCATTCTTAATGGCAAACAACAAAATTGAACAGTCAGGGCTCCAACATGCAGCCTGACAACGACCATTGAGATTTTCCCACACTTCGCATGACCATGTTTGGGACTCAAAAACCCTATAGAAAAACGAAAAGATTGTTTAGAAACTTAATTTATACATAGTCACAATTAACCCTTAAAGAGAAACATCTAGTCTTTGAGACCTTTAGAAGGTTTTCCTAAAGTTTGGCTGCAAATTTTGGTTGTTTATCTTTCCCCTTCCACAGTACCTCCCAAAAAAACCTCTTCCCTACATTGTCCACGCATTACTATTCACTTCTTGACAGTTTTTCCGCTCGATATGTATCACTTTTGAAGACATGAAATCTACTGATTAGGTGTTTCAATGAGATATTGAATGCCTTTGTTAATATTTATGTTCCTATTTAGTTTTGGTGACAAGATGTTTTTCAATAAATCTGAACTGTAAATTATACTTTTGTTCTTCACTGCTCATAAAGATTTCAAAATATACTATACAACATGACAGAGACAAACAATAACATGAAATGACCCCAAAAGTAATAATCAATGTTGCTTTCTGTCACACAAACATCCTGGAAGCAATTTTTCACTCCGACATCCCATTTCTTTAAGATGCAGAAAAGAGTCTAGTTTGGCCTTTAATCTACACGGAAACTTAATGGCTACCTTATGGAACAAGAGGATATCCCGACAATTGCCCCCTGAATAACTGCCACCTAGGACAATTGCCACCTAAGACAACTGCCACCTAGGACAATTGCCACTTAAAATGCCCCAGACAAGCACTTTAATTCAAGAAAATGTTTTAACTTAGATTTTGAATGAAGTTTTAAACAAAAAAAAACTTGAAATTTGAAATTACAAAGCAAAATATAAAAAATAAAATTCCTTTAGCTATGGTAATAGAGAGATTCAGTGACGAAAATGTTGGGGGAAATAAAAATAAAAAATATATTAATAGAGAAAATAAAATTTTCAGGGGGAGGGGGAGTGAGTACCAACATTCGAATCTCCACCCTTCCCGATTAGTCCATTCGATGGCTTTTGAATATGCTAATCTATTGTGCCTTTTTTGTGGTGATTTCTTCATTAAACTCCATTCCTAGTTTTTAATTACATAAAACTTATGGCATACAAGTTAACTCTATGTAGGAAGGCAGACAAATCTGAGTGATTTCAAAAAATTGCCATTGGAGTTCTACACATTAGCTTGTGCTGTAACTTCAGCATTTAGATAAAGAGTCGGAATAAAAAATATTTCGAATATAATAATAAATAACATTTCTTTATTATCATTAACTGAACAATGCTGAACTGAAGCAACTTATTGGAATTATAATTTACAAAATTTAATTTTGTTTAAGTTTTGAAAAAAAAAATTAATTGCATTTTTTAAAAATTTTCATCAAGTTTGATAAAATTATTTAGGAGAAGGCGGATTTTAAGGGGGATGGTAAGCAAGGATAGGGCAACCCCTCCCCAGTCTTCTAAGAATACAAAGCCCCTAAAGTGCAGGGGAGGAAAAAAGAATCCAAGTACAAAAGCCCCAGAGTAAAGCACAGACACAAAACCCCCAGAGATAAAAGCTGTGGTAAAAACATAAAAGAGGACATAAACTCCAAATGAAGACTTAATTTTTATAAATTTTTTAAAAACTTTTAGATCATTTTTATCGAGTTATCCGAAAATTTACTGAAGTTTTTTTTCCTTGTTTTTTTAAAAAATGTTTAATATACCGAATAAAATTTTTTCTAATCTAGTTAATTATTCTTATTACGGGAATTATTCGTACATTCAGAATAATATGACATTCCACCACATGGTCTTATGCGACAAATATAAAAATAAATCTGATAATGAATTGGTCATAGTATTGTATTTCTTAATTAAATTAATGGATGCTCTACAATACAAGGTTGAATTGCTGTCAACATTTTAAAAAATGAAAATGAAAACATATGTCAGCACCACTAATTAGCACTATACAAATATCTTTAACATTTTAGGTCTTAGTTTGTAAATATAAATAAATAGATGGATTTTTTATTATAAAAATATAAAAATAATATAAATCGATGGGTCTATTTATATTCGAGTGTAGGACATTTACCACACCTAACTGCTTCAGTATCGTTCTTGTTCAGAGAAATTCTTGTAATTAATAACTATAAAAGAAAAACAACTAACTATTAACATATGGAAAATAAAACTAAGAGGTAAACAATAATGCTAGAGTGTAAAAATTAAATAATAACTTAAATACTTTAATAACTAATAATAAAAGAATATTATTGATCTAAGGAGTTTAAATGATTAATTTTAAATTTAAATGTGGTTAGTCTCCTTTTAATGGGGAAAATCGTAAAATTAAAATTTAATAAAAACAAAAAAATAAAGTCACCAATCTTGAAAAACGATGAAGAAACTTGTGGGATGGAAGAAAACTTAAATAATGATGTCTATTGAAGATGTTGTTGATAGTAGAAATAAATTTAGTCTATTGAGGATGTAAATGAAGTCTTGTGCAGATAATGTTGATAAGGGAAAACGATAATCTTGAAGGAAGTGTTGGTTTTGAAATACAGATGAAATTTTGAAGAGGGTGATCCAAATATTTGGGATAAAATTTATATAAAACGTTTTCGAGAATATTTCTCATCATCAGTAGGATAAAACATTTTTATTTCAACTGTTTTCACCATTCAAAAATGTTTTATCCTACTGATGATGAGAAATATTCTCAAAAACGTTTTATATAAATTTTATCCCAAATATTTGATCACCCTCTTCAAAATTTCATCTGTATTTCAAAACCAACACTTCTTCAAGATTATCGTTTTCCACTATCAACATTATCTTCACAAGACTTCATCTACATCCTCAATAGACTAAATTTATTTCTACTATCAACAACATCTTCAATAGACATCATTATTTAAGTTTTCTTCCATCCCACAAGTTTCTTCATCGTTTTTCAAGATTGGTGACTTTATTTTTTTGTTTTTATTAAATTTTAATTTTACGATTTTCCCCATTAAAAGGAGACTAACCACATTTAAATTTAAAAATAATAAAAGAAATACAACAAAATTAAATATTTATTCAAGGTAAACAATACCATAAATTTGATGGTGTAGGACTTTCAATTCAACCGGAACCATAATTAATGCATCAGAGTAAACGAAGCCGAAGATAATATTAGATAATAAAGAATTAAAATTGTGGACGGTGTGGTAATAAAGGTTTCATCCCGGGTCCCATCCGATGCTCGCATGGAAACATCGCTAGATCAAGCTCGAAAATCCACCAAAAAAGCTGAATTAATAGGAATCAACATCGACCGATCTTTATAAAAAATTTTCACAAAGAAAAATTATATGGCATACAGTTTTACAAAATAAATGAAGCTCTGTAAAAATCTTTATTTGAAATTAAAATAAATAGATAAATAAAATTGTAATTCAATAAATATGATGGTGTAGGACTTTCAATTTAACTATACAACTTTGAATTTATTTATTTATTGACGAATCCAACAAATTACTAGAGTGTAAAAAATAAATAATAACATAAATACTATGTGAATAATAACTAATAATAAAAGAAATACGACAAACTGATCACATACTGGAAATTAAATGTTTATTCAAGGTAAACAATAACATAAATATGATGGTGATGATCTTTAATAAGACTTTCAACAATAACATAACAATAAGACTTTCAATTCAATTGGATAGCATGGCCTATACCGATTAAAAATTCTGGCAGTCTTCCGACTGGTCACATAGTCCATGCATAGGGTCTTAAGCCGCCGCTGATGATCTTGCGCGGCACGTCTAATCCGCTTTTGCGAAGGTTGCCTGCGAGATGTATTCAAGAAGGAAGCTTCAACTAAACTCTGATCTTTCCTTATATTTTCGATCGCCTTCCAAATGGTTGGATGTGCATGCCCCACCAAATTATAGAAAGAAGCATGCCGACCCTCTCAAAAATTATTAGTACGATCCTCTTCGCCAAGAGTGGCTTGGTGGACATTCCACAGCTCCGGCGGAAACATAGGCGGAACAGATCACATCACCTGGGAAATTGTGCCGTCGGGCTGAGATGGAGGCTGGGTCCGGCGATAGCCTTGCACGTAAGTTCCAGTGAAGTAGTCCAGCAAATCCTGGAGTCCTGCAAAGTCAGGCACATTTGCAAAAGATAATCAGCTCCAAGCTTTACATCTTCGAATGGCAGAAATGCCAATCCATTGATCATCCCGCAAAAGTGTCTTACGGTTTCCTCATCCATGTATAATTGTTGCAATTCCAGACCCTGAACTTTTTGCCACGTGCTCTGTGTTAGGTGGTAAAAGCAACCACAGCATGAAACCTGAGCGTAAAACAAAAACAGAAAAAATAAAGAAAAGGAAAGAAAAATAAAAAGTTATATAATAAAAGAAAGAAAACAGCAGAAAATATAATAAAAACCTGAGGTCCAAGCATCGATAAAACAGCGTTCATCACGGTACGCTCGAAATCAATTATGATGGTTCGGGGATCTAGACTGAATCCCATCTTCTGGCATCGGTTGATTAATGCATTCAATAACTCTTCATATATATTTTGAGTTTTAGAAGAAAGGAACGCATACACATATGTCACTGCAGATTCTCCAAGCAGCACCCGAATGACAAAGTTGCTAAAAACAAACCTGGGGCCACTGCAAAAGTCCCATCCATGTACCATAAAGACGAGCGTCCCAGATGTTCCAGTGCCTGGTCTGTTGCGAACGCTATTATTCGCTCTCTGGATCGTGGCCCGTTATCATATAAAAGAAAATCTCTCTAGTACGGTACACCTGTTGTCCTCCACTCACCGCTAATGCATTCGAGGTCCCGCAATGACAATGGATCCTTTGGCACGGTTCCCTGTTTTATTGGTCGAATATTGCGCTTTACACTTTCCATTTGCCCAATGGCACGACACACTTCAAGTGGCTGCTCACACATAGCATCTGCAAGTATATCTTGAAGCCTTGACCTGCTGGTTGAAGCAGCCTCTTTTACGATGTTCTTTACTTTAGCTGCCTCTATCTTGTGTGAGTCAGGGTCATGAGAGTGCTCTGTCACATTAAGCAAACGTGTAATTTGCAAATCTGTATATGCAATACCGCTGCAATTCAATCCCCATCTCTGGCAACACTTCCAACGTATTGTGGTTTTTGAGGAATTTTTCTTCGTATACATATATCCGTTTGCACATAGTTTAGCTCCTCCTTTATTACTACTGATGATCTCCATGGTGCACCTAAACGTAAACAAGTGTGTGTTTTTAAAAAGTAAAATTAAAATAAAAAGATAACAAAAATAGGATAAAAAAAAAATAAAAAGGTAGGTATCTTCCTTACCTTTATAGCACTTTTGTGGGACTAGATTCCCGTTGCAGATAGATTGTAAGAAATGTAATGAAAGGTGGAAACAAGCTTGCAAATAGGCTTTTAGTGGTGTAATTAAATGAATTGAATTTGACAATCGACAATCGAACAGTGTAGTGTATCGGTATTCGTGTGGAACTTGAAGCATAGCTTCCATAATCTCACTCTTCATAATCATATTCCAAGGGAAATATACTGAACTAGAAAAGAAGCCTGATGTACCCACAAAGGTCATCCAAAGTATGAAAGAAAATTGCCTCCTCTTGGTGGAGGAAAATTTGATTGACGATTGTCTGAACTAGGAGTATATCACATAGTAAGCTACAAACAACGAAAAACTTATGAATGTTTTAGAATGCCAGGGACTAGATCATTATCATGATTTACCATAATAGGCAGCACGGTTTTCATGAGCTCTTGAACATATTTCCCGACATGAGTCATATCGAAATCATTATGAATGGAGTAATTGCGAGCAATTCTCCTATCTAATTGTGCAATAGTCCTTAGGGTAATGTTCTGGAAAGTTTGGAGTTCCTTCCATCTTGTCTTGCAAATCGTAGCCCAGACGGGCATGCCATATAGCAAGATGACACGAACAATTATTTTTTATAACAGTAGTTTGTTATCAACACTGAGGGCACTGTTACGACCCAACAGAGCAATTAAGCTAAACTTTGCTTTTTTGGCCTTGTTCATCGCATAAGTCAAATGCATATTCCATGCAAGTTTTGAATCAATAACAACACCAAGGTATCTATAATTATCAACCCATTCCAAGTATTTGCCATATAACTTTAAGGAGTCAAGATTTCTCTTTTCCTTCTTAGTGATAAACATTGCTTTGCATTTGTCGACATTCAGTTTTAATCGCCACTTGCTAAACCATATTTCACATTCTTTAAGGGCTTTCTGCAAACGTGATACAACAACACTAGGCTGGCGTGCCCATGTCAGTATAGCAGCATCATCCGCATAGAAATATAGCTTGCAGTAAGAGATTTCAGGGAAGTCACGTATATAGTAATTGAACAGAACTGGCCCCAGCACTGATCCCTGTAATTGAATTTGATTCACCTAGACTTTATATAATGTTTGCGAGTCCTATCAGAATTTACACTGACCAATCAGCAGAATTATGAATTGCCTTCAATCCAATACTGACCAATGAACAGAGTAGCTGTTTAGACATTGCCAGAATTTTGAAATGGTATGAATTGACCAATCAGATCGAATTAAAATTATTGTCCTATGCCCTAATATTTGTTATTATTTAATTTTTACTTAATAAAAATTCAATTTAGGGTTTTTCGATATGGAAAATGATATCGATACTCAGAATATGGATATTGTTCTCTTTAGTATTAGTGAATAATCGATATTGCAAAAAATATAACATTTTTTTTAATGATCAAGCTTTTGACGTTAATAGTTTATCAGGGTGTCTAGCAAAACGATTTCCTAAAATTCCCTGACTATTCCTGGTTGATCATGTTATTTTCCCTGACCATAAGCAGCAAAAAAAATCTGTTTTGATAAAATATTATTGATTTTTCGTTCCTAGTTTGCATTTTTTTTTGCTGATTTTGTAAAATTCCCTGACTTTTTCCGGCTTTTCCAGTCACTAGTCACCCTGGTAGTGTTATTAACCAGCCATGAAGGATACTGAAGCAGTATAAGCAGTTTGGGTCAAATGTCCTAGTCATAGATACAGATACTATTTATTTTATTGCCGACGCACGTTTCGGTGTTACACCATTTTCGAGGCTGGCATAATAGTAACCAATTATTTTTTTACAAACAATAAGGAGTAAGCGTGAAAAGTTTCTTCTCTATGGATAATCAATCAGTCTTTATGTATTTCTGGGGGGCTGAAACGGGGTTCGTACAGGTCATGGAAAACCTGGAAAAGTCCTGGAAAATCGAAAAAAAAAATTCCAGGCCTGGAAAGTTTTGGAAAATCAATGGTTTCTGAATTAAGTTTTGGAAAGTTTTGAAAAAGTGTTTTTTGAACAGATTTCATGTTTTCCTAATAATTATTTATAAATGATATGAATATATTATTCTTAAAAATATAAAAGATTATGGTCTTGGAAAATGTACTGAATTGCGTTGAAAAGTTTTGGAAAAGTCATGGAATTTTATCTTTGATCAAATGTACGAACCCTGTGTAAAAAAAACTCTTCTTTATAGAATTTGTTTTGTCCAAGATTTTAAGTGAAACAGACAAGTGACAGGTTGGAAGACACTGCCAGAATTTTTAATCGGTATAGGCCATGCTATCCGATTGAATTGAAAGTCTTATTGATATGTTATTGTTGAAAGTCTTATTGAAGATCATCACCATCATATTTATGTTATTGTTTACCTTGAATAAACATTTAATTTCCAGTATGTGATCAGTTTGTCGTATTTCTTTTATTATTAGTTATTATTCACATAGCATTTATGTTATTATTTATTTTTTACACTCTAGTAATTTGTTGGATTCGTCAATAAATAAATAAAAAAATAAATTCAAAGTTGTATAGTTGAATTGAAAGTCCTACACCATCATATTTATTGAATTACAATTTTATTTATCTATTTATTTTAATTTAGAATAAAGATTTTTACAGAGCTTCATTTATTTTGTAAAACTGTATGCCATATTTTACAATTTTATAATCGAGTGTCATAATATTTCTTTGTGAATTTTTTTTTATAAAGATCGGTCGATGTTGATTCCTAATTAATTCAGCTTTTTTGGTGGATTTTCGAGCTTGATCTAGCGATGTTTCCATGCGAGCATCGGATGGGACCCGGGATGAAACCTTTATCACCACGCCATCCACAATCTTAATTCTTTATTATCTAATATTTATCTTCGGCTTCGTTTACCCTGACGCATTAATTATGGTTCCGATTGAATTGAAAGTCCTACACCATAAAATTTATGTTATTGTTTACCTTGAATAAATATTTAATTTTGTCGTATTTCTTTTATTATTAGTTATTATTCACATAAATATTTAAGTTATTATTTAATTTTTACACTCTAGCATTATTGTTTACCTTTTAGTTTTATTTTCTGTATGTGAGTTAGTTGTTTTTCTTTTATAGTTATTAATTACAAGAATTTCTCTGAACAAGAACGTTACTGAAGCAGTTAGGTGTGGTAAATGTCCGGTTCCCATTTATATTACAGCAAGGTTAAGCAGTGTCATATGTTTCTCTCTTGACCTTGACCCCTCATTCCATTGATTTTTTTTCTTCTTCACCCCTCCCTCCCATGTTCTTTTTTTTTCTTATTGTATTTTATTCGTTTATACTTTTGGATAATTTTCCGTGTTAACTTATGTTCTAAGGCACATTCATGTTCTGGCAATATCAATCAACTTTTAAATTCTTATTAGATTCATTAGATTTTTAAAGAATAGCTCATGAGTGGTCTGAAAGGATTTATTTAAACGACATATTCTAGACGTTTAAAGCGTTTAAATCAATTATTCATTATTTTACGCACGTTGTATTGTACATTGTATATAATTATTATTTCATAATGTCTATTTTACAACACAAGGGTTTATTAAGATATTTAACTATAATCGATTTTCATCCTTTCGGACATCATCAGTATATGCAGTTGAAATGTTTAAATTTCTTACAATGGGATTCTTTTTAAACTTTGAACAATATTTCTTCTATTTATTGTTTTGTGGTTACATTATTGTAATTATTTGGTTGTAGTATTATTACGTAGTATTTATCCTAATTTTATTTTTATTTTTACATTGTAATTTTATTAATATAAAATATTGTATTATCTTATACAGGGTGATTCAGAATTCATTGTAAAAACTTCTAGGGGAGGTAGTATGGGTGATTCTAAGCCAAAAATGACTTAGTTTCGAATCTGCAACCCGAAACATTGAATCATGATAATGTTTTTAGATGCAACAAATAAATAAATATTTTATATAGTACATAAACATTTTATTTATTTATCAATGACGAGTCTACAGAATCATGTACATCCGTACTACTGAATAAGGGCTTAGAATAACTGAAGTATGAAATATAAGCACGAGTATCGAGTCTCTCGACATGTCGAGTAAACATAGTGTCTATACTGAAGGTTCCTCACCTTACTCGCGTCTGTAGTCACAATCGAATGCGGGACAACAAACACGGCACGTGTAAGCTTTTTGCAGTATCTAAAATCTTAAAAAGACTATTTTGTATGACGAAAAATTAAAATTATTCACCCGTAACGCTCTTTTTAGCCGGAAAGTTATTCTTAACTATAGAGAGGAAGGAATTTGTAGAAATAAATTAAGCACTTCAAAGTACATAGAAATTATGTAAGCAGGGCGTAAATTATAGATAAGTTGAAGACTTCAAAAATCGTCAAAAGATCTAAATGTTTCAAAATAATTAATTATGAATTAAATTGTGAAATAGTGAAATTCACACAATCGTTATTTATGAGTTATATTCAGTCATGAGAAGTGCACGTGCCACTAGACCAATATCTGCTATCACTATTTTTTTTATATAAATTCGTTCATGAGGCGTCGTGACGATTTGTATGATATATTACATGCCATGTCTGGTTATAGGAAATTGTTAAGGGGGTATCAAAATGGTACCATTAGAGCACGTATCTATTCCGGCTATCTCACGTTCGTACTTGTTCGTGCTCTGTCCCATAGTAATGGATTGGTGAAAACAGAGTGTAAAAAAGTTAATTCGTTTTCAAGTTATCGTAATAAATAATAAGCTCCGTACGAATAATAAAATTCTTTTGATTTAGAGACCGTTCTGCCCTTTCAATAATCGTCATTCACGTGCATCCTCCACGCGCACCATCTCATTAACGTTTTGATCACGTGCAGACTCAAACCGATGTGCTCAGTACGCCGGGTACCTCTGCTAGTGTGCTAATAAAAACTGTTGCTCAACAACAATGGTCACGTGTCTTTTCAGTTCCGGCGAGTGCTTCAAGCCGGCGCCAACAATGGTTAAACGTGCATCAACAATGGAAAACTGTTTCCGTAAGACTTTTTGGTGTCGTTTTTCGCATCACGTTTTTTGTAGATAGATGTCCAGCCTTAAAACATTATCATGTTAAAAGATCATATGAATGTGGGTCCGAATTTGAACGATAACTGAGATATGAACAGAAATAAAAATGCTGCCACCAAGATCAACAAGTTAATAACTCAGTTCTGTAACACCTAGAATGATGAATTTTGGTAAAACAACAGAGTATATAAAACTGTGCACCCCGTTAAAATTTGATCGAATTCCACCAAATAGTTTCCGAATTATGCAGTCAAAATCGTAACACGTGCTGGTTAGTACTCGCATGTAAGCACAGGTTACGATGTTGAATGCAACTCTGAAACTACTTGTTGGAATTCGATCAAATTTTAACGTTACACACAGTTTTATGTACCCTGTTGTTTTACCAAAATTCATCACTCTAGATGTTACAGAACTTGATGATCTTGGTGGCGGTATTTTTATTTCTCTTCATATCTCACTTATCGTTCAAATTTGGACCCACATTAAAATGAGCTTTTTTGCTTAGAATCCCCCATACTAGCTCCCCTAGAAGTTTGTACTTTGGCGCCAGATTGTAACTTGCCACCCCTACTCTCAATGGATCAAAACTGCCACGATTACAACAGGCAAGGAGGTAGAGCTGTCAGGGGTTCGGGACCTGGATTAATCACGGTTAAAGGACTGACGCAGAGACAATGAGTCTGATTTACACATTTATTCGCACAGCTGATACAGAATTTCGCAGGTACAGTCAGTGTAAAGAATTTCTTAAGACTATGCAGAAGGGCCCCTCTAAAGACTATGTCTACTACACCAACTATAATTATGTAATAAAACAAGTTTTACATGATTTAGTAAGGGTTCGGTACAGGAGCATCGAAGTTCCAGAGCAACATGTAAGGGGGTTATATTCCAAACACCCACTAACCAGGTCTGGCCGTTATAAGGATATCAGTTCCACCACAAGAACGCACTGCCAACTATATGTGCTCGAAAACGAGATGTGTCCCTTTTTATCTATATAAGGGGAGGGCACATTAACCCCTCCTTGGTAAGCGGCAGTGTTACGTTCCTTCGTAAGCTACTATGCGGCATCTGGTGGGCTAAGGTGATTTCACATACAATCATGTGCACCCCTTCCCTTGCAGAACCTCCACAACACTTAAAGCTTGATGGAATCCTCGGTCAACGCCTGTTGCGTATTTCTACTAATGCTTTGAAAACGATGTTAACATTCTGCATATGCACCCTTATCTTATCTGGTACAGAGGGTGCCAGGGTGAAAACTACGAGGGAGTTTTGCGCCATCCCATTAATAACGACTGCTACGAGATGACAGTAGCAGTCGGGACCGACGGCTTAACGTGCCCTCCGAAGCACGGGGGGTTTCATGATGGAAAAGCTGCTGGGGATAAACGAACCAGAGGCTGTCACCAACTGCTGGAACACCAGCTATGGTCAATCGGCAAATGGGTCAGACCAAAGTCCCCCAACAGCCGCGCCCCAAATAGCTGTCTCGCCAGCGGTGGCCCTCAAGCCCAGGCCGTCACCCAACCAGCAGCTGGCCGCGCCTGAAGTTGCTGAACTCCATCGATTGGCAAGCCAACCGACGAGACAACCAGGCCACGGCCACCCCCGAATATGCACCCTTACCAGAGCTTAGACTAATTAAATACCAAAATATCTAATTAACAATACACAGGTTACAGTCTGCAGTTCCTAGGGCAATAGCAATGAATACAAAACCAAACTTTGCAACATGAAGCATAACATCATGGAGGAAGCAGCCTTCGCTGGACATTAGAACATAAATACGACGTTTACTATTACTGTAACACATTGGGGTTCTCCACACTTTTACGAGAAAGTTGCATTTGGCAAAACAAATGAGAGCAAACCTCGATGCTTTACTTGCACGAATGTTCTCCGAAACTTGGGGCAACAGATCGGACGCATTCCTTGGCGCATATAACGAGCAATAAAAAAACGTCACTCACCATGTTGTCCTCTAAATAGATTTCATTAACCTCGAATTACCACTGCTTTGTCACTATCAGTCATTATAATCGGGAAAGATCATCATCGGGTTCAGGCAAAACTCCAATTCGAACACGCGTCTTCGGCCGCCATTACACTTGACTTGCAAATGCAGCTTCTACTAATGTTCTGAATCATTTTAACTTATTTTGAAAATGCAAAACATTCTAAAATTACACAATAATTAAATCATAAGGTGCTAATTGCACCAAATGTGTTCAGAAAACGGCGCTAAGTTTTTCCTTGAGGACATATTACAATGCACTCAACGAGAAATAACAGCGTCGACCGCTCAACACGAACACCACTCAAGAAGAAAAAAAACAACATACATTCATTATATTAAAATTACAGCGATTGTTTACCGAAGGCTAAGCGCAAATTCTAAAAACAACAACGTTAGCCTCCAATAAACAAAACAAAAGAACAATGACTAACACGCAACCGACTCCACGATCCATGCGGGACGCTCGCAAATGAGCGGCCGCACTGCAAATTACGCGCATCACGAACAAACAACCCATATTCCCACACTTTACACAACTCAAACAATCTCACTTACACAACCCACTACAAACGTACACATTCAAAAGCAACCACGTTCAAATACTGCACTGGCACAACCAACACATACACAAAAAAAAAAAAAACGACAACGGCACACACTATAAATTCCAGTACCCGCGCACACCCCCCATTTTGCTTCCCGTTCGCTGTTCCCTGTTCCCGTCGGACATACGTAACGTTCTAAACTGACATAGAATGTCACAGTACAATGAATTCTGAATCACCATATATATACATTTTAATTGCATAGTTCTTGTATTCTTTTAGTTTTGCTTAATAGTTCTTTTAATTTCTCTTCCTTCAGTATTTGGTTGAATAATAAATTACTATCTATTAATTCGACATTATTTAAAATTTCTTGTGGATAAAATTTGTTTAACATAGAAATAATAAAATTTTCAATGATTATTATTTCTTTCTTATCATTAATTTTGTAGACTAGTTTGCATTGCTCTACATAATTCTTGGTGTTATGTTTGCTTAATAATATGTGTTCTGCATATTTGGAGTTTTTTTAGTGCATTTTTTATATAATATATTTGTTTTTTGAATCTAGTGTCTAAATACAGGGTGTTTCATAATTGGTGTCCCATCTTTAGGTCCAAATAACGACTCAAGGGGAACACTCATTAGAAACTTATTAGAACTTTATTACTTATTAGAAAACAGTACATTTGAAAATGAATGAGAATGAATGAGCCTGGTTGAGTTTATTAGCTTTTCAGGATAATGACTCATTCATTCTCATTAATTTTCCAAATGTATGTCCTACTGTTTTCAAATAAGTATGGTTTTGTCCACATCGGCTAGCCATACCTTTCACTTTACCCACTAGATAAAGGGGGCAAGGCATGAGATTTTTTCACCGGGTTTTTTGCTAAACCCACATTTTACATAATGCTCTACAACTTTCTAAATAACACATGCGGTCTACCCCTACAAAATTAATATTTTCAAAATTTACCCCTTCTCCCCTAGGGACGCGAAATGTTTTTATTCTGAATTAGGAGACATTAAAACCAAATAATCAATATTCCTTTTCCCCCAATCTGTTCCCCTTGAGTCGTTATTTGGACCTAAAGACGGGACACCAATTATGAAACACCCTGTATAAATTTTGTTGCATTCTTTGCATTTAATTTCATATACACATTTTTTTTTCTTTTTCTTTAATTTCTCTTTTGTTTTCTAGTGATGTTATTAATCTATTTTTGGATCTTTAATAAAAAAAAAATTGGTTTAACCTTTCATGGAAATAGAAGTTGCAAAATTAAAAAAATATTTCAAAAGAAATAAATAAAAGTAGCCTTTAAATCCAAAAATAGATTAATAACATTACTAGAATACAAAAGAGAAATTAAAGAAAAAGGTGGGGTATATGAAATTAAATGCAAAGAATGTAACAAAATTTATATTGGAAAAACTTATCAAAATTTAAAAACTACATTCAAAGAATATATTTGTTAGGATCAAAGAACGAAAACGCTCATTGAGCGAATAAAATCTCCACGACGCGTTGTGGGTTCTTTAAAACATCCACAACATGTTATTTGTGTCATGGCACTCAGAAAAATAGCCACAACGCCTTGTGGCAAACTCAAAAAGACCACAACACAAAATTCGCGTTGTGGCTCTCATAATATTTGGCCACTACGCGTTGTGATGATTAAGAAAAGCCATAACGCATTTTAAACGTTAGTTGTTGCAGTGACGTGACCATACAGATGATACAACAGAGTGGTTTGTAATGTGGGTAAAAAATAAAACATTTTTTGTCGTTATCATTTTTTTATCTATAATTATTATGTTATATAAATTGGTAATAAAATTATTTACCACATACAAAAATATAATAATTAACAAATATAACAATATTTTTCAACAATTTTTAATCATTTACGAAAATCTGTTGTGATGCTCAAGATATTCAAACAACTAATTCACTTAAAATATTTGGAAATTTTATCAAAAATGTTTATTAAAAGTCTTTTTTTATAATTATCAAAAATATTGCAGTCATTTATTTTTACAAGAACTGTTACCATGGCATTTATTGTTATATTTTATGTTCTTTGAGCGGCATTTGCATTTTTTATCAATACAGCACCTTTTACAATGACACATTACAAATCCTTGTTGACTTCCAGATGATAACAGAGGCTGAACGATGTGTTAATGTTGATGCTGAGTATACGTCTTGAATGCTAATGAAGTTGCTCTCTGAAATAGTGAATTCATTTCAAGCATAAAGTTGATCGAGAAGACCTTCCTTGTTTCCTAATTGAGAGAGACCTGATGAATTGATGCTTATAACAATAGCTAAAACATTTCTGGGAGCTGCACGTCCTGTATCAACTTCAGGTATTCTAAGTAAAACATTGGAACCAATTCCAACTGCAGGAAGTTTGGAGTTGGATAATGAAATCATTTTATGAGCCTGTTGCTCTGGGCCTGACTTAGCACATTTTCTTACAGCATTGATACTGGTCTTTTTTAAACACAGATTTCAAGTAATGTTTACACAAATCTCTCATTCTCATTGCTTTCTCCGCAGATAACGTGAACATATTCATTACAATCGTGTGTCGTGGTCTTTTTGAGTTTGCCACAACGTGCTGTGGCTATTTTTATGAGTGCCATGACACAAATAACGCGTTGTGGATGTTTTAAAGAACCCACAATGCGTCGTGGACGTTTTATTCGCTCAATGAGCGTTTTCGTTCTTTGAGCCTAACATATATATTATATCAAAAATGCACTAAGAAACTCTAAATATGCAGAACACATTTTATTAAAAAAAAATAAGCAAAAACTGTGGAATGAAACAACCAAAATCGGAGAGAACCTCTTATTCACAGGGAGATTTGAAATACCGGATACGTATTTCGGCTACCAAATAGCCATCTTCAGCGATGAGAGACAAAAAGCAACTAAATCAAAAACTTAATGCTAGAGCATATGTGACTGGTGTCAGTGTGTGTTTTGAGTTTGTTTTGTATTTTGTGTTCGTTTTACAGTTGGTTGGTGTCGTTTATGCAAATTTATGTGTTTTAAGTGTATTGGTTTGAATAAATGAGTTTTGTAGCGATCATTTGTGGTAGTTGGGTAAGTGCTTTGTGGTGTGTTTGGTTACGAATATGGATCAAGTGTGTGGAATTTTTAAATAAAAATAAGTCGGTTTGTTGTATTGGAAATTGTTTCTTTTTAGTGCGCACGTTGTATTTTTCCCAATTGTTGGAAGTAGCATTTTTTTAAGTTATCTGAGGGAAGCTGTCGCAATTGTTTGGATAATCTTAAGCAAACATTGTTGGGGCAGTTTTTCTCAGTATGTGAGCCTCAACAAACCCGGAGGGAATGAGAGATTGTTGAGAGAGAGAGCGATCGTTGTTTATGCTTTGCAGGCAAGCATCGCTAAAAAAAAAAAAAAAAAAAAAAAAAAGATCGTTCTAGCCCCCTTCCCTCTTGTGCTAGCAGCGATGTTTGGATGTGTCTTCTGCTGGTAAATATTAGTTTTTAATGAAAAAACAGGATTGTATAGGGTTTATGAATTAGTTCTAAATAACCTGGCCTGTGAATTGACAGTGTCGATGTTTTTTTTTCGAGGTGCGTGACTTTCATACGACGAAAAAGCGTTACATGAAGAAATGCATCTAGAATGAAGTTTCCTGGCCAAGATGAGAATGAATCAGCGGCAGAGCAGTGAGATCGTTCTATTTTATTATTATTGACATACCGTAAATCTTCTACTATAATGCGACCCCTTGTATAATGCGACTCCACTTTTTCGGCCCAAAAATATCGGCAAAAATCCTATCCTCTTGTATAATGCGACCCCCATTTTTGACTCCTCGCGAGAAATAAAATGTGCAAACTTATACAGAAAAAAATATCTTTACTTTTAAATAGTCTGGATATTTAATATTCAAAAACCTTCAAAATCAACTTCGACAAAAGCAACTGCCTCAACTTCATCGAGGCAGTTTGGAAGTTTATAGCTCTACATTGAGATGGAAAGCATTCTCACTTGCACATCGACAAATAATACACAACAGTACATCAATTTTCTTAATAAAAGACAAGTAATCTTTATTCAGTTTAATATTTTCACTGCATAAGCTTTCTTGTAGGCTTTGGTTCGAGGCAGTTTGGAAGTAGGCCTATTTAGAAGTATCGATGTTTGGGAGAAGTTATTTTCGATGTTGTTAGATGTTGGCGACGAGAAATTCGAATAAAAAGTGAATTAATTTATTGTATAATGAACTGGACACTGAATATGCAATGTAATTAATGTATAATATACAGTAATGTTATCAGGACAAAATCTCCTCCGGCCGCATTCATCGGAGGGCTGATTTTTATCCTCTTGTATAATACGACCCAGTAAATTTAGATGCTCTTTTAGGCCAAAGAAATTCGCATTATAGTAGAAGATTTACAGTATTTGAAGTTATGATCACCAGTGGGAATAATTAACGTTTGGGAAGGTGCATTTCAAAAGAAAGTGACAATTATAATTAATAATTCATGATCGACAGTTAATTCTCTTATGAGAGACTATTAGCCAATTTACAGTTAAATTTTTTTTCATGGCACAGCGCTGAAGAACACTGGCGTTAATTAGCGATCGACTAGTGTTAAATTTGAATAAGTTAAACATAAATGTTTACAATAAACGATGTTTATAACCGTTTAGCATCTGAGAAGAGAAGCTGTCACGTGGGGGCGTTCTATGAGCGTTTACTAAAAGCATGCCTACATGTATTGGTGGTGAATTGTCTCGTTAATAAAAATTGTTATAAAAAAATAATCACTTAACGATAGCAACGTGATACGTGAGTGAATAGAGTGAAGTCTACGGCATCTATGAGCGGACAGTAAAAAGTCCAAAGGTTGTTGTTGAGGGGTTAATGCTCTCTACCCTGGTTGACCAAGCTTATGCAGCGCTAATATATAGCATTGATTGGCAACAAAAGAAAGGAGGGCGTGACGCTTTCGTGGGGTAGTTCTCGCAATCTATTCACTCTCGTCGGGTACTGGCAGCCTGGGTTGTAGGCATTACAAATTGGGCATGTAGTATGATTGGCTCATTGGCTTCCTATGTGCTGGTGCATGTTTTCAATTAAATGCTTGTTAATTCAGGATATTTCACGTTGTTTTAAAAAGTTAATTGGTTCTTGGATAATTTTTGATATAATTGTTAAAGTTTATGTCATATTTTAATGTGGGGCCCGAATTTTTAATATTAATGATATGTATTCATAATTATTATCTTTAATTAATTAAAATGAATGATTTATGGTTTATCAGCCTCTACTCCTTGCGAATATAACATTCACCCCGTGCAAGCCCAAAAACCCACTCCTGTTGTGCTTGGGAGTGAATTTTCGTTAGGGGTTCCTTACGGTACCCCCCCCCCCCCACTCACACTAGGGCACATCTGGCGCCCGAACAGGGACTTGCTGCCATATTTGTGGGTGCTAGGGGTCGTCAAGGAGTGGTGGATGTGTGCTGTAAATCCAGTGGATGCTTGATAGTGGGGATATATTGTACGAGTGGTAATTGTGGTGTGAATGGTGATAGGACGTGATTAGTGTAATTTGAGGAGTTTGACAGAATTATGAGGCATAATTGTAGGTGTAAGTTTTGTGTGCGCTGAGTATCATGGAGGCTGCGTGTAATGCATGCTTGATGTTAGTCCAGAGGTTGGAGACGATGATTACGAAGCTGACTGATTTTATTGCAGAGTATCAGGATGTTAGGGTAGTCAATGTCTGTCAGGGTTTAGATGCAGTCATTGAGGAGCCTTCGAGTGAGGAAATTGAGGGGCCTATCAGAAATGGTATGGCAAAGGTCGCAACAAGGGTTACAAGACGTCCAATGAGAGGTAACCAGTTAAGGTATGGTGTGAATGGTGGTGTGCGATTCGGGAAGGGAGACGTAGTAATGGTAACAGTTAAGGGTAGTATGAGAGGGAAGGTGTTTAGGCCGTTTAGGGTGATCAAGTGGGTTGCTAACTCCTGGGTGAAGGTGAGGGGCTTGAGGTTCCACGACACCCTAATAGTGCACCAAAGTAGGATGAGAGCAGCCCATTTGCGACAGAAGATCGGTTCTAAGCACAGTAGTGTAGTGCGGGGCATCACTGCAGAAGCAGGGTGGGTTGGAATGGTAGATGTTGCGACAGTGATAGATGATAGTGCCATGTAAATGTGGCGGTAGGCACTGACCAAATGAATCCGGTCAACGCTGTAGACGTCGCAACGGTGACAGACAACAGTGTTATGGTAAATATAGCGGTAAGTACTGACAAAACGAATCTGGTCGACGTTGCAGTAGGCACAGATGAGGTAAGTGAAGTGAAAGGTAATGGTAATGGTGGATGAGGGAACCATGTGTGAGGACCCCATGGTGGAGGGTCAGCTAGTTGGCATGGTGCCGTGGTTGCCTCAGCCTGCCGAGGTAGGTGGGGAGTCCGACAGCAACAGTAGAACATTAGATGGTTTGAGTTCAGTTATGGGAATGTCGGATGCTGAAGAGAGTGTGCCTGATAATTAGGAGGATCAGTTCTTCAGAGTTGGAAGGTGCAGTTCTTCAGAGTTGGTCTCAAATTCCTCCTAGAACCTACCAACATCTCATAGAATCCATGCCCCGAGGAATCCAAGCAGCAATAAGAGCGAAAGGTGCCCCAACACGGTATTAAGGGGGTGGTCATGTGATGTAAGTAGCCCTGCTAGATTTGTCAGTAATGCAGTACAGGTTTGTGCTTCAAGAGGAGTTGATATGGAAAGTATAGCGGATAGTGGTGCGCGACGCACCATAGTTTGTCGACGAACGTGAGTCAGGTAGCAAAAAGTGGACGAATCCGAGACGTAAGAGGTCTCGTGATCGCGAAAGGTGTAACGGCATCGATGGTGGGAGGCGGACCGCGTGCGAGGTGCCAAGTCAGGGTCGGCGAATGAGTGGGCCGACGAAGGGGACCCGCCATGATAGTTTGGAGACAAATCGTGTAAGCGACGGTTACATGAAACCACCGTCGTGGTTCACTAACCAGTTTAAAGGGATGGAAATGAATATAATTGTGAATGGTAGTGAGTGAGGTAGGACAATGGAAGTTGATATGAGACATATTGTGGAGTGTTGTTGGCTACTTGAGTGAAGTTGCGTGTATTGTGTTTTAGGGATGTGTGCTCTTGGGAGTGGAAGAACGTGGTTCTTTCATTCCTAAGAGGGGGCGTATGTGACTGGTGTCAGTGTGTGTTTTGAGTTATCTAGTACAGAGGGTAGATTATCCTACGAGAGAGTTTTGCGCCATCCCATTAAATAACGACTGCTACGAGATGACAGTAGCAGCCGGGACCGATGGCTTAACGTGCCCTCCGAAGCATGGGGGGTTTCATGATGGAAGAGCTGCTGGGGATAAACGAACCAGAGGCTGTACCAACCGCTGAAAAACCAGCTATGGTCAATCGGCAAATAGGTCAGACCAAAGTCCCCCAACAGTCGCGCCCCAAATAGCTGTCCCGCCAGCGGTGGCCCTCAAGCCCTGGCCGTCACCCAACCAGCAGCTGGCCGCGCCTGAAGTTGCTGAACTCCATCGATTGGCAAGCCAACCGACGAGACAACCAGGCCACGGCCACCCCCTTGTGTTTTGAGTTAGTTTTGTATTTTGTGTTCGTTTTACAGTTGGTTGGTGTCGTTTATGAAAATTTATGTGTTTTAAGTGTATTGGCTTGAATAAATGAGTTTTGTAGCGATCGTTTGTGGTACAGTCGAACCCTGATAAGTCAAATCATCAGCGGACCACATAAAAATTTTGACATATCAGGTTTTGGAGTTAACCAGTAGCCTACATTACCACTATAAAGATTACTCATAATATTTCTATTAATTTGATTAGTTTTAATGATATCCATATACAAATACAGTAGGGACCCAGTAAAATATGATTTTAACACGAAATCAATTCCAATGCTGTTTTGGCATGGCTTCCGAATTCTACTTCCGATTTTTAAACATTTTCGAAAGGTATCTCTTGGCAATTTTTGCCCATTTATTTTTCAACTGATGACATTTTTGTACGTATAGATGTTTTATATTTGAAACTTTACAGAGAATTCACTTTTTTCTTGAATTTCAGTTACTTCCTATTCACTAAAACCAAACTTTCTTTGAGTTATCCAGGATTTATTAAAACATTTGTTTGAGTTAATGAGTGAATTTTCTATTGAATTAAACGCTCTGGGGGATGGGACTTAGAATATCGTTTGAGTTAACCAGGAATTTGAGTTATCAGAGTTTGAGTTATTTGGATTCGACAGTAGTTGGGTAAGTGTTTTGTGGTGTGTTTGGTTACGAATATGGATCAAGTGTGTGGAATTTTCAAATAAAAATAAGTCACTTTGTTGTATCGGAAATTGTTTTTTCTTAGTACGCACATTGTATTTTTCCCGATTGTTGGAAGTAGCATTTTTTTAAGTTATCTGAGGGAAGCTGTTGCAATTGTTTGGATAATCTTAAGCAAACATTGTTGGGGCAGTTTTCCTCAGTATATGAGCCTCAACAAACCCGGAAGGAATGGGAGATTGTTGAGAGAGAGAGAGCGATTGTTGTTTATGCTTTGCAGGCAAGCGTCGCTAAAAGAAAAAAAAGATAGCTGTAGCCCCCCCCATGCTAGCAGCGATGTTTGGATGTGTCTTCTGCTGATAAATATTAGTTTTTAATGAAAAAACAGGCTTGTATAGGGTTTGTGAATTAGTTCTAAATAACCTGGCCTGTGAATTGACAGTGTCAATGTTTTTTTTTTTTTCGATGTGCGTGACTTTCATACGACGAAAGAGAACATTACCTGAAGAAATGCGTCTAGAACGAAGTTTCCTGGCCAAGATGAGAATGAATCAGCGGCAGAGCGGTGAGATCGTTCTATTTTATTATTACTGACATATTTGAAGTTATGATCACCAGTGGGAATAATTAACGTTTGGGAAGGTGCATTTCAAAATAAAGTGACGATTATAATCAATAATTCATGACCGACAGTTAATTCTCTTATGAGAGACTATATGGGAGACTATTAGACTATTAGCCAATTTAGAGTTAAATTTTTTTTCATGGCACGGCGCTGAAGAACACTGGCGTTAATTAGCGATCGACTAGTGTTAAATTTGAATAAGTTAAACAAATATGTTTACAATAAACAATGTTTATAACCGTTTAGCGTCTGAAGCGAAGCCTGTCACGGGGGGGCGTTCTATGAGCGTTTACTAAAAGCATGCCTACATGTATTGGTGGTGAATTGTCTCGTTAATAATAATTGTTATAAAAAAATAATTACTTAACGATAGCAACGTGATACGTTAGTGAATTGAGTGAAGTCTACGGCATCTATGAACGGACAGGGAAAAGTCCAAAGGTTGTTGTTGAGGGGTTAATGATCTCTCCCCTGGTTGACCAAGCTTATGCAGCGCTAATATATAGCACTGATTGGCAACAAAAGAACGGAGAGCGTGGTACATTCAGGAACTCTACAGACTTGGGTTCTGTGGGCGGGGCTTCACCTATGACGTATCATTTTCACTGAAATAGATTAAGTAACTCCGACGTTCAAAACTGTTGCCTAATAAGTGATCACTAGGAAGGTAAGTGCTTTCAGAGAATCTTAGTCGGAAAAACACTGATATGTTTCTTAAATAAATGCAAAAATACGATCTGATAATAATCTCAATTCATCCTAATGTATTTTGGTTCTAAGTTAACATTATTGATAGTAGATGGTGCAACTAGAAAATTCTTTTAGCAGCTGAAGATAAGTTCAATACAAGGTAACTAGAAATTCCACTCGTCGCATGACGGGAGTCAACTGTACAGGTTGAAGGATAAAGAATGAAAGTGGATCATCAATGGTGTTCAAAACTTATATTCTGCAACAATAGAGGCTACTGTTTATCTGCATATAAAATAAATTGGGCTAGTGCGAGTCGGATCCGCACATCGAGGGTTCCATACTACCATATAATATATTTACCAAAATATGCCAGGTTCTGGAGGGTGTGGAACTGTGTTCTCGATTTCGGCTTTTACAGACATAATCTATAATAGTTTATCGAAATTTATAAAATAAGTGCTTTGAACGAAAAAGTTGTCAAATATTAAATAAGAGATCACCTAAAAAAAGATTTTGTTTGGCGTTGTGCAAGTCCAACTCATACTTGGCCAGTTTTTTATTATTTGTTGTAATACTTCAGAGTTTGAACTACGATCATGCCAAGTTTGACGCTTGTATGTATAACCGTTTTTACTATAGAATAAAAACAGCAACCAAAAAAAAAAAGAAAAATAAAGTCTTTACATTTTTTATTATTTGTTAGACAATCCGCCATCCACCAAAATAACACATACTCTGTGAAAATTTCAACTGGCTACCTATTCCAGTTCAAAAGATACTGTCCTTAAGAGCATTATCTTACCACACAACAATCCCTGGCTTTGGACAGGCCAAGAGAATTATTTTTTTTCAGTTTATTTATTTGATTAAATAACAATGACGGAGTATTATCTTGCCACAACAATCCCTGGCTTCGGACGGATTGTTGTAACTTTCTTTGTCGGCCTCGGACGGACAGACCAATAAGAGAATTAGTATATTAGACCAGATAGCTCGTGCTAATACTTCGCACCGCTTGTGGACAGTGACGTAATTTAAGAAATAAATTAAGAAATAAATAAATAAATAAATAAATAAATAAATAAATAAATAAATAAATAAATGAATGAATGAATAAATAAGTAAATGAGTGGAAATAAATAAGTGTAAATCTTTTTCAATTCCAAATTTTTTATAATAAAAATATTCACAAAATCAGTTTGCTTGTAAATGTTTTTCACATAATATACAGTATAGTTTAGACGAGTTTGTTATTTTTTTAAATTTAATTTCAAAAAACTTCTTTAAAAACAGTGTTGGAAGTTATGACGTGATCATCGTTCACTTTTTGCCCGTATGAATCTTCAACACATGCAAAGATATCTTTAAGCATACGGACTCGTGAAAAAGCTACGTATAGCTGTCCGTGTGAAAAAACAGGTTCTGGTAAATACAATCCTGCCCTATGAAGCATCTGAGCTTGTGCTTTGTTAATGGTCATAGCAAAAGCAACTTTTATGGGGAATTGTTTTCTTACCATTTGAAAGCGCACAGTAGGATCAGATGGTGTAAGGTTAATCCGGAGTATGAGCACAGTTTTATTGGAGTGAATAATTTTAGCAGTGATGATGTACTCACCTAAGTCAATAAATACTAACCTTGTACCATTAATCAATCCCTGTTTAGTGTTGAGATTTCTAATTAACATTATGATTGCATTTTTCTTCAAAATCAATTTATGAGGCGGTAAACCAGATGGATACAAAGAGTTTAAAATTCTATAGGGTACAATTGAGCATTGTCTGTTTCTTCATGTTGGACATAATCAGAATTGAAGTAAACCTTTTCCTCTCCAATTAACGAATAATTGGAAATGATATATTCATTAAAAACATAGCGACAATAAAATTTAAACAGATTGCCACCAGATGGCGATATTTGTTTTTTATAAAAAATTTTTCTTAAATGAAATTTTTAAAATGTAATTTTATTTATTATCTTACTTTTCGTCATTAGAGAGAAAAATAATTTTCAAACTGGCAAAAACATAGCGAAAATAAAGTTTAATTTTTTAGTTAAAATTGCCACCAGATGGCGACATCTATTTTTTTTTTTTTTTAATGGAAATTTCTAATGAAGGTATTAATTTTAAGTATATTAACTAACTTTTCATCATTAGAGAGAAAAAAAAAATTTCAAAATGGCGTATCAAATATTAATTTTGATAAAGTATTAAGGAAGATATTTTATACCCACAAAAAAACACCTTTGAGAAATAATATATAGAGATTGAAGAGACAGGTTAATTGGGTTTCATTATCATTAGTTCGATAAACAAAGTCTACAAAAGAGAAAACAGTCTACGTAGTGGAATTCTGTCATTTGAGAGCCACGATTCCACTACGTAGTGTGACGTTCCAGTTAAAGGCTCGTCACGTATGTCCAATGAGAGAATATATAGGGGGAGGGGTAAGTTTGTGAAATTTTAGCATCGATGTTTAAGGAAATATGTAGCGTTTAATTTACGTTCTGGTAAATGATATTTGTTATTGTAGGCGTTTTCGGTTATAAAGGATACAAATGTGTTGCGTTTTATTCGTTGTTGTGTTAAAAAGTGAAATTGTTGTGTTTTGTGAGCGATCGCAGCTAGTCCTCTGTTGGGAGACAATTGTTGCAAGGTTTTCCGAGAAGATTGCCCAGCCTCCAGGAGAGGATTGTTGCGATCGTTTTCGCAGAAATGAGGATGCGTAACTTTGTGTATGTTTATGTTTGTTAAAATATTTTTTTATTTTTTTTTTGTTAAAAAATTTCGTGAGCGGTACGAACGTGCCTTGCCGACATGTTGTTGGATGCTTGGTCGTTCGAAATGAGGCCATGGATCAAAAATAAAAGTTCGCTTTGCGTTGTAATAATTAATGCTGTTTTCTAAATATTAATTGGTTCGATGGCGAGCGACTGTGGATATTCGATGTAACTTACACACCTCTCCAGTGGACTACCCGGCCTCAGTCATTAGAGATATCCTTGAAGAGCTGCGGGGGCATAAGTACTTCTCAGTGCTCGACCTGAACAATGGTTACTACCAAATACCATTGGCCGAGTCACTGAAGGAGTGCTATGCCTTCCAATCACCATGGGGCAAGTACCAACTAACACTGTTCCAGCAGTATGTGGTGGCAGCTCTGAAGGGAAGGGTCGGAGAGAACATCCACATGTTCTTGGATGACATCCTGATTAGTACGGAGTCACTCCGGGAGCATATGGATGTCCTTCGTTGGGTACTGGAGAGATTCAGGGAGCGCGGGTTGGTGGTTAAGCCCGCCAAATGCCAGTTTTGCACCCCACGCGTGCATTACTTGGGTCATATTATTACAGCTGAAGGGGAAGCCTATCCCGACCCAGTGAATGTCGAGGCCATCTTGAAGCTTGTGGAACCCAAGAGTGCACGTGAGGTTCGTAGCTTTGTGGGGTCGGTCAATTTCTACCGACCATTCATTCAGGAATTGTCCGGGGTTTTGACTCAGATCACAGAGCTAACGAAGAAAGCGGTGCCGTTCCAATGGAGCGCCACTTGTAAGGCAGCGTTTGATTACATCAAGACGGTCCTGAGCAGCGAGCCTCTGCTTATCCCCCTCCCAATTACGATCAAGAGTTCCTCTTTTAGACGGACGCATCTGCTAACGCAATTGGTGCTGTCCTGCAACAGCAAAGGGAAGGGGGACTGCAGCGGATTGCATATTTTAGCAAGAAGTTGCAAGGGGGGAAAAAACAACTATTCTGTGATGGAGAAAGAGGCTCTCGCCATCGTCTGTGTGGCCGGCCACTTCCGTCAGATCATTATTGGACACCCGACGACTGTACTAATTGACCACCAACCTCTGGCGTTCATCCAGCGCATGCACAATACCAACCAGCGTGTGCTGAGTTGGGCGCTAGAGTTGGAGGAATATGGTTTTGGTTACAAATATGTGTCGGGTAAAAAGAATGTGGTGGCCGACTTGCTTTCACAGCAATGCTGTTCCACGACGACTGAGCTGTCTACCCCATTCACGCGTGAGGAGATACTGAGGGCCCAGCGGGAGGACTGGTATCTTCAGGAAATCGTTAGAGCTATTTAGACTCATTGGGAGGAAATCGTATGTGGGCTGTGTGGGAGGACGGTTCGTGGTGCAGGGTGGTTTGGTAGTATGTATTAATGATAAAGATAACCAAGTGGGAGCAAGAGTGTACCTACCTCAAGCTTTACGGGCAAAAACGATTGCGTGGTATAATAATGGGTTACTTGGGGGCCATCGTGGGGTTAATGCAACCATACGCAAGTTGCGCAAATGGTACTTTTGGCCTGGTATGAAGGAGGAGGTAGGGAAGTGGATCAAGTACTATGAAGCTCGCCAGCGGGTTAAGAATAACCTGGCAAGGGCAACCTACCAAGAAGGGGTAGTCGCCGACTATCCTTTTCAAAAGGTGGCCATAGTCATGGTGGGTCCGGTCCAATGCACCAGACGGGTTCATTATCGTGACTACTGGCGTTTTTACGAAGTTCGCAGAAGCGGATCCACTCTGCAACCAGACCGCAGGGACCGTAGCCCGGTCTTTTGCTCGCAACATTGTGTGTCGATATGGAGTGCCTCGGCAGGTCATTAGCGACCGCGGGTCAAATTTCACCTCGGCGGTGTTCCGAGCACTATGCGAAGATCTGCAGATTTAGCAGAAGCTAACAACTGCATACCGCCCGACGTCCAATGGTATCACGGAGCGATGTCATAGCGACTTTGTGCAGCGAACACCCTGAGGAGTGGGACTGTGTACTGGACTTCGCTCTATATGCGTTGCGAACTAGCCAGCACGAGGCCACCGAGGAGAGCCCGGCCTACCTCCTGTACGGATTTGACCCGGGCCCACCGGAGGGGCGTTATCACGAAGAAGGTGACATGGAAAGGAATATGTCCGGGGTCGCCCGATATCGATCTGAGCTCGTGGAGAGGATCAATCTAGTACGAAACCTGGTTAGAGAGAAGGATACCAAGGGGCGTCGAATTCGTCTTAAACGTGCCAACAAAGAAAGAGGAGCCCGCGCATTAGAAATAGGCAGCCATGTATGGCTCCTGCGAAAGGGAGGTACCAAGAGGAAATTTGGTCCAAAATTCCTGGGCCCCTACCGAATAGTGCGTCAGGTATCGCCTGTGAATTATGAGATCGTAGACGCTCGTACCCATATCAAGTCGGTCGTCCATATCGACAGGCTTAAGCTATGTTGGTTAAATCCAGAAAGTAAGCAAAATGAAAGATGAAGGAAAAGGGAATATGAGCTCACATGCACTACCGAAGAAACTGACGGGGACGAGGATGATATGAACAATTGGGGTTCCTGCGCCAAAATTTAGACTAGGTAGGCGACAGGACAGGAGGGAGGAACCGGTTTATGAAAGCACTCCGGGTATGCCAGAAGGGGTAAAATAATAACTGCCTGTATCGCAAACAAAATTTATAGACACAAACAACATTCTCACTGAGCAACAAAAGGGATGCCATAGAAATCACATGGGTTGTAAGGAGCAGCTCCTGATAGACAGTGTGATCCTACGGCAAACAAACAATAAACATCGACACCTCCAAGCAGCCTACATTGATTACAAAAAGGCCTTTGATAATGTCCCACACTCATGGCTTTTATATACACTATGATTATATAAAATAAACCCTACACTTTTTTTAGAAAGTACAATGCTGCATTGGAGAACTACACTACACCTGACACTCAACAGTGAAACCATCATGACTGACAAAATACAGATAAAACGGGGCATCTTCCAGGGTGACTCACTGAGACCACTCTGGTTTTGTCTTGCACTAAATGCACTTTCAAACAGACTGAACAGCACAACTTAGAGCTACACAATTAAACATAATAAAAGCTGCCACTACACGCTTTCACACTTACTCTACATGGACGACATGAAAATCTACGCCTCCACACAAACACAATTGCACCAATTACTTGACATTACACAAACTTTTTCAAAAGACGTACACATGCAATTTGGGTTGGACAAATGCAAAACCATTCATATTGAAAATGGAGTACTCAGGGAAGGGGGCTTCACATTAGATAAACCAGATCACATTGCTGCTATGGAAAATGACGAATTTTACAAATATCTAGGATTTAAGCAAGCCAAGCTTCTGGAGCACAAACGCATAAAGAATACACTCACTAAACAATATCCTCATAGGCTAGAGACAATACTTAAAACGCATTCAAATTCCAGAAATTTAATCAAGGCCGTCAATACTTATGCCATGCAAATACTCTCCTACTCCTTTGGAGTCATACAGTGGACACACACAGATCTTGAGGGACTTGAAAGGAAACAACGTAAACTGCTTACAAAGCACAGAAAGCACCATCCACACGCAACTATTGAAAGACTCACCCTGCCTCGTTCAGAGGGAGGCAGAGGTCATATTGACATAATAGATCTACACCAGAAACAGACTCAGTCACTCAGAGAATTCTTTTACTCTAAACAACACACATCAACATTACACAAAACAGTCTGCATGGCTGATACAAAATACACACCTCTGAATCTGAACAGCATGCAGAACACCCATAATATCCCTACAATATGCACTAAACTTCAATCATGGTTCGGAAAGCAATTCCACGGTAGACATCCTTCTCAACCAGCCACACGTCGACAAAAAAGCGTTGAACTTTTGGTTGAGTGAAGGGAGTCTCTTTGGGGAAACTGAAGGAACCATGATTGCCATACAAGACCAGGTTATTAACACTAAAAGCTACAGAAAACATTATCAAAGATTCGACTGATGGGTCTTGCAGGAAGTGCCATATCTCAGAGGAAACTATCCAACGCATCATATCCAGTTGCAAAATAGTCACGCAGACAGATTATTTACACAGACATAACCAGGTAGCCAACATCATCCATCAACATCTAGCTAAGATACACAAGCTAAGGGACATTCACACTCCATACCATAAATATATCCCTGACACTGTCTTAGAGAACACCACACTTAAACTATATTTTGACAGAGCTATAATCACTGACAAAACTATCCCTCATAATAGACTAGACATTACACTAGTAGATAAGCAAAATAAAGTGACTTACATAATTGATATCTCCATCCCCAAGACACACACAATTTACAATAGACATACACTGACAAAATCACTAAATATACAGTTCTTGCACAGGAAATAAAACGCCTTTGGGGAGTTACAAAGTACACATTGTTCCTATCGTTCTTTCTGCCATTGGGGTTATTCCACATTTGCTACACAAAAGCCTGTCAACACTAAATTTAAACCCACACTTATACAAAACCTTACAGAAAGCCGCAATTCTAAACACCTGTCACATAGTAAGGAAATCCCTTTACCCAAACATCAATACTCCCACGAGTGCATAACTTTCCCTCCCTCCAATTTGAGTCCCTTAGGCTTGGCTCTTTTGGTCCGCTTCTGGGATTGCCTTCCCCTAAAAATGGTAATAATAATAATAATAATAATAATAATAATAATAATAATAATAATAATAATAAACAAAGTGAAAGAGACAATGAGACAGAATCAATTCAATAAATCAAACAGAACAGAGTTTGAGATCGGCCCTTTGCCCATATTTAATAAGTTTTTAGAATCCTTTTTATAGATTTCCATACTCTCAAAGCTGTCTAATTGATTTCATGAATTGACAGATTTAAGTAACTTAAAATTATCTGAACTAATACCATGAGCTGTGTCCAAAATATGTTTGGCGATGCTTGATCTGTCCAACCTGCCATACTTTACATGAGCAAAATGCTCTTTCCATCTTTTACTAATATTTCTGGAGCTCTGACCAACATAGTTCTTCTCACAAAAATCATACTAAAACAGATAGATTCCCGACTTTTCCAGAGGTGGGATGGCATCTTTAGGATTTCTAAGAGTGCTTTCAAAGTATCGCCACATTTGAATGCAATCTTTAAACTGCAAGCGCTCAAAATCTTTTTTCAGGCCCTTAGATAATTGCAGATCATAGACCAGCTGAAACTAAGTGATGCAGAGTAGGGTGCCTGTAAGGAGAGTGGCTACAACTCGGGCCGTCGGCCATGTTTTTCCCAACGATTGAATTAGCAGAGGTACAATTTATGATACTTTTCAGCTTATTAAGAAGAAATGTAATGAAGGCTAATGCTGGTTAGCCTACCAAGCTTTTATTTGTATATTAGATAAAGGAGGTTAAAAAAAGAAGCACAAACATTTTAATTTTCATAGTAAATGTGATTATTTGATCAGCTGATAGCAAGTTCGAGAATTGATTTTTCACCTTTTCAGCAAGAAGTGAAACTAATAGTGAATAACAAAAGAGTTTATATTTAACAGTCTGTACACATTTTACGTATATACAAAAATAAAAATTTGACGTCTATGCAAAAGATGAAAAATAAATTCTCAATTATCGATGACTAGTTTTAGGAAAATATCTAGATTAACTTTTACATTCTTTTTATTGTGGAATTGTTCTAACGTCACTTTCTCGTGTTTGAAGTTGCAAATAAATTAAAAAATATGAACCAAAATTATAAAATTTGCGTCTAGGTGTTAAAAGAGACAAAAACTTGGCAAAACCTTTCTCGTGAAAAACTGCGGTCGTCATCAGGCCTCATTGATCACTTCACTGTCTAGCAATTAAATATTTCAAACCCAGATAAACCCAGATAGTGTTTCGTACCGATCTGTATACACACTTCAAAAAAGTTTTCAATAGGTCCCAAAAACCCCGAGAAAAGAAAAATTATTTTCGGCAGCGAGAATGGATAACACTCGTCATACTATCGAAGAGAAATCGACAATGTATTTTTGTGAACAAATTTTCGACGAATATTTTTTATTTAATATTTTAATGCATATCATATATGTAATTAAATAGAAGCACATGTGCATTATATCATTTAAAAAAAAGCTAACAACTTAAAATACTAATGGAGGGAAGGAGGGAGGGGGATTTTCCGAAAAAGATCAGGAGGTGGAGGGGGTGGGGGAAATTGAATAGCATTTTTTTAAACTTATTTTATTTACTGTGAGCACAACAGGTTTATCCAATTACAATGTTCACTAAAATTTACAATTTCACAAGTTAAAAGTTTTTCAAACATTTTAAAACTTGCAACATACATAATGTGAAGTAAAAAAACATAAACGACAGTAGAGTTTTTATTAAGATTTAAAATAAAACAAACTTTCGGAAATGTATTATACAAAAAAATATATTTAAGCATGTCAGTAGCCGTTTAATTTTTTTTTTTTGTTTAGTACATTCTCGAGGTTAGCTTTATTTATTTTAAATTTTAATAAAAATAAGAGATCGGCTTTTATTAGTTTTGGATATGCTGTCTTCGAAAGGCACTATGCAGTGGCTTGCTACTACGATTTATTTCTTTAAATATACATGAAAAAATTATTTGTAATACACTTTCACGTATTATGCATACAAAATTCGTGCGGTAGATACCTGTCATATTTCATGTGTGAGCATTTACGTTGCGTTTAATCATTAAACTTGAAACCAGTGTATCTCTAATACAAATCAACATGACCAATCGCATCCTCACTAAATAAGAAAATTATAACTCTTTCCTTCAAAATAAGAATATTTCCTTCCCGAACTTTTAGGTTTACAGGGATATTAAAATATATTTTGTAAGCTCTTTGTAAATAATGAGAACGTACGCGGAGGAAATGTCTTTAGTCTCTCGAACTTTCGGGCGAACATAACGTTCGTCACTTCTAAAATAAATCCGCAACGCTTACATCGAACTTCAGCAAATTATCAGATTGTCCTTTTTGATATCCTGAGTTGGTCATGGTAATTTTCTGTTAAATAAAAAAAAACCTATGAAGAAAGAAAAGCGACGATGGGAAATATGAATCTTATTCAATGTACGACAGCGTGAAGTATAGGATAGCAGGTGGATCGTGACGTCAAATCGAGAAAAAACAATCGGAATTGTTTTCAAATGGGGCGTGGTTTTGCGTTTTTAAAATCAAATAATAAATTTTTAAAATTTATTATAGTTTTTGACCACGATTTTCATGTTCAACGTGTCCAAATCTATAAAAAACAATTGTTATTAAAAAAAAAAAAAATTCCATGCATGTTCCCCTTGTTGTCGCACATGATTTTCATAATTGGTGTGGTGTTTTCTTGTGTCAATGTCTCTCCCATTGTTATTGTTCCTTTGTTGATTGAGATGAACGCTCTCCATCACAGAATTCCGTTCTGGATGGATGTCAATATTTCATCGTCCACGTCTGTCGTGTTAGTGAACAACATCGTATTGTTGTCGCACACGATCTTTGTATTTGTTGTGGTGTTTGTTTTCATCTTAATCGTTCACATTGTTTTGTCCTCATTGTTGTTCGGAGATGAATGATCATCGCCTGTCGATTCGATTGCCATCCATTGCAAAACGATGACATGCCAGTTCTCTGTACCCAATTCGTCATAGAATATCAATGGGAGACAAGAAACATTACTGCCAGGTAAACAATAGTCTACGCCTCCCCTCCCACTTCACCGAGTGCCACATACACAATAGAATTTTGGTGTCAGAAGTGGGATCCCGATCGATTCCGATTCCGTAGAAAGAACGTATCCCTGTGTGCTGAAGAGATGAGAAGCATGATTCCACAGCCAAACGTTAAATTACTCCGTCACAGCCACGAGAGAACGCCGCTTCCCATCGCCATCTGTAAAAGGAAAAAAAAAGAACGCCGTTCGCATCCAGATTGAAGATCAACTGGTGAAGAAAGAAATCAAAGATAACAGAATTTTGGTGTCAGAGACATAACTAACTAAACAAGAAAAAAACAATACACTATGGCAGTTCCGCCAGAGTTAATGCAGGAGTTGTCAAAGATGATAGCTTCTGCATTGCACGTAGCCAACGACACGGCCGTAGCCCAGCTGGCGACGACAACCCCGCTCCTGGTGCGGAGCGTGCTCCGGAACTCGCCTCTCCAAGGCCTCCTTCATTCCGTATGGACGACAAGACGTCCGTCGGGGAGTACTTTAAAAGGTTTGATTGGGCGTTACAGCTCTCAAACATTCCCCCTGCCTAGTATGCCGCCTATGAACGAGTTTACATGGGCATAGAACTGAATGGTGTGCTGAAAATCTTAGCCAGTCCAAAAGAACCAGTGACAATTTCTTATGACGAATTAAAAGCAATTCTAACCAGCCATTTTGATTGTCCTCGTAATAAATACGTGGAAAGTGTGAAACTCCGAACAGTTATACAGAGCCCAGATGAGACAGTGGCCCAATACACACTTTGATTACGGAAAAGTGCTGCACATTGCCAATACGGAGATTTTTTGGATCGTATGCTGATAGAACAGTTTCCCCACGGTCTTCGCTCACCCAAGACGCGCGATGAGATCATCACGAAACAACCAGATAATTTCGACAAGGCATACGCCATCGCCCAAAGTTTGGAAGCCACCTGGGCCATCGGAAAAGTGGTAAGCCAATCGACCCCCAGGACACCAACAAACTTGGCTACGAAGCCCCAAGTACGAAGTCGAACCATCGAGGGAGAAACCACCAAAAGAAACTCCCAAACCGCATAGCGAACATGAGCAACAAGTGCCATCATTCCACAGCCAGTCACCATTCTAACAAAAAAAACAAAACGGTTCCAAAGAAACCGTGTGGCAGGTGTGGTGGTCTGCAAAGCCTATTGAATATGAGCTTGCACAGGTTCGAAGGTAAGAGGATCACGTTGCACCTCGCCCAACGAGACTCAAGTACCAATAGATCGTGTACCGACTCTTAACCAGATCCAAGGGACCTTGAATCAGGAAGCCGCCCACACAAACCTGATAGATGTATTAATAGACGGCAAAAATCTGCCGATGGAGGTCGACACGGGAGCACCTTGTGGCATCGTAGGTGTCACCCGTCTACATAAAATCAAACCTCAGATACGCCTGCAGAAGACCGACTGGCAATTTCGGAGCTATACCGGTCACCAGGTGCATTCCCTTGGGAGTCCGAGTCACCATCGGCAGCACCAGCCGGAATATGGACTTGTACGTAGTAGAAGGCAACTCTTCCGGTCTAATGGGTCGCGATTAGATCACCAATTTCGTCCACGAAATCCAATTCGACAAATTATTTGCACTCATACAAGCCATCCAAGATAATCCAGGCAAAGGATTACTAACAGAGTGACAAAAATATCAACTAGACAATCTAGTGAATGAATTCATCCACGTCTTCCTAAACACAGCAGGGAAGCTGAGAGGGCTACCAGCTTCAGTCCACCTTGTGCCAGATGCCACCCCTGTCTTTGCCAGAGCAAGAGATGTCCCACTTGCTCTACGAGAACAGCATGCTGCCGTGATAGAGGAGAAGATAAAAGCCGGCTTCTACGAACGAGTCGACTTCTCCGAGTGGGCATCGCCAACCCACGTTGTGGTAAAGAAGAACTGTGCACTGCGAATCACCGGAAACTATAAACCTACGGTAAATAAACAAATGATCGTGGATGAGCATCCTATCCCTAAAATAGAAGATATATTCAATAAAATGAGAGGGGCTGAATAGTTCGCACACCTGGACATCACGGACGCATACGCCCATTTACCAATAGACGTCAAATTTCGGGAAGGTTTAACTCTGAACACACCGACGCATGGACTGGTCTGACCAACGAGAGCAGTCTATGGTGCCGCAAATATCCCAGCACTGTGGCAGCGTCAGATGGAGAAGGTGTTTCAAGAAGCAGAAGGTTTAGTCAATTTTTTTGTCGACATCGTGTTTGCCCCGACGTTTGAAAAACTGGTGGAAACGTTGCGCCAAACGCTACGTCGGTTGGATCACGACGGTTTCCATCTTAACCGGAAAAAATGCGTACTTGCAGTCACTTCGTTAACCTGCTTGGGACATATTATAGACAAAAATGGCTTACATAAGTCTAATGACCACATCATAGCCATACAGAATGCCCCCACACCATCTTCTTCGGAGGAACTCCAACTTTTCCTAGGAAAGGCAACCTATTATAACGTCTTCATTCCCAACCTGTACCAAACAGCAGATCACACAGCCACTGAGGTGATCCCGGTTGCCGCTGAAAATGAACTCGAAACCACGGCAGCAACTCCAAACCCAGTGGTAGACGCTCCGCCGCAAGACTTACCGTAAATATTCTACTATAACGCGACCTCTTGTATAACGCGACTCCACTTTTTCGGCCCAAAAAATCGGCAAAAATCCTATCCTCTTGTATAACGCGACCCCCATTTTTGATTCCTCGCGAGAAATAAAATGTACGAACTGTTTCGATGTTTGGGAGAAGTTATGATCGATGTTGTTAGATGTTGGCGACGAGTAATTCGAATAAAAAGTGAATTAATATATTGTATAATGAACTGGACATTATATGCAATGTAATTAATGTATAATACACGGCAAATTCGTCTGAATGTCATCAGCCCAAAAAGCGACTTCGACAAAAGCAACTGCCTCAACTTCGAGGCAGTCTGGAAGTTTATAGCCCTACATTGATAGGGAAAGCTTTCTCACTCGCACATCGACAAAAAAACACAACAGTACATCAATTTTCCTAATAAAAAGACCAGTAATCTTTATTCAGTTTAATATTTTCACTACATAATATTTTCTTGTAGGCTTTGGTTCGAGGCAGTTTGGAAGTAGGCCTATTTATCAATGTTTGGGAGAAGTTATTATCGATGTTGTTAACGATGTTGTTATTATCGACGATCGGCCACAGTCGTCGGAGGGCTGATTTTTATCCTGTAGTATAACGCGACCCAGCAAATTTAGATGCTTTTTTAGGCCAAAAAAATTCGCGTTATAGTAGAATATTTACGGTAAGCGACTCCCCCGAACCAAACGAGCCGCATCGACCAGATGTGGAAAATAACGATCCTCCAGCGCGCTCTGACGCAGACACCACGCGCAGTCGAGACCGACCGAGAAGAAACCCCGAAACCCTCCGGACGTACTCGGCAGCCGCCCCAGCAGTATTCCCCCTAGCTTAGTGCGACGGGAGAAATGTCGTGTTGGTGAACAACATCGTGTTGTTATCGCACATGATCTTTGTATTTATTGTAGTGTTTGTTTTCATCTTAATTGTTCACATTGTTTTGTCCTCATTGTTGTCCGGAGATGAACGATCATCGCCTGTTGATTCGATTGCCATCCACTGCAAAACGATGACACGCCAGTTCTCTGTACCCGATTCGTCGTAGAATATCAATGGGAGACGAGAAACATTACCGCCAGGTAAACAATAGTAATTAAAAATAGTTTACGCCTTCCCTCCCATTGTTATCGTTCCTTTGTTGGTCGAGATGAATGCTCTCCATCACCGAATTCTGTTCTGGATGGATGTCAATGTTTCATTGTCCACGTCAACAGTCGATGTTCCGTTGGGAGCCCATGAAACGCTACCCACAGATAAATAAAAGTAGCAATAAGTAGCATATGCTCCTCCTCCCACTTCACTGAGTCTCGAAAGCACAACAGACAGTTTTGAGAGTATAGAAATATATAAAAGGGATTCTAAAAACTTAATAAATACAAGAAGCGAACCCACCCAATTGTATATTCGGGAAATAGTCCATTGTTATATTTTTGACACACCTCATTCTCCATACTTTTGTGACAAAGTCCATCGTTGCTGATTTATATATATGATGGACAAAGCGCCGATCTCTAACTCTGTTCTGTTTGATTTACTGAATTGATTCTGTCTCCTTGTCTCTTTCACTTTGTTTATTATTAGTGTTATTATTTTTTTTTCTCTCTCCTCTATTGACAAGGTATCTCCTCTTATTTTATTGGCCCACTGTTTAACATGTCCAATACACAAATTGTTGAAACAACTCAAATGAAGCTTGAGCTATAATATAACTGCTTCTGGTGAATTAACAAGGTGGAGAGGAGACTTTTTTTTTTATTCTTTATAGATATTAGCAGGGGGCAGAGCATAATAAAAGCTTTAAATTTTTCTTTTGTTCGATGCCAAACCACTTATAACTGACAAATTTTGTCACACTATATTTTATATTAATAAAATTACAAACTATATTTTATATTAATAAAATTACAATGTAAAAATAAAAATTAAAATAGGATAAATACTATTAATACTATAACCAAATAATTACAACAATGTAACCAAAAAACAATGAATAGAAGAAGTATTGTTCAAAGTTTAAAAAGAATCCCATTGTAAGAAATTTAAACATTTCAACTGGATATACTGATGATGTCCGAAAGGATGAAAACCGATTATAATTAAATATCTTAATAAATCATTGTATTGTAAAATGGACATTATAGAATTATAACTATATACAATGTACAATACAACATGCGTAAAGTAATGAATTTTATAGAAGAAGATGTAATGACATCGGCATACAGAATATGACTAAAAATAGGCAAAAACAATGCCAACATAAATTTTAATAAGAAATGTCTACAAGAACGTCTTACACCCAAACATGTGTCAATGTAAACCAAATCCAAGTCAGCCAAAAAAAAGCTATAAAACGTGGAACAACAATATGGATTAAAACAGAAATAGAAGAATGCTATAAGAAAAAAATCAATGAATGGCTTAGGGGCTATTTCAGCCTTGGCTACGGGGTATAACGAAAATCTACCAGCGGTGTCAGGTTTCACTCATCTCATACCATCTTTCTCAGGGGAGGAGGGGATAGTTGAATTAGATGGATTTGTTACCATGTTAGATAATGTCTCAACTCTAGCCCAGTGGACAGAGGATGTAAAAATTAATGTATTTAAAGCAAAGTTTAAAGGAATGGCAGCACGCAAGATGAATGATTTGAAACTCTACCAGGTAACAAAGTATGATGAATTAGTAAATAGACTGAAAAGGGCATTTGGTAAACGCAAGGTGAAAAGGAACATGGTCAAAGAATTTTACATGGCTCAACAGAATAAAAGAGAAGGGGTGGAGGAATATGCAACAAGACTGGAAAACCTATTTGACAAAATTATTGAAGTTAAACCTGAGATGGAGTCAAGAAAGGAAGAGCTTTTAGAGAGGTACCAAATGACTCTTCTCCCCAATCTTGCCAAAATGGTTTGCCAGAGGAAACCGCCTTCATTTGATGAGGCAGTAAAGGAGGCCGTGGAAACTGAGGATTGTGTATTGTAAATCTGGGTGCAACAATAACAGAGGCCAAGGAGGATAAAAACAAAGACAGGTTGGATGCAATGGAAAAAAATACTAGGGGGAAGTATGCAAAAGCTTACAGGCCAGGGAGCGTGAAGGACAAGAAAAGGATGAGCTAATAAGGACATTAATTGGTAAGATAGATTCACTTGAAAAGAAGTTAGAAGACAGTATGCAAATCACTAAGAAAGCAGGACCAGGGATAGGGTGTTTTGTCTGCGGAAAAAGGGGACACGTAGCCTGAAACTGTGAAAAGAGGGCTTTAAACTAGGATCGTATTCATGGTGACCAGTATGGGTGGCATAAAGAGTTGAAGGAGTCGAATCTGGTCCAGCTTAAGGATGGGTGAGGGCTATACCAAATGGAAGTCAAGTTGGCTGGGGTTAATATGAACATGCTTGTGGATACGGGATCAGAGATCTCAATTGTTGACTACCAATGGGTGGAGGCTTTTAAAGATAAGATTAGATGGGAAGATATTGAGATACTAATAAAGGGAGTTAATGGTCATACAAAAAGGGTCGATAGAGCAGTATGGGCCAATCTTATAACTGACGAAGGGGACATAGGGGAGAAACGTTTCATATGCATGGACTTATCTGATAGGAGCTATGAGGGAATATTGGGAAATGATATAATAAAGAGAATGATTATCGAATGCAACAATGTTGAAGTAGAGATTCCAAATGAGGTAAATCTAAATGAATGTGAAAGGAAGAAGCAACAAGGAGTGATTGAGCAATATAGTGAGTGTTTTGCAGAAAATGTTGAACTTTTGAGTGGTGTAAAGGATGTAACAGTAGATTTTCCAATTAACAAAGACAACCCCATTTTTGTCCGACAGTATCCAATACCTCATAAATATTATAAGGCGTTTGAAGTACCCATACACCAATACCTCGAAGCTGGGATTATTGAGCCTAGCAGATCATGTTGGAACTCTCCTGTTCACATTGTGAAAAAGAGTAATGGAGACATTCGCATGATGCTGGATCTGTGGAAAGTAAAAATGTTACCAAAGCTCTGGATTTCCCCATGCCGAGACCCCATGACATCTTTCAGATGTTGAGCAACCAAAAATATTTTTCTGTGATTGATTTGAACTCGGGGTACTTCCAGGTCCCCTTAGCAGAACATCTCAGAGAATGCTTCGCTTTTCAAACACCCTGGGGCAAGTATCAGCTAACTAGACTGCCTCAGGGGGGAAAAATTCTGCCCCTGCTTTTCAGGCCTTCATCTCCGAGGTGGTTCATGACAGATTAGGCAATGGAGTGTTCGTGTTTCAAGACGACCTTCTGATCTATTCACAAACCTTTGAAGAGCATATTGAAATTCTCGAATGGATATTCAAAACACGTAAAAGTAAAAACTTGAAAATGAAGGGCTCCAAATGTGCATTTTGCGTCAAACATGTAAAATACCTGGGTCACATAATTTCTGCCCAAGGGGTTCGGCCTGACCCAGAGAATGTGAAACACATACTAGAGATTCCCCCGCCTTTCAACATCAAGGAGGTCAGATCTTTAGTTGGGGCCATAAATTTTTATAGGCCTTTCATAGGAAACCTATCCGATATAGTCTTACCTATTACCAATCTTACAAGGAAAGGTGATAGATTTGAGTGGTCTCTGGAATGTGAAAAGGCATTTGATGATGTGAAAGGGATTTTGAGCAGAGAGCCAGTGCTGGTTCCACCAGATTACAATAGGAAGTTTATTTATTCACTGATGCCTCCTATGCAGCTGTGGGAGCAGCTCTACATCAAGAGAGAGAGGGATGTCTCAGACCTATTGCATATTACAGCTCAAAACTGAAGGGAGCACAAATTAATTATACAGTTGTAGCACGGTGGAAAAGGAGGGGTTAGCCATTATACTAGCCCTTCGGAATTTTAGACATATACCGTTGTGATTTTCTATTGTTGTCAAGAGTGATCATAAGCCCCTGTCATTCATCAAAAACAAGTGTGGTACAAACCAAAGATTCCTAAGATGGTCCATGGAACTAGAAGAGTATAACATAAGGGTGAAATATGTGAAGGGAAAAGAAAATGGAATAGCAGATTTATTATCTCATCTCCTGATTAAAGAGGTGGATGAGATCATACACTGTATAACGAGAGACTCATTGAAAGGATTACCCAATCTCAAGAAAGAGATAAGACATTTTCAAAGATTCTTAATGGAGAAAGAACAGATGATAGGTTTGTTGTCCAAGATGGACTAGTGATGTGGAAGGGGTCCAAGAAGGAAAGGAGAGGGAGGTATAAAGCTTGTTTGGGCAAAGAGCTGAGGAAGGAATTAATAAAGAGGGCTCATGATAATATTTTGGCAGGGCACAAAGGGATTGTTAAAACTCTTCGAGCTTTGAAACAATGGTACTTTTGGCCTGGTATGACAGCTGATGTTACTCAGTTCATTAGTCAATGCATCACTTGCCAGCAATGTAAGCTCCATAAAGGCAAGGCACCATATCAGGAAGGTGTATCTGCATGTGATATCATAGTTCCTTTATCTGAAAGTGAATCAGGAAACAAATATATTTTAGTTTTTGTAGATGTGATGTCTCGGTTTCCAGAAGCCATAGCCATTCCTGATCAAACCGCTGCAATGATAGCTAAAGGCCTGCTAAACAAAATTATTTGTAGAAATGGCATTCCTTTTGAAATCATATCTGATCGAGGGCCGAACTTTACGTCGGAACTCATGAAAAATGTATGTAGGGACCTAGGAATTGATATCCATTTTACCACTGCCTATAGACCCATGTCCAACGGTTTGATAGAAAGACTAAATCAAAGCATTGGGGAGACTTTAAGACTTTTGTGCAAAAATGATTGTAGAAGATGGGATGAATGGTTGGAAGCTGCCTTATTTTCGATTCGCACTAGTGAAAATGAGAACACAAAGGAAACCCCCCTGCATTTCTAATGTATGGGTTTGACCTGCGTACACCTTTATCTTGGGAGGGTCTGGTAGGTGGGGATAGCTGCCAAGAGGATTATCGTTCCCAGTTATTAGCGAGGTTGGATGAGGTGAGACAGTGGGTAAACATCAATAGTGAAAAAAATAAAGGGAGACATCTTGCTAAAAGAAATTGTGGTCGTAGACTAAAATCATTTCAGATTGGGCAACAGGTGTGACTCCTTCAGGAAGGGGGAAAAAAAAAAAGCCTAAATATAAATATATAGGACCCTTTAAAATTATTAAGAGCGTCTCTAATGTTAACTATGTTATTGAGGGTGTCCGTGAAAGGGACCGACAAGTAGTGCATGTGGACCGCCTTAAACCATGCCATGGTGCTAGGCACTGGTCCACCGTCCAACGAAGAAAAGTATCCAGAAAGCCAAAGATTGTGGAATCTGATGAGGAGGAGGAGTATCCAGAAGAGACCATCAGACATAGCAACAGTTGAACAAGGGAAACCGTCTGGAGCAACAGTTGAGCAAGGGAAACAGTCTGGAGCAACAGTTG
>JAHWFO010088325.1:347632-357913 GCA_023313115.1 Rhysida immarginata | reverse complement strand
AACAAGTTTGCAATTGGGTTTTTTTCTCTATCCCTTACGGTTTTTGAGATAAATTTTGAATGTGTCCTAATTTGCATATTTGGGATGATGAAAAGTGCACCATGGGATAGGCCACCCACAACTTCCTATTCATTGGATTCATCAAAATTGACATATCTGCTTCGGTTCAAAAACTAAAAGGGGGGAAAGACTTATGGACCACCCTGTATTATATTCGCAATCAAGATAAAAAACAAATATTCGTAGAATATTGCCAAAATAAATCCCAACTCAAACAACAACAACCACATTTTAATCCTAAAATAATATAATTACTCCAATAGGTCATATTGTACCTACCAACAAAATTAAAAGAACAAACATCCAATATGTTCTTACCCCAGTAAATAACATTTTATCATCACCATTTCCACAGTTAATTCTAACTCAATAATCAACACTATTATACACTATTATTGTCAAAGATAATCATCAAAAGGCTGGGCTGAATACATAAATGAAAGACTGAACACGCTCAGTGTCACTCCTCCAAGTAGATCTCCCCTTCTTAAATGAACACCTTCAAAATCAAAACTCCCAAAATTCTCCATAACATCATAATCAAATTCTCACTTTACCATATCTCCATAATTCCCCTGTTAAATCACTGTAATATCTCTTTAAATCACCATAATATCCCTTAAATCTCCCTTCATTATTACTCAATGAACAGATATATATAAATTTAGAGAAGGACGAGACACAAGAACCCTGGAATACAATAATTAATAGTCATTAATAAAAATACAAAATGAATAAAAAATAAGATAAAATAAAACAAAAATAATTAATCAAAAATCAAAATAAAAAGCTGATGTTTCGGATAGAGACTATCCTTTATCAAAGCAAAAAGGATAATTCTCTAAAAGCAAATAGAATATTAGAGAATTATCCTGAAGTTATGAAAGTTGTACTAACGGACGGGTTTATGTATAGTTTGCATAGGAAATAGTAATATAGTATTGGCTGGAAAACAAGAAGAGAACAAATGAGATTAATTAGAAGAACTGTTGGGATAGGATAGGATGGAGGGCAAATAGGAAATAGTAAGAGGGTGGCGAGAAAAATGCAATAGGATAACACAGATGAAGTTAAAATTAAAAAAAAAAATTAGGAATAATAGGGTGCCTAGCAAAAAGATTTCGTAAAATTCCATGAATTTCCCTTGATTTTTCCTGATCATCAGCAGACAAGAAAAGGCTGTCATGAAAAAATATTATTGACATTGTTCGAAATTTTCGATTTTATGATTCTCTGACTGATTTTTTTCATAGGCTTCTTGTACTCCTTTATTTTAGTGACCTTTGACCTGGTCACTCTTATATGTGGTACTATTGTACAGGGTGACTAGCGACCGGGAATGGTCAGGAATTTTTTTTTTTTTGTTTGTAACCGGGAACAGTCAGGGAATCATAAAATCGAAAATTTTGAACAATGTCAATAACATTTTTTCATGATAGGCTTTTCTTGTCTGCTGATAAGGAAAAATCAAGGGAAATTCAGGGAATTTTACGAAATCTTTTTGCTAGGCACCCTATTATTCCTAACCTTTTTTATAATTTTAACTTCATATATGTTATCCTATTGCATTTTTCTCGCTACCCTCTTACTATTTCCTATTTGTCCTCCGTCCTGTTCTATCCCAACAGTTCTTCTAATTCATCTCATTTGTTCTCTTGTTTTCCAGCCAATACCGTATTACTATTCCCTATGCAAACTATATATAAACCCGTCCGTTAGTACAACTTTCTTAACTTCAGGATAATTCTGTAATATTCTATTTACTTTTAGAGAATTATCCTTTTTGCTTTGATAAAGGATAATCTCTATCCGAAACGTCAGCTTTTTATTTTGATTTTTGATTAATTATTTTTGTTTACTTTATCTTATTTTTTATTCATTTTGTATTTTTATTAATAACTATTAATTATTCATTATTACTCCTAATATCCTTAATAACTTCTTCATTATTATTCCCAATAGTATCCATACAACCTATTGTCTTACTCTTATTGTCACCAATATTCTCCTTAGTATTATTCTCTCTAATATCTCCCATATTCTATTTATAATTATTTCTCTATATATCAATACTATTCTCTTGTTATTATTATTCCCTCATTTTCCTATAAATCAGATCTGTCTTCTATGACTTCATTATTTCTCCTCTAATTTCATTCCATTCCTTATCAACAAAATTATTACACTCATTAGTCTCCATTTCAGCTACTATATTTCCCTTACACGCTTCTTATTTTTATTATTCCCAATAACAACAGCGATATCTCTAATATATCCATATATTTCATTAGTCCCCTTATTAAGTCTACTTCTGGTTCATTGTTCACATCTATCTATATTAATGCTTCTCCCTCCATTGTATTATTTTTATCAACTATCCTCAGGCCAAAAAAATTTTTTTTAAGATTGCCACTCAATGGTTAATTTAACACCTTTCCTTCGCTTTTTTCACAAACACTGCCTCACATGTTATGCACCAATGTAAATGGACACCCTTTTAGCCCCACGTTGGGTGCCAATGTAACCTTTCTGTCTATTGATTGCATTACCTTACAAAAAATATTGCGTTTAGAACCCCTCTCATCCCGTGAAGTGAATAACTTTGCAATTATGAAGTTTAAAGGAACAAGATAAACTTTGTAAATACCCTCGTGTAGGCCAGCAAACCAATGAGTTAAGTAATTTAATATAAATAATTACTTATCCTGCTCAGATAAGGATAACAAATCCAGGAATCTGCGTAAAGCAGGGGCAGGTAAAGGTTTAGTTAGTGCGTCTGCCGGCATGTCGGGGGAAAAACAGCAGGTAAGAATCACATTCAGAAGATTAATTTCTCGCGTGATGAAATTATGCAATCTCAAGATGTGTCTTGTCCTACTCTTCAATTCCAAAGTCAGTATAAATGATTGTGGGGAAAGAAACAAACTCCCCTTGTCCTAACTCGGTTATGAGTCCAAAAGACATTTCAGTGACTTCATGCATTCGTTTATAGCGATTATTTCGGCTTCACAGCTGCTCAGGGCGACTAAATGTTGCTTCATAGATGACCAGGTTATGATATTTTTCCCCATTTTGATCAAAATTCCAGAGTATCCTTTACTCTGTGGGGTGACACACCAGCTAGCGTCAGCGAATGCGCACAAAGGACCCGTAGATGGGGTAAAAACGAGTGATGTGGCGCAGGTGTGTTTAAGATAAGAAGCGACGCCGTACAGAGCAGTCATATGCAAATGTGTTGGCGATTTAGCATATGTTCACAGCCTAGTAATTGCAAAAGCTATATCCGGCCGTGTGCAAGTCATTACATACATTAAGGAACCGAGAAGAGATTGGTAATTGGTTGTGAATCGACTGGTTGTGAATCCGCAGTATCATCGAGATTCATATGAGGGCTTAGTGGCATGGTCTTTGGTTTGATGTCTTGAAGGCCATAATCATGCAGGATTTGCTTGATATAATGTGCCTGTGACAAATGAATTGAACCGTTCACTTGTGACATATTCATACCTAGCAGATGCTTTACCACTCCTAACTCGACGAGGTCGATTTCTTGTTTCACTTTGTTCATGATGGAGGTTAGAATGGAGACATTTGTTGTTGCTGCCACGATGTCATCCACGTAGACTGTTAAGAGAATGGTGCACCCAGCATTGGTGTAGTGGAAAAAACAATCGTCTGATCTGGATGGAGTGAATTTTAATCGGGTAAGAAGCTGACACAATTTTACATACCAGCATCTTCCACTTTGTTTGAGGCCGTAAAGTGAGGCATCTTGCACATCTAGATGAGGTATTGGTTCCTCCGAGGCTGGTTCAACTTGTCGTGAAGAAGTCTCATCAGGTCTCACCTCAGCAGTAGCTGGTGGTTGTCTTCGTTGAGGCACATAAATTGCATCCCAGCTTAGTTCTAATTCCTCCTCATCAGACTCACTTTCAGGTGTTTGGTGTAGAGTCTTCTTTCTTCTTTTGGTTACGTATCGACGAGGGTGAGTAACATCGCTGAAGCAAGGCTTCAAGCAATCAACATGTATAGTGTGCCGATAATGTTCTTGGATACCTTCAATCACATAGTTTACTGGGGAGACCTTTTTTTTAGCACTTTGAACGGACAAACATATCTAAAACCCAATTTATTTTTTCCACCCCCCTTCTTAAGTAACAAATTCTTTGCCCCAATCTTAAATTCCCTGAAGGATCAGCCCACATTAGCTTTGTCAATTTTTCCCTTCCTTCTACCTTCATTTTATACCTTAGCAAGATGACGTGCTTTCATCAGCCCTCCCACCAATCTAGAACGATATGTCAAGTTCTACCTCCTGAACCTCTTGATCCCAAGAAAATGGAAGCATGGGATCAAACCCATAAAGTAAATATGCAGGTGTCTCCCTGGTATTTTTATTGGAGCTGCTGTGTATGGAAAACAAAGCTGCCTCTAACAGTTCATCCCAATGTCATTTATCATTATTACATAGAAGTCTCAATGTTTCTCCTATATTTTTAATTCATTCTTTCTACTAAGCTGTTTGACATTGGGCGATAAGTGGTAGAGAAGTGATGGTTTATATTCAAGTCTTTGGCCACCATATGCATCAGCTCCAATGTAAAGTTTGCTCCACGATCGGAAATGCTCCATACCTACAGATAATTTTTTCATTCAGGGCCTTGGCAATGTTTTCGGTGGACTGATTCGGAATGGCCTTTGCTTTGGGATATCGAGTAAAGATATCTAAAAAAACAATGATGTATTTATTCCCTTGTTCATAAATGTCTAAAGGTCCCACCCACATCTATGGCAAACTTTTGAAAGGGGTAGGCTGCCTTAATACCTCCTTGGAAGCTTACATCTCTGGCAGGTTTTGCAAGCTCTGACATAATTCGAGATATCTTTGTACACGGAAGGCCTATAATAATCAGAACTGATCCTCTTCCATGTCTTGTTTGTTCTTTTATGTCCTACCAAGTTGTTATCATGGGCCATTTCTGTAAGTTTAATTCTAACATCCTCTCCAACCCATATCTTTAATTTTTTCTTCCTGCAATGCAACTTCCCTTGGTAATATACTATGCCTTCCTGAATAGTGTAAGTTTTCCCATTTTTTCCTCCTGCTTAACAAACTCTAATGTTAGGGTCCATTATTTGGGATTGAATTACCCTTTCCTTCCAATCTATATGCTCAGTCAAATAAGAGGTATTAACTTCAATTGAAAATGACCGCAATAGCAGGTCTGCAATACAATTATCACTCCCTTCAATGTGTTCCACCTTGAGATTGTACTCCTCCACCTTCACTGACCACCTAAGCAGCCGTTGATTGGTCTCCTTCATTGACTTCAGAAAAGACAAAAAGGTTTGTGGGCAGATAAGATTGTCACAGGGAATCCCAGAATTATATGCCTAAAGTGACATACAGCAAGAATAATTGCCAATGCCTCTTTCTCTATACTGCTGTGATTTAGCTGGCTTCCTTATAGCTTAGCACTAAAAAATGCCACCGGCTTCATATTGTGACTGGTGTCAGTGTGTGTTTTGAGTTCGTTTTGCATTTTGTTTTCGTTTTATAGTTGGTTGGTGTTGTTTATGAAAATTTCTGTGTTTTAAATGTATTTGTTTGAATAAATGAGCATTGTAGCGATCGTTTTGTGGTAGTTGGGTGAGTGTTTTGTGGTGTGCTTGGGTACGAATATGGATCGAGTGTGTGGAATTTTGTTTTTTTGTTAAATAAAAACAAGCCAGTTTGTTGTATTCGAAATTACTTTTTTTTTTAGTACGTATGTTATATTTTTCCGATTGTTCGGAGTAGCATTGTTTTTTTTGTTATCTGAGGGAAGCTGCCGCAATTGTTTGGGTAATCTTAGACAAACATTGTTGGGGCAGCTTTTCTCAGTATATGAGCCTCAACAAACCCAGAGGGAATGAGGGATTGTTGAGAGAGAGAGCGATGGTTGTTGACGCTTTGCAGTCAAGCGTCGCTGAGAAAGGAAAAAAAAAAGATCGTCCTTCACGATATTTATAAATCAAAAGCAAGGAGACCTGTAATGGAATCCTGGAGGTGTCTGCAAAATATGATGAGCGGCAGTCATCAGTATTGCGAAATGAAACGTCGCATGTTTAGAGAGGTCCGAAGCGATAATTATCAACCAAGATAAGAATATTGCTACTTGGAAGTTGGTGAGATTGTTCCAATTTTCTTATATATTATTCCCCGATAGATGACACATTGTTTTAAATATCAACTATTAACTTTTGAGACGGAGCGCATTGGATTAAAGTAGCGCCCATAAAGTTCAATTGTGGCCTTTGTGGCATCTCTCTATGACGCAATGAGCAAGGCAGTTGTTAGTTTGTGTGATATGAACACAAAGTTAAACTAGCATTAGTCGGCAATTATCGACTTAAGTTTTAGTGCCTTCAATGCTTAAGAACTGCTTAATAATCAATGTTCAAGTCCGTTCTTATGGTTATTAATTATTTAATTTTCAATTTAAGTTCTTTTATTAAACATTTCAGTGCGATTTACGTACTGTTGTTGCATACGTTGTGAAGCAAAGCTTGACACATGTGGTTGACCGAAAACTACTTAGAGAAGAGCATACTAAATCGTACTATTTCATGCTGAATAGTAGCATATGGTTAAAAGGAGGGTATAGTTACACATCAAGCTAATATTTGGGAGTGAATAGAGGGGAAAATCGTAGCGTCTTTTTCAGTTATTGTGTGGTTTGAGCATCGGTAATTAGGGGGTTACTGCTCTCCCCCCTTGCGGTCCAATCGTGTTGGTGTATAGAAAACACGGAATTGGCAACATATCAAAGGAGAGTGCGACGTGTTCCTTGGTGAGCCCCTATGTCTATTCATTTCTCGTTTAAAAGCTTGCAACTTGTTGTGGTAGGGCCCAATTGTAGGAGGCATACCTCTGATGGTACGTAGTATGATCGTTTGAAGACAGCCCATGTGCTAGTGCGTGCTTATAGCTAAGCAGAAGTTGGAAACGATTTACTTTAATTTATTTAGAGTTCTTTTCGATGTTGAGAATCATTAATACTTACCTTGTATGAATTTATGTCGTATTTTGATGTGGGGCCCCAATTTTAACATTAATGACACCTATACGTAATTGGTGTCTTTAAGTAATTAAAATGTTTGTGTATCGTTTATCAGCCTCTACTCCTTACAAATATAACATTCACCCCGCGCAAGTCCAAGAACCTGCTCCTGCTGTGCTTGGGAGTGAATTTTCGTTATGGATTCCTTATGCCCCCCCCCACACACACACACAGTTTGGCACAATATAATCATGATGTATTTGATGTAAAGCAGCCCCAACAGCACCCTGAGAGGCATCCATATGAAGAAAAGATTCCTTTTCCTAGTCAGGTGGCATCAATACCGGGGATTTACTTAAAGTTTTTTTTATCAGTTGAAAGATTTCCTCAGTGACTTACATTTTTTTTGGTGAGATTTGTAATGGAAGTTAAGCATTCTAACAAATTCTTGAGAAAAGATCTATAAAAATTAATGGCACCAATGAATGACCATGTCTCCTTAACATTACTGGGTGGGGCCAGCTTGAGGATGTCTGACACATAATGTGTGTCACATTACCAGGGTCTGGTTGAACACCATTGCTCGATATAACATGGTCCATACAAAAATGACATTTAGAGGCCTTAATAATAAGCCCCCTTCTTGAAAAAACATCTCAGATGTTCGTCAGAGGTTTCTGAATATATTAATACGTCGTCCTGGAAAACGAAGACACCTTCACACCAAGATGATCAGTTAAAATTTTGAACATGAATGCCTGAAATAGGTGGGATGAGTTTTTGCACCCTCAAGGCATTCTAGTTAATTGAAACTTATCCCAAAGGGTTGTAAAGGCAAGACACACTCTTAAATGTGCCGCTAAAGGAATTTGTTAATAACCACTGTGGAGGTCGAGGACAGTAAAGTATTTGTCCACGGAGTTGTTGAAGGATTTCTTGCACCTTAAGCATTGGGTAGTCCATGGCTTCAGTTACATAGTTTACTTTTCTTAAATCAAGAGTCATATGAATTTCTCCATTATCCTTCTTTACCACAAGAAGGAGAGAATTGCATTTACACATTGTAGGTTCTATTATCCCTGCCACAAGATAGTCAAATATGTATTTTTTTAATTTTGGAAGGTATACTTGAGGAATGGGATACTGCCGGACAAAAACCAGTTTGTCTCTCCTGACTTTGAATTCAACTTCCTTGCCCGTGATCCCATTAACTTCTCTTATGTCTTGATGAAAACAGTCAACAAATTTCATCAATATCCTCATTAGACATCCCCTTTGTTCATCATTAACGTTAATCAGTTCCAATTTTTCTTCACAACGAACCTCCCCACATTCCATAGTTAAGCTATTAATGATATCCCCACCTATAATTCTGTGACGTGCCACCCCGCACCCTATTGCTTAAGGTGGCAACAAACCTGACATCACGGGAGGGACCAGTCAAGGGTTCTGGATTAATGGTTCAGACAAAACACGCCACCGGGTTCAAGAGAATGCAAAACACATTTATTCATACAAGCAGAAACACACATGTAAGATTCCATAGTAATACGCGGGCGTGCGCAATTAGAAGACATGCAGGGTCGGTGCCACCTGAGGGGCCCCTCAGTAAATTCACACTAACTTGCAGTCACTAACCTAAAGATAATTATGTGCTATTCTAGAAGTAATAGCCGAGCAGGTTGTCCTTTTCGTAGCAATAACCTAAGATACTGGCAAATTATGCCATCTAAAGGTGTCGGGAAGGTTTTGCCATGCTATGTGGGTTTACGTAATCCTGAACCTGTTTACATCAGGAACTTCCGCACAAATATTCCAACGAACTACACCCAATGGTGCAACGTACCCCTTTTAATCCGCAAGCGAGAGGACGGGCACTGAAACCTCTCTCCTTGGTGAACCCCCTGATGCAACAAGGGCTTGTTAAATACAAATATCCCACCAGTAGCCGCACAACAGACGTTTTCACCAAATTAATGCACATCTTAGTGCGTTATCACACAACCCGGCCAGTAGTTCCTTTTGGCGTCAGCTAACACAGCGGTTGCTTTATGACTATCTGCTTGCTACAGATCCATGAATATGTAATGCTAATAGTGGTCATAATTAAATAGAAACAATACATAAATTCACGTCGCTTTTACAATCAAATAGGTCTTGCAAACTTTGTTATAGCGTGATTCATGTCAAGTCTCCTATTATGAACTCAGGAAAAATTATTAGGGACAGAACAACTGTTCGCTGACTAAGGGGCTTGAATCACTCAACAAAAGTACGGGCGCAACAAATTCATTAGCAGATTAACAGATGAGCGATGAGCAGCAACAGATACGTCAACTTATTCAGTTCGCTATTCTCACAGACTTCAGCATGGCATGGGTAAAAAAAAAAAATAAAATAAATAAAAAAAAAGTCGCTCACCAATCTTCTCTTGTTTAAAACATATCACCGTACGACACCAGTCCACCTGTCAAGTCGGTCTCTGGTGATGAATGTTCCTTCAGATTAGAAAGCTAAAGTGACAGTGCATTCGAATGCACGTCGTCATTGTCCCGTGGAGAGACGACGGGCTCTCCGGCAATGCACGAAACGGCTCATAAGTTTTAAAACCACTCCAAGACGAAGTTTCACTTACAAATTCACAAAATGATTGTGATGAAATAGTTTAATTGTGCATTAAAAACATCACAATGCAAAGATCGTTGATTTCGGGGCCGCATGCATTTAAAAAAATGCATTTTCACGACTTAGGACATCGCCTGTCTCACCTGACAGAAAAAATCATAGGAAAGCTTGCAACACAAGAAAATAAAACATAAGAACAAAATATTTAAATTGCACGCACAAAAAGAGAAAAATTCTGAAAAACACGCAACAGTTGTTTGCTGGAAGCTGGAAAGATTTTCTCAGAAAATCTCCTAACAATACCAGCTCCCAACAAACGAAAGAAACAAAAGGCCTACGCTGCAGCTCCATTGACTCTGCAACAATCAGCCAATGCCAACTGATTTAAAATAGTAAAACGGAAATATAATAACAATTAATAAAAATAAACCCCTTTAACCCAACACAACACGAAAAAAAATTTAAATGGTAAACCAACACGAAACAAAAGACACACCAAAATGTGACACAAACGAATTCGACGAACACAATCCCCCCCCCCCCCCCCCCCACG
>JAHWFO010088325.1:296518-339532 GCA_023313115.1 Rhysida immarginata | reverse complement strand
AGCCCAGTCAAGAACATATAAGGATTTCCCACTTTAGTCCCCTTCCCCTCCTGATTTATTAAGGCAATAAAAAAAACTAAAAAAAAAAACTTTAATTCTAATAGCAAATTGACACACTCAGATAAGTGTATACTTGTAAATGCAAAGGAATGTTTATTAAAAAAAAATTTATAATTCAATAACATTAACCAGAGAACAAATCTATGCATAGGACTTAACTCATCCGTTAGAAAAACTATTAAAAATTAATTTTAATGTCTAGAGAACATATCATGTAATAAATAAAAAAAAAATAATAATTGGAACAATCTAGTTATACTTCATTTTATAAATCACTCACGTTAAACTGTCTTATTTTCACTTTAGCTCAATCCCCTTCTTTTCGTTTGCTTCACACAATTTACTATAATACTTAGTTCTGCCAGCACAATCTTACTATCTAGATATATTGCGTCTTTCTTAAACTGCTGGAGATATATTGAAATTCACATTTTACGCGTGGGCCCATATATGATAACGAAAGCTTTCACTTATCTGATTTTCACTACTCTTATTGTTTGGACGGTGGTCTCCACTCGTTGGTTCCATCGACGACCAATATCGCTCTGCTCGGCTCCATGTGCTTTTCCCGACGTCTGATCGGCTCTGCTCCGCTGAGGTTGTCGCCCTCCTCCGTTCTCACGCCGTGCTTGCATGCACTTTCACTCGGTGGGCTGCTCCTCCGGGGTCGTACCCTAGGAACGTGGCTCTCCTCTCACTGCATCGAAGCTCGCCATACAGTATTCGGGGTGGTCGTAGTTCAGCTTCATGTTAGCTAACTCTCAGCATTTCCCCTATTTTTTTTACTGTTCAAAAATTTACGTCTGGTCACTGCCGAGTCCCGTGTAAAAATCCTCGATTTCCTTTCCTTCTCTCTCCGCTACGTGAAGCCCTTGACCTTGATTACTATTGTTCCTCTCCGTCCGTTCCAAGAATTACGTTCCGGCGTTGTCGGTTGCCCTGGCAACGTCTTTCACACCCTTCTCCTCATTGTCCCCAAAGTTCACTTTTAATCCCTGAGCTAATTCCTTTGTTAGGCCTAGCCTGCCATCGATCTCCATATTTGATCAGTTTCTTACATATAAAGTTCCTTAATTCTTTACTTAATAAAAGTACGAACTATAAAATTTCTTATATTGTGTCACCCTCCTATATTTGTAATACATAATAACATATCATAACACAAATTACTCTTCTTTCTGAGTGCATCCTTTTGCTTTCTTTCAGTTCGAACTCCCCTTAATTTAGATCTTCCTATTCTATCATATCTGTTTTACTTTTCGTCACTTATCTTTCTTCCCTGGGCCAGGGATGGTTTTCTTTTCTACTAACCCTATTATTCCCCTTTTGTCGTTACTTTTACCAACATTACAAATATTTTTTTTACTGCTGTGTGTTCACCATTATCTGTTATTAATTAACACAAACATGTGAGCTACAGCTTTCATGTTTGTAGTGACGGGACGTGTGGAATATCAATTACGATATTACGCACGCGTCGTCACACTGGTCAAACGCGTGACAATTGTTGTCAAAGAAACGACTGCAACTGCTAAATTCTATACTTCACTTCGTTGGACAGCATCCACATCACTTCACTCTTTCAACCTCATCATCATGGGCCATCTACACATGGTTGACTTGAACATAGCCATCTTCATATAGATTGTTACAGCCTTTGAGTGATTGGACATTACCATTATTCATCTTTTCCACCTTGTGAAGCCTTCAGCTCTACCAACCATTGTTTATGATGTTACAACTTATCCAGATTGTTTTGTTGTTTTGTGAAAACAAAGTTATGTCCAACATCTATTGTTGTATTTTATAATTTTGGAATTTTGTATTTGAAATTTCATTTATATTCTGAAGTATCCCTTTTATATTTATCCACTAAGAATAGTGTCCACTTCTGTCATTGCTGCCAACATATTGTCCAATTCTTTACTTTTTATTTATTTTTTATTTCACATCTCATCTCATTTTAATGGTGTTCTCCTTCCTTTTTGGATTATGTATGCCGTTATCAAATTTTGATAACTGAATCCATAATTCTCAGTTTCATTTAAATTATTTGGAACTGAAAGAGTTTAATATTTCTTTCATGTTCATGGCAGGATGAGTTTATCTCAAAAATTTGAAGGGGCTGTAATCAATTCCCTAAACCCCAATTCTTTTTGTCTGCTTTGTGCAGTATATTGAATCAAACTATTGGAACTGAAAGGGTTTAATATTTCTTTCATGTTCATGGGGCAGGATGAGTTTATCTCACAAATTTAAAGGGGCTGTAATCAGTTCCCTAGTCTCCAATTTTCTTTCTGCTATGTGCAGTATATCTACGAGGGGAGATCAAAAAGTAAGTTGCACTTCCACGGTATGGCCATTTATTACACCACCTATACAAAAGCAACACGGCTATAGCAGCATACAATGTAGGTTCACTTTTCCACGTAGTCCCCAAGAGACCCAAAACATTTATCCGAACGATCAACCAACTTTTCGATTCCAGATGCATAGAAATCTCCTCCAGCGTTTTGTAATCATACGGTGACAGCCGCTTTCACCTCCTTATCGTTTCGAAATCGTTGTCCACCGAGTTAGTGCAACTTACTCTGCAATGATCGCATCCACACGGTCAACATTTGCAATGGTACGGGACGTTGCAGGCCTGCCTATGCGATCTTCGTTTGTGATATCCGTGCGTCCTGCTTCAAATTGTTGACACCACTTTACAATTCCTTGCCAGGAAATTGCACGCTCTCCATATACAGCAGTGATTTCACGATGAATGTCCGTGCAATTCACCCGTTTGGCCCAAAGAAAACGGATTGCTGCTCGCACCTCAAGTTTGGAGTGGACATCCAGTTGACGCGCCATTGCTTTTAGCCCGCTAGACACACAAAACACGACGGGAAACCACAGCAATCGTCCTATCCGACATCTGCACAGTTAATGTCCCTTTCTCCTCTTTGCCCAAGATTGCAACACACAGCGCGCTCCTGCGGCGAGTTAGTGCAACTTACTTTTTGATCTCCCCTCGTAGTTGTGGATGGAAACGCATGATTGTTGGTTTCTCAAACACACATTGTTTGTTTTATGTTTCGGCCTATAGTATTGTGACGTACCCCCCCCTCAGGCTCCTACGCTACTGACTAATATGTACAACGACTCACCTGTGAAGAATGGGTAACCGTCAGGGGTTCGGAGCCTGGTATGAGGGATAAACATTGACACCAAGACATTTTTATAATTAAAAAAAAATACCCTTTATTCATAGAAAAAATCTCAATAACCTTTAATGCTACAACTGCTCTCAGCAGGCACACTCTAATTATATTATTACACCCTGGTGGTGCACAGCATGTTCTAGAAGGCCCCTCTCAACTTACAGTATAATCACCGAGCTTACAGCATATTCCAGACCAACTAAGTCCTATATTCCTTAGCCATACAAATACATGACACTTTGTATAATACAGTGAAATAGACCAGGAGCCAGCCCCGTTAGATTTAACCGGAAAGATCTAATTCAGTTAACTACCTTATTTCACAGTTCTGCCCGTGAGAAATGAGAATTGGTCGGTCTGGCAGTTTAAAGTGGCTGGACTTAAAAATGGCAGTCCTTCAAAATCTGGAAAAATTGACTTCAATTTAACCGGAACGATCTATTTTTGGTTCATGGTTTTTTACTTAGACTACTCCTCCCTAATTAAAATTTATTCGGTCTGGCATTTGAAATCGGCCGGAAAAAGGCTGCCAGACCAATCCAAAGTTCGGAAAAACTGACGTCAATTTAACTGGAATGATCTAATTTTAATTTTTGAACCAAATTTTAGCTAACTGCCCGCCATTCACGAATTTTTCGGTCTGGCATTCTGAAGCAGCCGGATAAAGGGTGCCAGACCGTTTTAAAATATCAAATTAGTCAATTTTAGCAGTTGACATATGTAGAAGAAAAGAAGGACGAGACACAGAAACTCTGAAAAAAAAAAATTGGACACAGTCTTACCACTCTGAGTACAATTTCAATGTTAGCAATATAATCGAATAACTGTACCACTGTATAATACTAGTTTCTTGGATTTTTTCTGAATATAAATATTTTGATCTGACGGTCTGGCTTTTAAAAATCAAACTAAATTATATGCCTTAAGTTAAAATTTATATAAAAATATTTGAATACCGAATGCCAAGATTTTAATAATAATAATAAATCAGTAAAATATTAATATGTAACGATCAATTCATTTCACCAAAGGACAGGATACTAAAATCCTTGGAAGGGTCATCTGGGTTGAAAGATCTTTGATAGAAGTACACAACGTATCGGGTTAATTCTGGTATTGTTTATTATTTCAGGCATGTTGAAAAAGTGCATTATACCTCACCAGAAATTTATAACAAATGTTCAAACTGCCCTCTTCGGATCATTGACTGTCGCACCCGTTCAAATATTCCTTAAGAGTCCCTGTATTAAGAATGTCGGTTGCATAAACTTATTGTTTTAAGTAGCCCCAGAGATAAAAATTCGAAGGAATGGGATCGGGGAATTTGCCGGCCAAGGAACTGGTTCTCCCTTACCTGCCATGGTTAAACAGAACACCTTTCAGTTAACTTACTACAAAAGTGAAACCTTGAAGACAGACTAACCACAAATGTCCAAAAATGACAAATGTAAACAAGTCTCCATAGCAACACAGCACCATCCGATTGGTTACAAACTTCGTTGATGGATTATACCTCGTTGAATGCAAACTTTCATTAATATGGCAAAATTTAAGGATTTTATGACATATATTTATGTGGACTATGTTTATTGTTTTGGTGTGAAAAATCCACCTTCACAGTTTGTAAACGTATTTTTGATACACCCTGTATACACTCACTCACCAAAAATCATGGCACATCTGACTAATGACGTGTTGGGCCTCCTCTGGCCCGGATAACGGCGGCGACCTGTCATGGAAGAGAGTCTACCAGTCCCCGGAACACATCCACAGGCACTGCAAGCCATGGCGCCTCCCACTGCACTCTATAACGATGCTGCATTTACCGGTTATGTTGGTGATGACCTAACAAATCGTTCGATGACATCCCACAAATGTTCAATGGGATTGCAATCAGGAGAACGCAGAGGCCAACTCATTGTCGTGAAGTCTGTAGCATATTATCCAGCCATTGCCGTGTCATAAGGGCCGCGTGTGGAGATGCATAAAACAATTCATCCCCAGTCCAGGTGCCACTCAAGCAGATCGACGTAGAAGTAGCATGCAGAGTGGATGTTAGATGCACCAATGGACCCATTTCATGCCACGAGAAAACACCACAGACCAGTATGGAGCCTCCACCTGCCTGAGTGGTCCCCACCTGACAAGCAGGATCCATGGCTTCGTGTGGCCTGCGTCAGACACGGACACAACCGTCAGCCCGACACAGCTGAAACCGTGCTCATCGGACCAGACAACCCTTCGCCAGTCCTCAGCGGTCCAATGCCAATGTTGATTGGCCCAGGCTAGGCGTTGCCGACGATGTGCAGCTATGAAGTGTAGCACCCATTGTGGCCTCCTGCTTCCAAAGCCTGCAGCTGCCAAGGTTCGCCGAATTGTCGTCACAGACACAGTCGTGGGGCGTCTCTGGTTGTACCACATGGTGATTTGGCCTGCTGTCGCCCTTTGAACAGCAGTTGCAAGCCGGGTGACCTGGCAAACAACTCTGGTATCAATGTTGGGTGCACTCTCGATAGACCCTTGCAATGATTGTGTGGGAAAATTGTGTTGGCTACATCTGATATAGAGGCACCTATCCGTCTGGCACCAACAATCTTCCCCCGTTCAAATGCGGATAATTCTCGGCATGCTGCCATTTCTGCGGCTAGTTTTGCTTACAATGATTGTGAGATATCAAGGAGTCCTCTGCACCTGCATTCCGAGAATGGTTTGGTTTGGTTTGTTTGGTATTAACATCCTTTTCAACTGCCATGGTCATTTCAGGACGGCATTATAGGGGCCGCAAATTTTGCCTCGCAAGGGTTCTTTAACATGCAGCCAGCAAACGACTACACAGGATGTGCTCATTACGGGCAGGGAACCTGATTGGAGGGGTGTGCCAAGACTTTTGGTGAGTGAATGTATTATGTATCATGTATCATATGACGAAAATGGATTCGCTATGAACGGTAAACCTCTCCATTGAACTGAAGAAAGTTGTTATTAATGCACATCCTATAAAGGGTGACGACTTCGTTGATCACGTCCTTATTCACTTGGTTGTCTACCAAAACGCAGTTCAAAAAAATCTAGAGTGTCTTGCATCGGGAGGTTTGGGAATAGAGAAGTTACATCGAACGATACTAATACGCAATTTTCCGTTAGCTTAGTCCCTTTTAGTTTTTCCACCAATTGTGCACTATTCTTGACTGAGAAGTCTAATTTGTCGATATCCAGTTTGGCTAGAAATCGTGCTAAGTATTTGCCTAGTTCATATGTTGGGGCTGAAATATTGGAAACAATAGGCTTGAACTGGTTCCCTGGTTTGTGGGTTTTGGGTAGCGCATATAGTTTAGGTATTATCGGATTAGTAACCGATAATCATTTGGCAATATTAGGAGGTAAGAAGTTTTTGCAGTCGGCCATAGTCGCTTTAACTGTTCTAACCAGCTTAGGCAGGGGGTTTCTCGTAACCTTGGTATAAGGACCTTCGTTTATCAATTTCGTCACATTCGTGAAGTAATCCTGTTTACGTAGGATAACAATAGAATTCCCTTTATCTGCTTTTAAGAAAAAGCAGTCTTTGTTCGAATTGAATAATGAACTCGATGAGTTCGAAATACGTATATGCTTAATAAAATTCTTTTGTGGACAAGAGGTTGTTGTCAGTTGGTCATGTCGTTATCCACAGTTCTTTCCAGTTTCTCATATATTTGAAAATAGTTAATATTTTACAGCATCTACAGTAGGGCAATACACAAGATCTTATTGGGAGCTTTAGTAGAATCCTAAGAAACCTTTTTTGGATGCGTAGGATTTTTGTTAAGTTAAATTTGGAAGTAGAGCCCCAGTATTCTATTCCATAGCAGATAGCTGAATTTATCAGTGTACTATATAATAGCAACAATATTCTAGATGGAAGGTAGTGATGATGCGAGATTATGCCAAGTCGTTTACTAGGAGTCTTAGATAATTTATTTATTTGATTATTCCATGATAAATCAGGGGATATATGCAATCCTAAGTAATTAAAAGCTTTTGTAAGAGATAGAGGGTGAGAAATTAAGTAGATAGATAACTAACGAGGTACAGATTGTTTATTCCGTTGTGCAAAGATCACATATCTATTTTATTAAGTTAAGAGATAATTGGTTTAATTGGTTCCAATTACTTAAGATAATCAGGGATTGATTGATTGATTGATAGTAGTTTGTAGATTCGCAATTGAACTATCTGCATAAGAGAGAGTAACATCGTCAGCGTAAAAGACAGCGAAAGAGCATTGAAAGGTCATTTATAAAAAGGCTGAAATAGTGGAGATAGTCTAGATCCTTGCGGAACTCCTAGGTTACGTACTAAGGTTCTGGAGTTATATTTCCTAAAGTTAAAGTATACTATTGATCGGTTAAAAATTCGGTTAGCCAATTTAGTGGGGGACCCTGTATGTTATAGAAGTTGGAAAGTTTATAAATCAGGAGATTTATTGGGACAGAATCAAAGGCTTTTGAAAAGTCCAGGAATAACTACATGAGTGTTTTCAGTCATATTATTCGTTATATATTCAATTAATTCATAACTAGCAGTGTCGGTAATACGCTTTGGTGTAAAACCATGTTGAGCCGAGGAGATTAATTTTTTACTAAACATTGTAACGACCCAGACACGGTAACGCAGCCGCTATAACACGTAGTTAGATAAACAACTAAAATAAAGTTTCTCGAAAATTTTAGAGAATACAGGAACAATTGAGATGGGTCGATAGTTTCCAAAGTCCATTGAATTTCCTTGTTTAAAATAGGGATAATTTTAGCACGTCGAAGACTTTAGGAAAGGTTCCATAAACAATAGAGATGTTAAAAATGCGAGTCAGGGGAGTTGCTAAGCTGGAGGATACTGATTTTATTACATCTACTCGATATCCGAGGGGGTCGATACTAACCGAAGGTTGTAGTTGGCATATAATTTTTGTAATTTCATCGGGGGAGGTTGGTGAGATAAAAAAGGAAAGAGCTACAGGGGGAGTAACATACGAGAAATGTAATATGAAGTTGGGTTCGTTAATAGTGGAAGATAATAGTGTTTCTAGAAACTCCATTAGCAAAGTTGGGGTAATTTCGGTAGGATCAAAAAAGGTATAGTTTGTGAGCGAGAGCCATGAAATAATCGGCTGATTGCTCTCCATTTATGCTTACAGTTTGAAATTTTATGAAAGAAAGGATCATAATAAACTTGCTTAGTTGATTTGATAATATTGCGTGTAAAATTTGAGAAGGATTGAATCTAGCCTTCGTTCGGTGACAAGGGTTACGACGATATTTTTTGTATAAAGCATTTTTATATGTGATTATACTGAACAGATAATCATTCATCCGAGGTTTTCTAAAAGGTTGTTTGGTGAGGAAATAAAAGGGAAATACTGTAGCGATTTAGACCAACTGAAATTTGTATTATAAACTTTATCCATTAGGATATCAGCATTGCTGAGATTGCCAAAAATCGCTGGCCCGTCTGATAATTTGAGGAAGGAATGGAAAATAGCTAACCTAAAGGGAGTGATTAGCCTATGCTTACTTGTAGGAATGATGATTCAGAAACTGTTAGGGGAGCATAGATGAAAAAAATAGGGAAAAGGTCTGAAATTGACAGGTCGATAGAGCCACTTTAGCAATTATCTGTAAGGGTAGCAAAACACTGATCGATGGCAGAATTTGTATTATGAACTGGGGAGTAATTGGTAGAAAAAGAAATTGTATGGGAGAGTTCGGAGCTGGACATTTGGTCTAAAAGATTATCTAAACTAGGTGAAGATTTGGAAAAATCAAGATTAAAGTCACCCATTATAATTAGTTTTTGATTTGTCAAAGTAAGGTCTAGAAACATTGAAGAAATGTAATCTAAAAAAATTGGAAAATGACCAGATGGAGGACAGTAGACTGTACTGAAAATGAGATTGTTGTTGATAGTTACCGATAAAATCTCATAATCAGGGGTAATTTCAGTATAATTATGCATAGGGTGTAACGCATTGAATTTGCAATAAACAGCGCAATACCTCCTCCTTTCGTTGTGTAGCGATAGATGGCTGTTGAAGTATAATCATATAGAGCGAGGATTTCATAATTAGAATTCGTCCAGGTTTTTGTAAAAGCAATTACCGTAAATGCCCGATTATAAGTCTCCCCCGAATATAAGTCGCAACCCCAAATTTAAGGTAAATTTTGGTACAAAATTTTTTTCCCCCTTAAAATTCAAGCCATGACATCATAATCGATAATGCTAATTACATCACTGAAAAATCAAAACAAACAAACTAAATGCAATGTTGAAACTAGTTTATTTACATAAAAAACAAAAAAGGGTATCAAAATCCTTCAAAACTTTCATCCTCACTCTCCCCAAAAAGTTCATTCCACGTCTCTTCCGTCAGCTCCATATCAGTTTCCCAACCTGGACTGTCCTCTTGTTCCTGCTCGTGCTCTTCCTCCTCTTCATTGTCATCTTCCTGTATCCATAGAACATCGTCTTCTGCTCCATCCAGCTTGTTGGCTATTCCGGTCTTCAAGAAGCTTTTCACAACCATTTTAGATGGAATGTCATCCCAGCTGGATTTAACCCATGACGTTATCAGGGACAAACTGGGTTTTTTAATGTTTCCTCCCTTGGTCAGTTCTTTATCTCCTGACGCCATCCATGAAATCCATTTCTGCCGTAGTCTGTCTTTAAACTGTTTGTTTAAGACAACATCCAAGGGCTGTAGTAGAGGCGTGAGCCCCCCTGGTATGACTGCCTGAAAAGTGTTCAATTTTTTGAGTTGCTCTTTAATGTTGTCCGTTTTATGGGCACGAAACTGGTCCCAGACGAGTAATGCTTTCTTCCTTAGAAGGGCACCAGGTCTTACATTCCATACCTTGGTCAGCCAGAGGTTAACTCCATCCTTGTCCATCCACCCCTTGGGATGGCAGTGTACCACCACTCCAGGAGGTAGCTTCTCTCCTTTTGGAATCGTCTTCCTCTTGAAGATCAACATTGGTTTTAACTTCGTGCCGTCAGTCATACAACCAAGTACCTGATGATCCAATTCCTTGGGAAGTTTCTGGGATATTTTAGTTTTCTGGCGAATACATAAACCATGTCTCACCAGAAATCGACGTGCCCATCCAATAGAGGCCTTAAACGCAGGATCCGTGACCATCTTTTTTGCTTGCAAACGAATAAGTAGCATATTCACTATATAGCCATCGCATCTTTGGTCCGTTATCCATTCTGCCAACTGTTTTTCCATCTCTGGATAGACTGCTGGTTGTCCTCTTAGTGCTTTCTTGTGTCTGGGCATCGTTGCGAGAGTTTCCTTGTTCTTTGACATTCTTCTCAGATACAGAAAACGCCCTTTCAGCAGCTCTATTCCCATGCACCTCTGCGTACGCAATAATTTTCAGCTTGTAACAAGCTTCGTATGAAGAGCGCTTTCGTTTAAGTCCACGATTATCCATTGATATATCCTGCAGATGGTGAAAATAAAATGTAAATTTGATTTATTTTTAAATTATCTTATTAAAAATAAAACATATATTAAATTAATGGCAATAATAAAGTTGAATGATAATAGTAAAGGTAGACGTTCATACTTACCAACGAAATCTGGAGAAAAATCGGACAGCATTATGGATCAGCGTTTAAGAAGTGAATAGCTTGGAGTAAGTGATCTGCTTTGTGTTAAACTTGAAAAATTTAGGGTTTTTATAGCAATCACTGACCAATCAATGAAATGTGACTTTTGTTTATAGGTGCTAGTTGGCTAATAGGACGTTTGTGGTAGGGATGCAACATCGAATCAAAACATGGATGTTTAATATCATATGATAGTTGAAATTAAAATATCAATATTTCGATTTTATCGAGGAAAATACAGCGATGTCGTTCCTATTTCGCATTTTTTTTGGCTGATTTTGTACAATTCTTTGGTTTTTTGTAAAATTCCCTGACCTCTCCCGGTCGCTAATCACCCTGTTATTAAAACTTATAATTAGAAAAATTTTAGGCTAAATTAACGTAGTAAATTAGAGCCGTGCGATGCTTAAAACATCGATGTTTAGCATCGATGTCAGAAAAGCTACTCGAGGTTAACGAGAAAACATCGAGGTTAACATCGATGTCAGAGACACCACTATTCCGCATAAATGAATTTATAAAATTAAAAACCCATATGTACATTTCGGAGATCTGTCTCTTTCTTCTCTTCTGTTGTTGTTAATAGCAAATAAAAGAAAGGTCTTCACTTTGAACCCAAACACCCCCACGTCTGCCGATAACAGCCGCTCTCTCCTCCTAGGCGGTGCCCGTCTCATCATAGGCGGTCGTGGCTACGCTGATAGCTTGGCTGTACTCCCGCTCTCTGCTTGCCCATTCCGGCACTCGCTCTCTCTCTCCCTTCCCGCCAAAATGTTGGGGACAAAGAGAAAAGATAAATAATATTCTGTAGTCGATTAAACAATAATAAATACATATTAATTTAATAAAATTTAAGTGCTGTGACATATACCGTAAGTTAACTTCGTTTGAAGTTCATCAGGATAAAATGCAACTCTGAGGCTATGTTCGTTAATTTATTCAAAATGGCGGCATGCAAAGCAAAGTCGTGTTTATATCTCCTTCGAAGTTAGTTTCCTCGATATTTTACATAGATAAATAATTTTCTATAGGTGATTACTGTTAACAATAATAAATTTATCAAATAAATATCTGTTTAAGTGGAATAAAATAACTACTTGTTTGCTATTCAATCAAACATGGCAACAGCTGGTATCGAAACAAACTATATCAACATCGATAGGTAGCCCATCGACAGGTAATTTTTGCTAGGCTCGAGTAAACGTCGCACCCCTGTTTTTTCACTCAAAATTTGGTACAAAATTTTGCGACTTATATTCGAGCATTTACGGTATATGTAGAGGGATTTTAAGAAGAGATAGGGACAGGAGAAAGGGGGTAAAATTCATCTTAATAATTCGAATATTCAGACAGTAAGAAAATAAGGGAGGTTGAATTAGATCAGGATAGCGATTGGAGTAAAGGGTGTTGAAGTTGTTTAGTAAAATTGGATAATCATAGGTTGTCATAGAAGCAGTTTGCTGGCAGGTATCAAAAGATTCTATACTGGAATTAAAAGTGATTGTTGGGGAGCCAGGGGCTGCTGTGGTTGTGAGTGGGGGATTAGTGAAGATTGAGGTAGATGGTAGTAGAATGAATAGAAATAGTAGAATTAAAATTTTGGGAGATGTGATTATTGTACAATTGTTAGTGTAAACAGGGGTAATAGTAAAAATAATACAAATTAAAAAGATAATCACCAAGTAACGGCTACATGTCGGGTGAGATTGAAGTATTACCCAAATGTTGAAGATCATTTGAGTTCTGTATGATGATATTTTTCCCTGTTGGAACCTTCGTGAGAATTCTCCCATTAGAAGCCCACACTTTACTGGGCCAGAGTTTGGATTTGGCAGACATAGAAGGCGGTATTGGGAGGGAGTCAGGTCCTCTGCAATATGAATGGGTGTGCCTTTTAGCTTCTTCCCGGTTTTTTATTATGAGAACGTTTTGCAGAGAGGAGGTGAATTGCAGCAGGATTGGACAAGTCTTATTGGGAGAACGAGGACCAATGTGGAATACAGTGTAGATTGCCGAAGAGTCCAGTGGAACGTCGAGCTTAAAGGAAAATAAGTTTACACATTCGGAAACAGTGTTCTCCATCGGAGTCTCTGCAAGGCCGTATATCCTTATATTGGAACTTTGCCCATATTGATCGATATCCTCAATGTTCTGTTGCATGTTGGAAAGTAAATCACTGGGAACCGGAGCGATGGAGAGATCCAAAGAAGAGGGCAGCAAGTTGAAGTTTGAAATTGTAGCATCAATTTTGTCAAGGCAATTGCTGAATTCATCGAGGTGAGTTTCAGGTGATGAAATATGGTTGATTATGTCAGTAAATAAGGTGTTGATCTTAATAGTGACACGCTGAAGAAGGGAGTTAAATAGGCTATCAATATTGACTGGATTTGTGAAGTAATCTGCGAATGCCTTCTCAATGGCAGGATAAATATTCATCTAAGGAAGATGATGAGGGCAAGCTCAAGACAGTGCTGCGGGTCATTGGTTTACCAGGCGCACCTTTGTGTTTGCTTCGCGTGACGACATAATAAATTGTATTGTTGGTACGGGAGTGATTGAATTAAAGATTTGGCATAGAGTTGTAGAAGGTCAGACAACAGTATTAAAAAAAAAATAAAATTAGTTAAGACATCGTCATCCAACGATAAAAGGGTTTTAGCATCAAAATGTTACGAGGAGTAGCGGCTCGTGACTATAATAAGTGGAGGGACACAAATACAAAATTTCAGGTTCTTAGGCCTTTTCTTACAAAACTTTAGCTTGATTTGTATCTGGAGCCTCGCGGCCCCAGCCGAGGCCTCAGAGGACTATATCAATTTTTGTGTGTAATAGCTAAATTTTAAACAACACATTATAAATATAAAACATTTCAGGTTTCTGGACTTCTGGTTTTAAATTTATAGCTTGATTTGAGGTTGAGGCCGCAAGGCCCCTGCCAAGCGACTTATAGAATTTTTAATATAGATTAACTAAATTTTTAAATACCACACCGTGATTAAACAAAATTTCAGGACCGTAGGCCTTTCCGTTCAAATTTTATAGCTTCAATTGTATTTCAAGCCACCAGGGTCGCCGAGGCCTATACCAGTCTCCTTGTACATTGTCTATAACTTTTAAGTAACGCACTGTAAAAACTTAAAACTTCAAGTTCTTAGGCCTTTTTATTATAATTAAATTCTAGAACTTATTTGTGATTTGGGCTTCAGGGCCCCTGTGGAGATCTAAGAGCCTTATACCAGTTTTCGTGTATATTAGCTAAATTTTTTAGTAAACTACTATAAGTATACAAATTTTCAGATTTCTAAGCCGTTTTTTTCAAACATTATACCTCTGTTTGTGTTTAGGGCCCCAGAGGACTATATAAGTTTTAGTGAATATGAGCTAAAATTTTAAGTAACCCACCATAAATATGCAAGAAATTAGATTTCTGGACTTCGATTCAAAAGTTATAGCTTGATTTGTGACTGGGGGCTCAGGGCCCCTGTCGAGACCCAAGAGCCTTATACCTGTTTTTAGTGTATTTTAGCTAAATTTTTAAGTAATTTTCTATAATTAAACAAAATTTCAGATTTCTAAACCTTTTCGTTTAAAAATTGTAGCTTAGCTTGTGTTTGGGAACTGTGGGGCTCTGCTGGGGCCTATATTACTTTTTTCGTATATTTGCAATATTTTTTAGTACCACTCTATGAATATACAAAATTTCAGGTTTCTAGACCTTTCTATTCAAAAGTTATAAATTGATTTGTATTTGAGACCTCGGGTCTTCTGATGGGCCCCACAGGCCTACATCACATTTCTTGTATATTTGCTATATTTTTTTTAGTACCACACAATAAATATACAAAATTTCAGGTTCCTAGATGGTTCCGTTCAAATGTTATAGCTTCAATTGTATTTGGGGCCTCAGAACTTCTGGCGGGGCCCTAGAGGCTTATATCACTTTTCTTGTATATTGGTTTTATTTATTTTAGAACCATACTACAAATTTACGAAATTTCAGGATGTTTGCCCTCTTTGTTCAAAAGATAAAAACGGAACCATGAAGTTCATACAAGTGGCCCCTGAGGGGCCCCGGGCCACCCAGGAGGAGTCACTTTATTTTCCCCACAGTCCTCTGTATAGGGCCTACGTGTGTAGAAATTTTCAAAAGTTATGGCATCAAAATGTTATGAGCAGTAGCAGGAGGATTCGCTATACTTCAAAACAGAGTTCGTTAAATTCTGACATCAAACAGTCAAACTCTGACGTCACAAATTGCTCAAACGCAATCAAAACTCCATAGACATGAGAGGAAGTCAGTTGGGGAAACCACAAAAACACATGGTTTAGTCCACCCTAGAGGAATCGCTATATTTTTTGCTCCGTCCTCTGTATAGGGCCTACTTGTGTAGAAAATTTCAATCCTCTAGGTCAATCCTTTCAAAAGTTATGGCTTGTGACATACATGTTACATACATCTGTAGTGTCGTTAATAGGGTTTTTGATGATGCTAAAACCCTAAAAATTGACCAAACTACCTCAAAATTCATAGAGTGAGATCACATGTGGCTAGTTGGCTTCAGGATGATAACAGAATAGGTAAATTAGCTGTCAGTTTTCACAACAATAGACGCCAGAAAACAGATACATGTATAAAGTCAAATTTTAAAATTAAAGTTCTTATGGAGATTTAACCAGATATAAATTAGGATTCAATAGAAATCGGGAGATACACAACCTATAACTTCGTGAGATGATCCCAACGAGCCACAGAAGCTACACTAACATACAGTAACAAAAGCAGTTGACTTTCCCATAACTTTTCGACCGTAACACATTTCGAGACAAACTGAATAGTATTCAATACTGTAATCAATACAGTAAATAGCATTTATTTGTCTTACGGCCAAAAGACATTTATTAAAGATTTATTCTTCATGTAACTTATTGAAAAACAACGATCAACGTCTATTTAATTCAACATGTTTCTTGTTTGATAATTATTTAATATATAATTTACAATAAATAATATGCCATGATTTTCAAAAATTAATGTCTATCATTTACAAAGCTTGTAAAAAATGTTTCAATGTTTTTGGATTAAATCATATCTCGGATGATTTTCATAAATTATTTTTCATACATAATGTTTATAAAATAAATTTTTTATATAAATGTCTTTCTCGCTATAGCTTTTCATTAAAATAGATACTTTTTCTTTTTAATAAATAGTAAAAAGCCCTAAAGACTTTCAATTGAATCTCTTTAGTGGATTAAAGGGTTAAAGGATAGAAAGATAGTAATTCATCTGACCTTGCCAAGCTATGTGTATCAGGGAGAAGCTAAATTGATTCCTCCAATCACAGAAGCATGCGCAGGGATACTTCTTTATTTTTTGTTTACATCCCACGCAAACTTAGGCTGGATAGACTGCAATAAAGACTGCATTAATAAATTTGGTTTTAACAGTTATCAGAGTTCTATAATTAGACAAAGATTATAGACATCACTTCCACTGAAAAATTGATTTAAAATGTGAAATGCATTATTTCATGCTGCTGAATATAAAACATGAACTTTTTTATTAAAACTTTCTCTTTCATGACAACTTTTACTTAGTCTCAGTTTATCGCCCACCTTCCGGTCTTCTCCCTTTTTTCACCTTCCTTTCCTCCATGCTCCTAGGGCTTAGCCTAACCCCCCACAAAAATGTTATCACCCGTGATTTTAATCTTAACTTTTCTTCCCCTTTCTCTAACATTAACTCAGTCCTTGACCTCACCTTCAGAGCCAGTCTACCACCGTTAATCTCCTCCACCACTCACTACTCCACTTCCCACAACTCAATCTCTCTTATTGAACAAATTTTCTCTATTTCATCCGATAATCTCTATAGTGGTATCTGCATCATTTCCCCATATTCACCTTTCAATCTCTTAACCAATCCCCGGCCCAACCCAATCCCTTACAAAACATATCTGATAACGTCTAACAGATTAGCATCCTTGCGCTCCTTTTAGACACTAACTGATTGGAATGCACTATTTAACCCAGATACTAATATTAATACATTTTTCGAAAAACTCATTTCCCACATTTTCATTGGTATCGATACATATCTACCATCAATACCAATCTCTACCCCGAATACAAAAGCCCCCTTTCTGAAACCTTGGATGACCCCAACATATTCACTCTCATTTCACATAAAAATTCACTATATCGTAAATACAGACACTCCCCTAATGATCACAACAAACATAGGTTCCGCTCCTTCTCCAATTCCACCTGCAAAATCATCAAGCAGGCAAAAGCCAATTACTTCGACCAATTCTTCAAGAAAGTCATCACCACTAAATCTAAATGGAAAACAATAAAAAATCTAATACATGGACTTCTCCCCCATCCTCCCATTCTCCGACCCCAGCTTCCTCAACCCCATCCTCTTAATTAGCTTTTTAGAAACTTTACTTCCACCAGCTCCTTCCCAACCCACTCCCCTTTCAGGATACCCTTTTCCTGTTCCAGTTAAATCAACTTCATTCTTTATTACTCTTGCCTCTCCTGAAGAAACATCCACACCATTAATCAAATGAAACTTTCAAACCGCCCAGATTCCCTAGGCATCAGTTCCAACATCTTAATCCAAGCAAGCTCCGAATTTTCTATCCCCTTGTCTCACCTATTCATCATCTGCCTCTTGTCTTCGTAATGCACAAATCCAGAAAGGTGACTAATCCAATTACTCTAACTACCGCTGAATTTCCATTCTTCCCTTTTTTATCAAGATTTTTGAAAAACCTCTTTTACTCTCGTCTATCCTCCTACTTTTTTTCAAATAATCACCTCTCCCTTTCCCCAAACAGCTTCATACCGAACAGAAGCACTTCCACTGCCTTTTTTGAACTTTCAAAATATATCATTTCCAACATGGCCAATAACAAATTCATTGACTTGTGACATTCCATGTCAGTTATTAACATATAGCCTGGCAGAAGGAATGCATAACCTCCTTGCTATTTAATTTGCTTTGTTTCTGATCCATCAATAAATTGTGTTGGTTATGGTTCTTAATTATACTATATGTTATTATTTTTAACGGCACCTTGACTATAGCGGTGTTCATTTTAACTTCTTGTTGTTCTGTTGTTTTGAGCAATCACTGTTGTGATGTATTGTTTTGTTGTAACAGAGATCGTGGGTTGTTGGACCTGACATTGTTTCTCGGAGATTTCTATTCCGAGAAGATAATATCAGCTTCTGATGTAGTAATGTTATATTCTTTTGTCTTGGTTATGGGGAAGATTTTTGTGTTGATGTGAATGCCATTCTGTGTTGTGCGAAGCCAGGAGGGAAAAGCTTGTTGAGAGGAACATTGGCGACGGTGGGCTTAAGCGATATGCTTACCTGATTATAACCCAAGAAGATAGTTTTAGTTTAAATTTATTCTTGGAAGCATCCTCCGGAATTATGGTTGTTAATTAAACATTAAATGGTTAATTTAGTTAGTGTTTGCTTAGATTTTTTTTTTAATTTCGTTTGTTTCAATGTGCTCCAGGACCCCATGTCGTTCTGTCAAATCGAACACTGTCGCGGCTTGGCCGCCAATGCAGAGGTAAGCCCGTTCGATGCGGATGAATGATAAAAAGATCGCCAGTGCCAATAGAGACAACAGTGGGTGAGTTGCTTTATTGTACTTTATTACACAACAGAGAGGATCTTCCACAACGGACAATTGAACGTTTAAAAGTAACGGTTGGTGGCCAGGAGTAATCATACCTTGATCGTTCAGCGCTTATGAGAACTGAACTGGTTCCGTGCTCGTGTGGTGGCGTCTTAGAACAGTCTCGTTCAAGTCTTGTGGTTCTATGTCCTCGAAATAAGTTCATTCCCGAGAAGATGTTCTGTAGTTGTATTGAATAGTCACTAAGCATTGTTGTAAGATGTTATCGTGTTGTTTCCCATAAAGAGGGACATAATTGTTTTATGAGGGTGTTTGTTGAAGACTGTTAGGTGCAGTGTAGAGTCACATAGGCTGACACGTGGTGGGGCGATTCTTGCTTATAACACTGGTTCTATTAAGTGTACACGCCGAGGCCAGCGCGCAGGACACCTGTATGTATATAAAGTTTGCAAATCGAGGTCAATGTGCGTCACCATAGAGGGTTTCGGTGATTTCCCCTCTCGCTCCTAGTGCATTATTAAAGGAATCACGTGACATTGGAAGGACTTCAAATTGGCTTCTGCAGGGTGACGCCATTCGCCCGGCAAACTACAGTAGTATTCATCATGTGGGTCAGTCTGCTTGTAACAGCGACTGTCTTAGCCCCTCAATAATATAAACTCAGAGTGAATGGTTAGTAACCCAGTGCCTCCTCCTCCCTCTTTACAGGGGCATAGTCCGTGTGACCTAAGTAGCGAGATAAGTCATAGTAGAGACAGTAGTGTAACATATAGTAGTTGTTAAGTGCATGTGGTATTGATGCTGGATGCATTGAGGCGGCCCCTCACAGTGACAACCAGTGCTGTCACTGCTGATGCGGTTGTTAGTTTTGTGTATTTTTTAATTGATTGTTTTATATTTTTTAATTTTGGTAATTAAAAGAATGCTTTTATTTTAAGATCATGCTAGTCAGTATCAATTCATTGCACCCTTAAAACATGCCCGAACTCCTGACAAGCTCACCCCTCGTGATAACCTATCTATACTTGATAGACTTATATATCTTAGAGGGGGGGGGGGGGGGGGTAACGTATTCGGAAATTCCGGATTATCAAGGGTGCCGTTGATACAGGTAGAATATACTAAGGAGGTGGTGTAATTAGTTTGGGAAAGTTAGAGGTTGTCAGGATGCTAGATCGCCGGTAAATACAGGGATATGCTTGCTGGTGAAGGGGCTCGAGTGGGTGATGAGGGTGTTGCTGCCAATGTCAGGCAGTCATGATGTATGGGTGATAGGGATAGTTGGGTTATGCAGGGCCCTGCTTACCAAATTGTTAGAGACTCCACGTTGGAATCGAATATGATGGATGGTTAAGCACAGGGGCCAAGTAACTCGGTTGTTGGAGGTGCTGTGCCTCCGGAGAGGGGGCGTATGGTGATGGTGGTCGTGTCGGGGTCTCAGTTTGGGAGCTGCTTTGGCCCCTTCACCGTTGTGGGATCGGTGTCCCGAACCTTAGTAAGAGTTAAGGGGGTTCATTTTAGTGACTTTCAAGTGGTACAGAGGGCCAGAATCCTGGATATGCAGGACACAAGGTGCTAAGAAGGGGGCTAAGCCAGCTACGAGGGTCCTCGACAAGGGCACTAGTATGCTGGAGGTCGGTGACACTGAAAACTGTTTCGCTAGTATTGGTGATGTACCTAAAGTGAGCAGCGGTGCTGTTCCCATATCCGTATTGACAAGGCCCCAAGCACCAGGTCTGTGCCATTCCGAGCTCGCGCTAGGTGAGGTCATGGACCAAGTCGAATATGACAAGGTTGTCCAGGGAGATGGTGGACATGGGGGGGGGGGGACCTGGCCGCTCAGGGTGGAGGAACCCACGAGAACAGATGTGCTGGCTCCAGTAGAATTAGTGACAGAGGTCGAGTGTTATGTCCTCGTGAGTGCGGACGACGAGGGCGTGTCAAATAACCACGTGGTGAATAAGTCTGACGGAAATGGTCCGGGTGTCTGGCCCGAGGAGCCCGCGATTATGGGACCTGCAACAGGCATTCCCATAAGAGCGGCGTCAGCGAAAGCATCGCCGGTGGATACAGAATGCCAGAGCGCAAGGTTGTCCATGAAGAAGTGCGACAACGGAGACACAAAGCAGACGGGAAAATGCTCCTGCGGTTGGGCACACGGATAGCCTGGGTAGTAACGAAGGGATGTGCTCAACATGGGAGGCTGGGACAGAGTCGTCATGCGATGCAGCATTGTAACGTGCTGACGCTGGAGAGCGTCGAGGTAGTGGCTGCTGCGAATGATGAGGTTAAGGGAGGTAGAAGCGCGAAATCAGAGGTGTGCGCTAATGGTAGTGAAAGGCAGGAAGGTGTGCTGGAGCACGGAAGCGTGCGTAAGGTGGGGACAAAAGAAGAGGAAAGCTCAGGGTTGAGTTAAACACTGGCCGAAGAATAGAAATGGTGGTGGCTCAGCATTGGTGCTGCTGATGACAGTAGGATGATAAAGTCACAAGGAAGTATGAGAAATCTGTTGGCTGTGCTCATTTTAACTTATTGTTGTTCCGTTGTTTTGAGCGATCGCTGTTGCAATGTGTTGTTTCGTTGCAACAGAGATCGTGGTTTGTTGGAGGTGACATTGTTTATCGGAGATTTTCTTTTCAGAGAAGATAATGTTAGCTTCCGACATAGTACTGTTATATTCTTTTGCCTTGGTTACGAAGGAAGTTTTTTTTTTTTTTTGATGAGAGTGTGATTCCGTACTGTGTGAAGCTGGAGGAAAAAGCTTGTTGAGAGATTGGAAGAAATAAAAAAAGAACATAGGCGAAGGTGGGCTTCAGTGATCTGCTTACCTGATTAAAGCCGAAGATGATAGTTTTTTTGTTTAAGTTTATTCTTGAAAGCATCCTCCAGAATTATGTTTGTTAATTAAACTTTAAATGGTTAATTTAGTTAGTGTTTGCTGAGTTTTTTTGTTTTTTTTTAATATCGTTTGTTTCAATGTGTTCCATGATGCCGTGTCGTTTCGTCAAATCGAACACTGCCGCAGCTTGACTGCTGACGCCGAGGTAAGCCCGTTCAAGGTGGATGGACGGTAAAGAGATTGCCAGTACAAATAGATGGCAACAGTGGGTGAGATGCTTTATTGTACTTTATGACGCGACGGAGGGGTTCTTCCACAACGGACAATTGAACGTTGAAAAGTAATGGTTGGTGGCCAGGAATAGTAATACCTTGATCGTTCAGCGCTTATGAGAACTATACTGGTTCCGTGCTCGTGTGGGGCACCTTAGAGCATACTCTTTCAAGTCTTGTGGTTCTATGTCGTCGAAATAATTCATTCTCGAGAAGATGTGCTGTAGTTGTATTGAATAGTCGCTAAGCGGTGTTGTAAGATGTTATCGTTTTGTTTCCTATAAAGAGGGACATAATTGTTTTATGAGGGTGTTTGTTGAAGACTGTTAAGCGCTGTGTAGAGTTGCATAGGCTGACACGTGGTGGGGCGATTCTTGCTTATAACACTGCTTCTATTAAGTGTACACGCCGAGGCCAGCGTGCAGGACACACGTAAATAAAGTTTGCAAACCGAGGCCGATGCGCGTCACCATAGAGGGTTTTGGCGATTCCCCCTCTCACTCCCTAGTGCATTATTAAAGGAATCACGTGAGGTTGGAAGGACGTCAAATTGGCTTCTGCAAGGTGATGCCATTTGCCCAGCAAACTACAGTAGTATTCATGACGTGGGTCGGTCTGCTTGTAACAGCGACGGTCTTAGCCCTTTAATAGTATAAACTCGGAGTGAGTGGTTAATAACTCAGTGCCTCCTCCTCCCTCTTTACAGGGGTATTGTTCGTGTGACCTAAGTAGTGAGATAAGTCATAGTAGAGACAGTAGTTTAACATATAGTAGTTGTTAAGTGCATGTGGTATTGATGCTGGATGCATTGGGGCAGCCCCTCACAGTGACAACCAGAGCTGTCACCGCTGATGCGGTTGTTAGTTTGTGTTCTATATTTTTTTGAATAATTTTTTTTTTTTTATTGATCGTTATATTTTTTTTAATTTTGGTAATTAAAGAGTACTTTTATTTTAAAATCATGATAGTCCCGGCAGCAGGTCACTTTCGTCCCATTAACTTATGATATCCGACAGTCATGCTTACAGATCATAAGCCGCTGTCGTTCATACAACGAATGACGGACTCAAACCCAAATTCTGCGATGGGCCCTCGAGTTGGAGGAATTCAACTTTACATATGAGTATTTATCCGGGAAAAATTATGTGGTATCAGACCTGCTGTCCCGGCAGTGTAACTCAGTATTGGTAGATCTAGAAGCACCAGAGTTACAGGAGCCGATAAAGGCGACTCAGAACAGTGATGAATAGTTGGGACAGATTATTAAAGCCCTGGAAGGGAATGCGCAAATACGTACAGGTTCCGGGACCTTTATGAAGGTAAATGGAATGGTGGGGTGGTGCAGAGTCAGGCATCCAGAGACACAGATTAGGATTTGTTGTGCCAAAATGCTTGCGTGAGCATTTGTTGGGGCAGATGTCTTAGATGGGCACAAAGGGGTGAGTGCCAGCAAAAACAAAATTAAGAAATCGTTCTTCTGGCCGGGGTTAAAGGCCGATGTTGTCCAGAAGATACGGAAATGTGAAGCATGCCAGCATACTAAACGGGGGTGTATAAGACCCCGTGGCAGCAGGGCTGACTGCTGAATTCCCCTTTCAAAAAAATTGTCATCGACGTGTTGGGCCAAGTGCAGAAGTTATGCAGGGGGAATCAGTATTTTCTGGTAATGACAGATGTCTTCATCAGATTTGCTGAAACTGAAGCACTCCCCGACCAGATGGCAAAGACCGTGGCTAAAGCTTTTGCCAGGAATATTGTGTGTCATTATGGAGTGCCCCAGCAGGTTATTAGCAACCGGGGAGCCAACTTTACCTCCGAGCTGTTTGATGCACTGCGTGAGGATCTTGATTCCATCATAAGATTACCACAGCATATTCGACCAACGTCGAATGGAATAGTGGAGCACTGTAATAAAATGCTCTGCGAAACCATTACGGTGTTGTGCAATGACAAGGGTGGGACGACATGCTGGACTTTGCCTTGTATGCATTGCGTACTAGCCAACATGAGTCCCTCGGCGAGACCCCGGCGTTCCTCCTGTACGGTTTCGACCCTGGGGTCCCACGAGCGTGTTGGGAAGGTGCTAAGCAGATCCTGGGGGGGGGGGGGGGGGGTGATAGAATCACAGCAGCTGTACATCGACACTACAAAAGGGGACAACTCTCTGCCCTCGGCTGGCCCTACGCCCACGAAATTCTGGGCTACCAAATATTCCAGAAAAACTTATGCATGAGAGCATTGGGTGAGCCCTTTGATTCAGCTAGGGGGGAGGAACCACAGGAACCCCTGTGGCCCAGAACCACGTGAGGCATTTCCCAGGCTCAACCAGGCACGAGCCACAAGTGCTAGAGACGGCCCAATAGCACAGCTGCATATTTACTGCCTTTCACTCACCGATGCACACTCTATTAGTCCGTGAAGTCCTTACCCTCAGCTCTCCGCCTTTCTGGTTACGTATCTGCACACCCCTGTTAAATTCTCCTGCTCTCCAAGAGCCACATTAACATCTATCTCATAAAATTACATCTATTACATAAGTCTTCATAGGACATAGTCACAACTGCAGAATACTAAAAACTGCTTGTTGTGTTTTCAAATAATCCTGGCAGTTCACAACTGTCCAAGCACTGGGGATACGGAAAATAATTCATAATAAACAGTTCCGAAGAGCAAACTCTGATGGACTGTCATATGGGTTCTTCCTCGCGGGGCAAAAGGAATCAAAACAGCCACTCACCATAAGTAGACCTCTTAATTCGCACATAATTGCTTCACTGCCCGACACAATACCTTTCACTTCGCTGAAGGCACTTCTATTTCGACAATTCCGACGTAAAACAGGGGACTAAATAATTTAATATCTATATGTATCGACTAGTCTATTTCCTATGAATTCAATTTTTTAATTAATTTAAGAATTAACCGAATTTCTCCACCCAACTAGATAGAGTGTACAGCAGCACAATAAGGGAATCTTTAGGTGTTGAACCGCTACTTCTCCGCATTGAGAGATCTCACTTGCGCTGGTATGGCCACGTAATACGGATGTCACAAACTAATCTTCCTAGGCAGTTGTTATTTTCCAAGCCGGTGGGTAAGAGACCAAGGGGTCGGCCTAGAACCAGGTAGTCAATACATGGAGAATCTCGGTTCAAGTCGCTTGGATATTACCAGGGAGGACATGCGCCTGATGGCGGAAGATCGCGATCGTTGGAGATCCTCCATAGGGCTGCTGCCCCCGCAACCCTAACGGATAAGCGGGTTTGAAAAGTAAGTAAGTAAGTAAGTAAGAATTAACCGACTTCCAACAATGAAATTAATATGGGACCATCTTGGTGCTAAACTGAATCCAATGTAAAAAGAATTTTAAAATCAGTTTACAAATGATGGAAATATCGATGAACATACATAAAAAAAAAAAATACATACAGACGAACATAGAACCTCCTCCTTTTTGAAGTCGGTTAAAAAACTAAATTAACTCTTTTTTTCATGTTACCATCGAGTAAAATATTCAGTATTAAAACACTACTGCATATTCATGCGAATGTTATACAGTAAATATGCCATAACAGAATACAAGTTTGAACATAAACTGCAACTGTGATGTTCTTTTTTTATCCAACATGGCCGACTGCCATTCCATAAGATTTTTCCCCATGCAGTCACGTCCTTGCTCTTTTAAGATTTTTGTCCACACACACAAACACACACACAAAGCAAAAAAAAAAAAAAAACCCCACAGGAAAAAAATTCCAGTGTTGAAAAAAACGTCATCCATCAATGAACAGAGAGGCCGTCGTCATCTTCTTGGAAAATCTCTGAGAAAACAATGACAGCCCCAACAATTCGTGAGCATTGTGTGTGTGGCCACGCAATTATAAGCCAAGTTTATAACAACCCAACAATACAGATATAAATCAACAAATTTAAAAATCTCTATAACAAGATAAGCAGCGCACTGCACACAGAACTAATTTCCCTCCCTCAAAACGGACACAAGAAAAAAAAACAAAAACGAAAATACAAGCACTCACCAAACACAAACACACAATACACGTTCGTAGTAGTTGTTCCCTTCTCTCCCTCTTCAACCCACAAAATAAACCCGTACCAAACAAAACAAAAGATAATACTTCCACACTTACTCACAACCCATAAGAATAAAACTCAATCTCTTAGGGAAAAACCGTCCAAGCGACAATAACACTAAAACTCCCCCACACATGCGCACATGCAAGTGCACCCACTTAGAACTATCAGATGCTGCCTTCCAATCATCAACCATTCTCAATAACATTCCAAAATCCCTAAAATGACACGAAACAACCACCCACACCCGCCCCCGATGACAAAACAAGCCACAGAAAACAAAACGATAAAAACAAACAACCACAACAAAACCACTCACAAAAACAATGCCTCCTGCTGGGCATAAGGAGCCAACTGACATGGAATGTCACATACATTGCCAGTTTATGTTTCTACATAATTCAGCTAACCACTGCCATACAACCAGCCCAAAACCACCTTCACCAGATCAAAATGCGACTGCGATCCCGTCACGCATGCACACGTAACCATCTTTTGTCAACAGGGCTTCGAGCCTCTTCGGGTTGCCCATTTCAGGACCCTCCTCATCGGGCTCCTCAGACTGTTCACCTCGACCGTTTACGTCGACTAAGTGCATCCCACAAGCGTCAGCCTTGCTATTACTTTTCATGTTCATGGGGATGTGACCATCGACCGGCGCTTACAACCCCTGGATTCTGTGCTTCCAAACACGCAGGCTCCTTATTTTTAAGCGGCTCTATATCTCCTCCCTGCCTGCCTACGGCCTGGACAGCCTCATCATAAATACCCTACCCCTCCATCAAGTCAAGCACAGGCTCGGGGTGGCGCTACACCGGTACCAGGGGCTTCTTACAACCGGGAGTATGACACACTCTGCTGCACGCTGTATGCACGTTGCAGGTGCCTGCAAGGCAACTGGCTGTGATTCCTCCATCCGGCATTTCAGTGCCTCTATTAACACACAGTGTCGCAGGCCTAGCCCCATATAAGGTACCACAGGGCCTTCCTGTTTCCTGCATTCCCACGATCCTGGCCCTGTGAGCCACCTGTATGTTGCCAAACTGAAGCCCCTTGATCCTCACTAACGAACGGGATACAAGTCCCAAAATGGTGAAGGCGCCCAAACGGTTTCCAAACCAGGAACCCGAGACTGCCACTATCACCTTCTGTCCTCTTATAGGATCCGTAACACCCCCGCCAGTGGAGCCTCTTGGCTTCCAGGCCTTCCCTTCCGCCATATTGGACTCAACTGATGAATTACACACGATCTGGTATCCTGGTTCTCGGGTCACCCAACTATCTTTATTCCCAGTGCCTCATGACAGCCTAGTACCAGGTGCAACGCTTTCATCACCCCCTTGAGCCCCTTCACCAGCGAGGATAGACTTTATCTCCTGGATCAGGTGCTCGAGACACCCAATCAATCTCCAACACGCTGCAGCATCCAACATTCTTTCCAGCCACAAATATATTTACTCTATAAATACACACTACCTCACAGGACTTCCAACTCTAACCGTCCAAAACACAAAAATCAATGGTGCCCTCGTTAATCCGGAATATGCCTGATTATCGATGCCCCACATTGGGCACCAAATGTGACAAGCCCCCGCCCTATAGATATGTAGTTCTAGTGTCACACTAGGGGAACTACAGAGCGGAGCCTATCAAGGAGTTCGGGGCATCGACAGAGGAACACTCATTGATTACTTAAACAGGCACTCTTACTCACAGATCTAAGTATAAAAAAAAAGAAAAAGAAAAAAAAAAATCGTAGGAAAAACATTCCAGTCTTGAAAAACGTCATCCAACAATGAACAGGGAGGCCATTATTATCTTGGAAAATCTCCGAGAAAACAATGACAGCCCCAACAATTCGTGAGTGTTGTCGCCTTTTAAGGAAAGCGACAACTGAGATGCAATCATAAGCTAAGCTTATAACAACTCAACAATGAAAATATATATCAACAAATTTAAAAATACTCAATAACAAGATAAGCAGCGCACTGCACACAGAACTAATTTCCCTCCCTCAAAACGAATATAAAAGAAAACACTAACACATGCACTCACAAACACAAACATGTAATACACGCTCTCAATAGTCGCTTCCCCTTCTCTCCATCTTCAATCCACATAACCTGTACAAAACAAAAGATAATACTCCCACACTTACTCACAACCCACAAGAATAAAACTCAATCTCTTAGGGAAAAAACTGTCCAAGCGACAATAACACTAACACTCCCCCACACATGTGCAGATGCAAGCGCACCCACTTAGAACTATCAGACGATGCCTTCCAATCATCAGACGATGCCTTCCCAATAACAATCCAAAATCCCTAAAACGACACGAAACTGTGACGTTCCAGGTTAGCTGGAAGTCACGTGTGTCCGGCAGAGGGGGTGGATTTTGATAATAAAAGGATTGTACCTGGGTTTTCATAAAGTTTTGGTTACGTATGATGTTCTTAGGTAGTGAATGAGTTGAAGATCGCTTGGAGCGATAGTTTTTTGTTTACGTGAGAGGGAAATGGAAGTGGTTCAGTGCATAAAGGTGAAAATCGTTTTGCAAATAATAAGTTAATAAAAAAATTGCTTTGTGTATATATTTTATGGCCTTTTACTGTGGAACTTTAGTTGTTAAATTGTTGGATTGTTTTGAGAAGTGTGCGTGTGTTTCGTGTGTGTGTTCTGTTGGTGGCTGCGATTGTTAGCGTGTTTTCTAATAAGATCATTGCAACTTCCAATAGAGCATTGTTGCGTGTGAATTCTAAAGTAAAGTGTTTCATGTGTGAAATTTTCTGTTGTTTGTTGCACGTGTTTTGTGTTTTGTTTTTATTTATTTTTTTTTTTCGAGAAAAATTCCAGCGTCACAGTTTCAAAATTCCAGCGTCACAGTCTCAAAAGACATGCGCTTTGAGATGGAAGCTTGCGACATTTTTGAACGTCCGCTGTTAAGCTCACGCTGGGATATTTGATCGTTAATAAAATGTATTTAATTTGTCATAGCGATTTGATGATTCATAGTCAGTATAGAGTAAGCTTTTATGTAATGATCCAAGTATAACGTTGATATTTGAATCATGGAATAGTGAGAATATGACCTTGCGAACTGGAAGCAGGGCAATGAACGACACAACGCCATATGGAAGGGGCGGTGCATAGGAGCGAGGTGCAACGAAGCAGCATGCGATGGGGTAACCATGCGGAGTGTTGACGTTACAGACCGAGATTCGACAACTTTTTGGTGAGTGGTATCTTTACTGATTTTTACGACACTGAAAGCCAACTGGTTTGGAGAACTGTAATCGGGTTCCCTTGTGTATGTTTTCCGTGACCTCCCACCAGGATTCATGTGCTAGGGAATTTCGCTCCATGTTTCCATTTTGACTTTTGAACGTTTCCCTGATAAAGCAAGCACTCGCTATAAAGAAGATTCTGTAAATGATTTTTTTGTCTAATTTATTGGTATTGTTAATATGCAATGTAAAGTAATTAATTTAATAAGTTTTCTCTGCACTTGGGTATGGTTATGGCTGCTCTGAGCAGGAGAACTTGTTAACAGGGGTATTGAGTGGGAAGACGGGTGAGGATCGTCAGCTTACACACGGTGAAAATATAAATCACGTGCCCTAAAAGACGGACGTGGAAGCTCGTATAGGGATTGTCAATGGCCACCAAGTGTGGAGTGCTTGCTCCTGCCAAGAGGGGTTACAATGTCTCTCCCCTACCTTGGAAAAATTAAAAGCAGGCACAGCGCGCTTTCTTGCATGATAAATTTGCTAGGAATATTTTATTCGGGGGAGCAAGCACAATCTATCCAGTTGAGTGTCACTGTGTGGGAATAGAATTCCCCCCCCCCCCCAAATGCAATACCATGATACTGTGTGTGTATGCCCTGATTCAGACTTCATGCCACGAATTGTAGTGCATTTCAATATGTTAAAATATAACTAAGCCTTAAGCATCGCTGCAATTTCCGAAAATGTTTGAGTTTCTTTTTGGGGCCCCTTCAAGTTTAGAGTAGAACGCTAATGTTTTTGCATACTCTATGTATATTTTGTCTGGTTAATGGAAATAAATATGAAGGCATTTATAAACACGAATCTATGTTCTCGGTATAAGAGGCCCACCCCTTGACTGGCTTTCTAACTTCCTATCAAATCATCATTATACCCTCCATCTAAACAATAAAACCCTCTTCAACAATCACCCGCAACATCAGCGTTCCCCAAGGCTCCACTCTGTCCCCCCTCCTTTTTAACCTATTCATAAATGACCTTTCACACAACATCCCCACTGCCTTTAATACTATACGCCGACGATGCAACAGTATCATGCGCCGACGTTTCATTGCGAGCAATTCAGGAATCATTCAAGCTAATCCTAGATAAACTTTTACTTTGGAATACTGTTAATCATCTATCCCTTAATCTTGACAAACCCAATACGTTATCTTCTATCAGCATAACAAAAAATTTGATATAAATGACTTTTCGTTATCATATAACTCCCAACAGATTTCACCATCCAAATCCTTCAAATCTTAGGTATTCGCCTAACCCGTAACCTCTCTTGGGACACCCACATTAATACTTTAGCCACAACTCTAAATCAACGTCTAGGTCGTTTCTCCCGCCTCCATTATCTCCCCCAAAATCCTCCTCCTGCTATACAACACTCTGATTCACCTCTCCCTTTCCTATGGCCTTCAATTCTGGAGCTCAACTACAAAATTCAATTTACTCCGCTTAATCAGGCTATAAAAAATGATTTGTTTGCATCCTGCTTAAGCTGCCCAAACCCGCCCGTGTTACATCTTTTTCACACAATAGGTATAACCCCAATTCACCAACTTTATCCCATAACCATAGCAATCTTTATATACAAAGCACTCAATAACCATATTATAACATCCCTCTCCCAAACTTTGTTCACAACACCTCCTTCCCCATCTTACAACACACGTCTCACAAACTTTCTACAAATCCCACGCATTAAGCACAACTACCAACTAAAAAGTATATCAAAAATTCCGGCAACAAACTTTGGTCTACATTACCCCCTGATCTTCGCCTTGCACCCAACATCTCCACTTTTAAAAGACTCATTAAGAGATACTACACATCCCCAACCTGCTAGCTTAGCCAATTCTCCCACCCCTCACAGTCATAATTTATTACTAATTCTATAATATTCTTTCTTTCTATTTCATTCTGTCTTTATTCTCCATTCTGAGACCTACCTAATCGGTCTCACCCATGCTAGCCCTGGATGAACCATAATCCCCACTTAGATAGATAGATAGATAAATAAATAAATAAATAAATAAATAAATAAATAAATAAATAAATAAATAAAATAAAGTTCAAATAAAATTCAAACTACTTATACATTAATCTATGTTGATGATTCAATGACTGAAGGTTCAAATTTATAAAAGACATTTCCAAATTATGTAGTTTACTGAGTGGATTAATATGTAAATTTTATTCGTATTTGTTTAATGATAATTCCAAAATTTTATCCTTTATTACTAATTATATGATTTATTGTTAATTACAATGTATATTACTTTGTACTGTAACAATTTGTCTGCACCTCCCGGAGAACAAACTCGTCGGTCGTTTGGCCATACTGGCCCCGGGAAGATGCTGTTGTATTTACTTACCAAATAAACAAAGTAAACAAATAACAAATGAGATAAAGCGTCTAATTACCTGATAAACTGTGGATATCAATAACATCTCAGTAAACAAATCAATCAGCTTTTCTACAAATATTTAAAAAACCCAAATAACTTTGATTCGCACAACGTATCCTCAAAAGAGAACACAATGCTGACCCTAAAAAGTTCAAGCTGATCCACAAAGTCTGAGATAATAGATTTCTGAATTTCCTGGAATCGGTGGAGATTCATAGAAGACCTCCTTATGAATCAGTATCGGGGACCCATCAACCTTTCCAATTGGCTAAACATTTTAGAACATTTAAAAAAACCTTTTTTCTCATTGGCTCTTCAATGTAATTTTTGTTACTTTCACTGCATATGTAAAGATATTTTGTAAATGAATTTAGTCATGCTGAAAGATGGCCACTTGGTGGCTGAAATATGTATATTCATGCTAAAGTAAAATATTTGTGGAAAAGCAGATTTGATTTTTTTTACTGAGTGGTCTCTTATAGTCTAAACAAATCGTGAAAGTTACCTTGTGATGACAGAAGATGGTTCGATCTGCCAAATTAAAATACATGTTTGGCAAGCAACAGCCAAAACAGAAGATGAATATGGCCTGTGAAAAAATTCATTTATGGTAAGTATGATTTTGATTTCAACATTAGATTCTCATAAGTTTAAGTTCTACTAAATAATAAGCCCCGGATCACGACTGCACAGCTTGAGATTCACGCAAGAGCAATTTTACTTAAGACAACCAGGCCAGCTGAGCCATTGCTCTGGTCAGTTCGCATCAAGACTACCCAGACTATCCTAAATTTATAAGCTGAAGTAGACCGTTGCTCAGTCAACATGTAAGATGGATGTAACACAAAATTTAACGAGTCTTCTCTGTAAAGCTTGAAGGTCACTTTAGATTTAAATAGGGGATCAGCAATAAATTGAAAAAAAAAAAAATGTTTGGGATCACCCTGTAAAAAATAATTCTTGAAATGCATTGCAGCTGTAGCAAATGAGGTTTCTTTTACTTATTGTAGGTTCACTTGTATGAGAATAGCCCATATATTCATGGGGGGGGGGGGGGGGGAAATTATTTTTTTTTTTTTTTTATATAAAATGCGGGTTTTTTCCAATGCCATTTTCAGGAAACTTGACAAACTATAGTGAACACAACATCCTGCAATCAGAATATAAAAATATTAAATATTTGATGAAATATGAGCAATTTTACTAAATAATGTTTAACAGCGCATGCCCAAGCGTTACCAGCATGTCTTTTGCACAATTTATTAGCCAAATGTATAGAGCTACTCTTATAAAAAGCCCAAGAAATTATCGTGAAAATTCAGAATGATATTGTCGATAGAATAAGTTGAATTTCAGTTGCTCTCAAAAAAAAAGAAGACCAAGGGTTTTCTCCAAATTTTTATTTCTGGACCGGACATAAGTATCAACTTCTCTGATATGAATTCAATATGCCGTCGGCCTGCAATTCCCTCTTATGATAGCCTCTTTCGCTATTATGACCCTAAAAATTTGGAGAAAAGCCCTCATCGTTTTGTTTATCGTTCAGAGCCACTGAAATTCAACTCATTCTATGGGTGGCATCTTTCCGATTTTCACGATATTTGCTTGGGCTTTTTTATAAGTGTAGCTCTATAAATTTGGCTAATAAATTATGCAAAAGACATACTAGTAATGCTTGCGCATGTGCAGTTAAACATTATTTAGTAAAATGCGCAATTTCATCAAATATTTAATACACTACTGTTTATAAAAATCGCAACACCCTGATGGAATAGCCCAATCTGCATTAAATTTAAAGCATTTGCATATCATGGGTCAGAAAAGAAACCATTAGATTTTCAGGTCAATACAATGCGTTTTATTGTCACATTAGTATCGGGTGAAACCACCGTGGGATGCAATTACAGCCTCTAAACGTCGTGGCATTGCGTCAAACAAGCTCTGAATAAGGGCCTGGGGAATGTCCTGCCATGCTCTGTCTACACGGGTATACAGTTCATCCACAGTTGCTGCTGCAGGAGTCTGACGAGCCAATCGATGAGCAACCCTGTCCCACACATGTTCGATTGGGGACATGTCTGGTGAACGAGCAGGCCAGGGGAACAAGGGCGTCTGATGTGCTTGGAAAAAGGCGAAGACATTTCTGGCCACATGCGGTCGGGCATTGTCCTGCTGGAATACAGCGCCTGGAAGGTTCTGCAGGAAGGGGATGACCTTCGGGTTGCACAACTTCCCTGATGTACCGGTCACTGTTCAGATTGCCATGGATTCTGATCAGACGGGAACGGCCATGGTAACTGATTGCACCCCACACCATCACCCCTGGCGTTTGTCCTGAATGACGCTGCAGGATGCATTCTGGAAGGTCGCGCTCGCCACGATGTCTTCTGACTCGTATCCTGCCGTTATGGTGCTGCAAGTTAAACCTTGACTCATCCGAAAACACAACTTGTTGCCATTCAGCTTGCCACTGTTGGTGTTGATGGGCCCATTGCAACCTGAGGCGCCGGTGGTTTTGAGTCAAAGGAATCTGCAACAATGGTACTCGTGCCATCAATCCTCTGGAAATCAAACGGCGTCGTACAGTGCTAGCAGACATTGTCCTGCCTACTGTAGCACCCCACTGTTGTGCTAACACTGTGGAAGTGGCTGTACGATCTGCTACACACATGCGTTAGAGGTGTCTGTCATCTCGCGGTGTCGTCGTGCTGGGTCTTCCTGAGCCTGGTCTTCGGTGTGCCCTGTTCTCTTCGCTCCACTGCCTCCATGCACGCATAATTGTCGTTGCATTACGTCCTACACGAGCAGCAATGTCACGATACGACCATCCCGCTTCACGCAGACCAATTATGCGTCCTCTTTCAAAGTCTGTCAGCTGTTGATATGGTACCCTTCATCGTCGTCGAGGCATGGTGTTCTTTCAAGCAATTACTCTGAAAATCTAATCATTTATACTCTGACCCATTGTATGCAAATATTGCAAATTGCATATGGATTAGACCATTCCATCAGGGTGTTGCGATTTTTATAAACAGTAGTGTATTTTTGTATTCTGATTGTAGGCTGTTGTCTCTACTGTAGTCTGTCAAGTTTCCTAAAAATGACATTGTTTTGGATTGAAAACCATGCATGTCATAAACAAAAAATCTTAAGAAAAAATTTTGATTTCTTTAAAGAACCCCCCTCCAAAAATGAATATATGTGCTACTCTCATACAAGTAAATACAAAAGTAAAAGAAACCTCAATCATATGCTACAGCTATTTCAAGCATTCCTTTTTTATTCAATTTGTTGCTGATCCCCTATTTGCCTTCGGGACAAAACCTTAATTGAAATATATGCTGTGTAACATACATTTTACACCCCTGAAGTTTCAAGATAATTCATCATGTATTTTTCTAGATATTCGACAAAACGTCTAAAATCAAAGGTGTTCATATAATTTTTTCCAACCCCTATATATACAGGGTGATTATAATTAGTTACGATTTCAAAAATCGATAATTTGAAAACTACTCGTCAGAATGACCTGATATTTTAGCATAACAATCGTGAGGCAATGGAATTTTGTTTGGCGAAAGAAAAAAAATAGTTCCAAAATCTGCCGATAGATGGCGTTGGCAGAGTTCACATTGTCTGGAGATATGCAAATTACTAATACGTGACATGTGCACCGGCAGACATAGCTTCCATAAAAATGCAGGGCAAAGTTGACTTTTAGTAACTGTGAGCACTGCGTGCACTGCAGAGAAGCATCCCTCAGAGAGACCCAAATGAACAACTCATTCATAGCAACTGTTTCGTATTCGCCCTGCAGTGGAGCATCACTTAAAGACACCACTGTTGATCCATAATTTCGCAGAATTTTACTCTGAAGTTATTACTTACTATTAGAAATTATAAAGTTTATTTATAATTCGTAAATATTTAACAATAATCAGTTAATGTTATTGAAACGCTTAGTATAAGAATTTACAAAATTATTACTAATTAACAACTGATTTAAACATTTGCTATATTAAAAAATATTACTAAATTGCAAAAAAAAAGTTGAGTGGGTCTTGTATGATTTTATTTGCGTAAAGTGACGGTCCTTTAAAACCACACAAAAGAATTCCGTGTTTCCATGTTTGTAAGATTACCAACAATTAAAACGCTCTTTACTGATTCCTTAATCGTATAATTTCATACATTTAATACCAAATGAGTAAATAACCTAAATGTGTAAACGCGGAATTTCTTTGTGTGATTATAATTTTATTCCCATAAACGGCCGTCATTTTACGCAAATAAATACTAAACACAAACAAACCATCTGGTATAAATAATAATAATAATAATAATAATAATAATAATAATAATAATAATAGGTAACAACAACAAGGAATAACCCACGAAATAAACTGGAAGGCCAAAGGCCCAAAATGGGGTTATTTAAGAAATATAATAATAATTACAAAGATAAAAATTCAACAATAATAATAATTCAGTTCAATTCAGTTCATGTACGGTGTTCACACAGCTAATTCAATCTTCATTCTAATGTCTGAGAGTGCACACTGATCTGAAGGTACATCAAAATTCGGGAATTTCCGCTTCAGTAACCGGAGAAAAACATTTTACACCCTATCCAGTTTACAAGACTGCATATTTGAACCTCCATTCTATAAAACAGAACAGTAGGACAAAATGAGTAAAACTAGACTCCGATAGAGCCGAACATATGTAGAAGGGCATCGAAAATTGGCTCCATTGCGCACTATGGTACCAAGAGCTCTGTAAGCCTTCAGACGAACAGTCAACATGGGAATTATGGGAAAGTGTGCTATCAATGATTACGCCAAGATCACGGACACAGAGCTTGGCAACTTGCACATTTCCACAAAGAGACTAGGTCTTTTTTGTCATATTTGGTTGCATTAATTGCAGGATCATTCTGCTCACACCAATGACATATACAATAAATTTCCTGCTGAAGCAGGTGAGCATTAAGACAATTATAATGTTACCAAAAAGTATCACATCATCTGCATACGTCAATATATGGGAGTTTCTAATCAGTGAAGATAACAAATAATAAAGGCCCTAGGACAGAGCCCTGAGGAACACCACAGTGAGGCCTATAGGGCAATGATGAATGATGTCGTATAGATACAACAAACTGTCGATCCAACAGGAAAGAGCGCATTATCCGAAAGAGTCCATCAACAATCCCATACGCACGCAATCTTTTAATTAGTAACTCATGATTGACAGAGTCGAACGCCTTTTGCATGTCAAAGTAGACCACTTCAAGTTGCTGGCAGTGGTCAAGAGCATCATGAGCATGAGTGGTGAGAGATACAAGATTGCTCACAACGGAATGTCGGGGAATGAAACCATGTTACACGCAGGAATATGAGGAAGGACATGTTGTAGAAGAAATTTATGAATGATGTTGTCAAAGACTTTGGTCGTGGGTGGAAGGATAGAGATCGGCCTATAGCTAGCAATAACAGTCCATTTGGCTGAACCACCCTTAAAAGCAGGAACCACAACCGCACTCTTCCTTATTTTAGGATAGTGGCCAGCTTTTAGACACAAATTAAAGATGCGCCTAAGAGAAATAATTATGACATCTCGAAGGCCTTTGAGAATAAAAAAAGGAAACTCTGTCGGAGAATTGCAAGGCTTGGCCCGTAATCTATTAATGCCGTAGGCAACATCTCTATCAGTGAACTCCGTTAAGATGAGATTATCAATAGGGGGACGATAGGTAGACAGTTCTCCGAGGATATATTGAAAGAAGTAGAGACAGTTTCACTGAAATGCTGGGCAAAACAGTTACTAATATCCAGTCCGTCAGTAATGGTAAGACCAGTAGAGGTAGTGATAGATATAGTATGTCGATCCTTTCTTTAGGAGTAGTACTAAATCTGGTTATTTTTCTTATTAAGGGAGTTATTCGTACATTCGCTACGTGGTCTTACACCGCAAATATAAAAATAATTCTGTTAATGGATAGGTCATAGCATAGCCACTGTATATGTAAACAGTAACAAAGACCCCAATTATAAAATTTATATTAAAGAAAAGCTGATGGATTATTTAAACACGATGCCTCAGATGTTAAAATGTTACAATACAGACGTTAAATGCGTTTAAATAAATAATAAATGAAAATAGGAAAGAAAAAAATTCCAGTCCGAGATCGCGACGCTCTGAGCAATTAACTCATTGTTGACTGTAATGTAGGCTCGTGGCTTAATTTTTCATTTATCACTTAAATCTAATGTCATATTCACCCGAATGCACGACAATAATGAAAATACGTAGTATAAATTTTATGGCCAATGCCATCACCAAATAATTAAGTCGGTAAATTAATTTTAGAAAATAAATTAAAAAAGACCCCCTCTCCAAGTACGAAAATAAAAACTGTAGTAAATTCTGATAAAAAAAAACCAGATATTTTTCAAATAATTCGATAAAATAATGTATAAATTATAAAAAATCAGATAAAAATTAAGAATTTAAAATTTGTCCTCACTTGTGCTATTACTCCAGGAGTTTTGACTGGTGGGGTTTTTGCAGGATCCTACTTCAAACAAATCACAATCAAACAGATCGCGACCTAGTATTACCTAAGATATACAGATCGCGACAGTGTATATACAGAATTCATTTATGTGATACAAGACCCACTCAACTTATTTTTTTGCAATTTAGTAATTTTTTTTTAATATATCAAATGTTTAAATCAGTTATTAATTAGTAATAATTTTGTAAATTCTTATACTAAGCGTTTCAATAAAATTAACTGATTGTTGTTAAATATTTACGAATTAAAATAAATTTTATTATTTCTAATAGTAATTAATAACTTCAGAGTAAAATGCTGCGAAATTATGGGTCAACAGTGGCGTCTTTAAGTGATGCTTCACTGCAGGGCGGATACGAAACAGATGCTATGAATGAATTGTTCATTTGGGTGTCTCTGAAAGAGGCTTCGCTGCAGTGCACGCACTGCTCGCAGTTACTAAAAGTCAACTTTGCCAAATGCAGAGCACCAGCTCTTTGTTTGAATGCTTCATCATGACTTTGACTATGAAGGATCGGGCTCTGCTCTTGAAGCTTTTTATAAGAACGATGAGTGTGCACTAACAGCTATTAGGAAGTTTCGGACAGTAAAATCCATAAAATCGGGTCCAATAACCACAAATGGTCTGTGATAAATGATTGCTAAATTCGAAGAGACCGGTTCATTTGACGTGAAACAGGGTAGAGGAAGGAAACCAGTTTCGGCTGCGGCAGTGGAAGATGTGGCTACAGCATTACAAGAACAGACGAACAGTGATGCTGGAATCAGCAGTGCACAGGGAATCGGCCGAATGCTGGATAATGCCGAGCAGCACGGTGCGTAAAGTCGTACGGAACAGCTTGTGCTGTTACCCGTACAAGATAACTCATCTGGAAGCACATGAATCTTTTGCACTACGATTTCTTGCTCGGATGGAAGTGGACAACAAATGGCCATGGAACATTCTATGGTCTGACGAATGTTCTGTAAATACGCAAAACTGCAGGACATGGGCGACCGTGAATCCATTCCAGCTACAGATATTACAATGTGTGGTGCGGAATAACAGCACAGTTTATTGTCAGTCCGTTTTTCTTCGAGGAGATCACACCTTTGGGTCCCGTTACCTGCACAGCTACTGGCAAGCGGTACGAAGCACTTTTGTGTAATCATGTCCTTGCGGCACTTCAGCAGCGTCAGTGTGTGGATCGCACAATATTAATGCAAGATGGTGCTCCTCCGCACATTGCTACTCCTGTGAAGCAGCTGCTGAGTGCTCATTTCGGAGATGCTAGGATCATAAGCCGCCATTTTCCAACAATGTGGCCGCCACGTTCCCCCGACTTAAACCAGTGTGATTTCTGGCTTTGGGGGTACCTGAAGAATGTTGTTTACAGCAGGCGGATTGAGAATCTAGCAGACTTAAAAGCAAGCATCAAACACAACATCCATTGAATCAGTACAGATACCCTCCGATCTGTTGTGGAGCATGCCATTTTGCGCTTCCAATTACTAGCGGAACAAGGCGGAGGACATATCGAACAACTTCTGCCTTAATCATCAGTAAGATGTTTGTTCCATGAAGCTCTGTTTTTTTGGCATTATCACTGTTATCGCTGTAAACACGTATTCTTGTCTTTTCGCTAATAAATTTTTCGTAAACCCCTGAACTCTATTGTTTCCTTTTGGCTAACAACATTCCTGTGTTTCACAAATCTGTTTTTAGTTTCCCCCCTGACATTACCTTGCCAGCGCCATCTATTGGCAGATTTTTGAACTATTTTTGTTCCTTCGCCAAACAAAATTCCAATGCCTCACGATTGTTCTGCTAAAATATCAGGTCATTCTCACGAGTATTTTTGAAATTATCGATTTTTGAAATCGTAACTTTAATTATAGTCACCCTGTATAAGTACTGTATAAGAAGGCATAATCGATTTCACTTATCATTGGCATGACAATCTTTCATCTTAAAAGCTAACAATAGAATAATATCATGCACGCAAACAATTTACCACATCTTAGTAATTACATTATTACGTATACAACTATTGTTGAGTTATAAATCTCATATCTGCCTCCTAAATCAACAAGATTTGTGTAGAATAAATATTTTCATCTGTAGTTTTTCCACATTTGGCCGTTAGCTTCTTATCCTTGATCAGTCAATTAGATTCTACGTCTTCAGATCTCGCATAATTTAGAATGAATTGCTTATTTTGAACTTCATCCCATAAAAAATAAAATTTTCTATTCAGATGTTTATTTCGTCAAGTTGTTCTTAAGTTATTTACCCAATCAGTAAGTACTTGACTCCGTTTTTGCATTGACTGATCGATTAACCTGTTCATAAAAACCTAACTCTTTCAGGAGATTTATGATCCATTTTCCTTCATAGATAACATTACACAGGCTTATCAACTCTGCTTCTATCGTCGATGACAATTTTTGTTAATTACTTTTCCAGATAACTGGGGTTTTCCCCAATTTAATAATGCATCCACTGAAAGACTAGGCATATGAAGTCATGTTCCAGCTGGTTTCTGTGCGTATATGCAATGTACCTGTTTTTGGAACAATTACAAATTTCAGATCTTGCATACCTTTCAGATAACTCAATATTCTCTTCGTTGTTATTAAATGAATCCCTCAGGGATCTTTGGAATATTGGGATAGCTTATTTATGCCCCGTTCACACTGAGCCAGCAAGGCGGCAAAGCGTCTCTTTCTGCCTCCCCCTCCTGCCTCCTCTGCCGCCTGCACGAGTTGTTCCCACTGGACAAGCACGAGAGAAACAGCAAGGGAAGAGAAATACAATGGCAGCGTAGTTTCGATCTTAAGTTACTGCAATAAAACTTTGGACGAATTTCATTCCATAGAAATTGTAGTATCCGAAATTTGCTATATCTGAGACAATTCGGGATTTATTATATCACCCTTGAAAGGCCAATTGGCATAGTTGGGAATTCCGAATTGTTTCATTAATTTTTTTGTATCAGAGTTCGTTATAAAGAAGTTCAACTGTAATTATATGTTGCTGGAAAGCATAATTAAAACATAACAAAAAAGAGTGTACAATAACACTCTAGCTTTATTTATATTTGTTCAGTGTGCATGTTTTTCTCGTATTTATAAAAAATCTTCAAGATTATTTTTAAATTTGATTGTCGCCAACATCGATTGGCAATATTTCCAATCGAAGCGATCGGAAACCAAGTTCGTGATCACGTTTCTGTTCTAAAACTTGCTAATTTCCAACTGAATTATCTAAATAAAATTTAACTAAATGAATCTATTTAACGACGTAAAAAGCTAAAGGACAATAGCAATTTATAATTTCACATTTACAAAATAAAGTGCATTCTCGTTATTCTATTTCACTATAAAATTATGATTTGCCATCATTCTTTTGATCACGTGCTGCAGTAGTCGAACGTGATTGGATGAGCCTAACCTCGCTGAGAGCGGCAACCAGCAAAAGTTGTACAAATTTCAATTTTGCCGCCTGGCTTATTTGCCGGCCGCGGCACTTGACTTGACCTGTTTCTACTTGGTCTTGGGCGTAGTCCACAGGCGTCAACGGGTGCTGCTTCGCTGCTTTGCCACCTTGCCGGCCCAGTGTGAACAAGTCATTATACTGTATTTAAATCAGGTCCTGTTGCAACAGCTAATTATTATTTAAAACTGCCTATTATTTCTTGATATTGAGCGCTGTCAATTTCTATTCCGAATTTTCATACTCATCTAGCTTACTCCCAACAACTTTAGGCGGATTCTTCCATACCATGCGACTTCAGAACACCCGTCTATGTAATCCTTTTGATTGAAGTTGACTCCAAGAAATTTCGAAGAATTTTCAGAAACTGGGTCATTCCATGAGAAATCGACCAATTTGGAAATAAATGGCAGCTCGACTATTTCAGATATTTTTTATTTTTACACAAAGATTAACACTATCATTGAGAAGTACAAAATAAATTTTATTTTATTTTGATCTTAATCAGCTTTGGATCTACGCTCATTTTTCTTCGCTGCAGCGAGGTAAAAAATGGCTTTGCAAGGGTGTGGAAAAACTTCCATTTTAGTCCCTTTAAAGATAGAAACTTCCGATTTTCTTTAACATCAGAGGACATTTCAAGCTTTCAGAAAATGTTTAGGACCGTTTGAAAATCCTTTTCCATCATGGAGTTAATCAACCTTGAAATTGGCAGTTCTTGCGAGCAAAATCATCATTTTTGATGACCCATTAAGTTGACTAGGGGGTGAAAAGTTGACAAGTTGCTAAATTTTTTCTAATAATTATTTCAAGGTCAAATATCTCAAAAAGGGGACCAGATAAAAATTTCATTTTTTTTTTTTTTTTTACCAAACTACCTCTCCTAGTACTCAACAAACCTGACAGTTTCATTTCGGGTTCGAAAATGTTTAAGGGTTACAGGCGCTAAAACATGTATAAAAAATGCTCACAGGTGCGTGCTCGGAAATATGAAATAAAATTTTAAAAAAGAAAAATCGAGATGTTATTTATGATCAAAAAATAATTTTCATCCTGTTATAAATATAATCCAATTTATTCTAAATTGAAAAGCCAGGTGTAAAATAAAAAATGAAACCAAGGATTTAGAGCTGAAGTTAATGCATATGTGACATATAAATATGTCCCTACAGATATAAATATATCTATATCTGTGTGGACGTAAAATTATGGTCACAAAATTATATGAAAAATAAAAAAAAAGGGGTAGTAATGAGTGGATTATACAGAGTGGATAAGGAGTTGAACTTATGAGCTGACAAGGTTTGAGTTGAACATAATTAAACTCATAAATAGCAATAAATTAGAAAGATTAAGCTAGGTTTAGTAATAAATTACAAGTAAACTATATAAAATACGTTTATTCGTTCGGATTGGCAACTGATGTTAAACCTAAAGAGACAGAAGGGATTAAAGCAACCAGGAAATAAAAGCAAAATGATGGGGGGGG
>JAHWFO010088325.1:280877-296418 GCA_023313115.1 Rhysida immarginata | reverse complement strand
GGGGTGCGAATCCTGATAAAAAGGGAAGGGAGCAGAGAACAATAGGAGAAAACAAAATTCGGGGAAATAGAGAATTCATGGTTGGGGATCCCTTGCGTAATAAGACAAAAGGTGTGTAAAAAAAAAAAAAAGGCACTAGTAAGAGAGAAGGAGACAGAGTTGATACAGAGTCATTGTGGAGAGAAGATCGGCCTAACTGCTCTCTGACCACAGACACGACAATCAGCGACGGGAGAAACTTGCTGAGCCGTGCAGAGTTGATGACTTCGCAGTAACCAACTCCAGCACCGGTAGCAGAGACGGGCATGCCGGGACCTCAGCCAGCGATGGCAGTATAAGCAAAGCATGAGACGGCAACACGTCGGGAAGGAGCAGAGTGAACGCAGGTGAACTGAACTGGACTTAACATAAACGCAATTTTCGATGGGGCAAGGCGGAACGAGAAATAGGTTCTTGTGGGATTTAGCAAGGGCAAGGATATTCTCTAGTCTTGAGCCGATAATAGTGGATCGTACCTGGGACAGTTTCAGCGATCGGGATCCAACACCGACGACGGGTCGAAGCAGCAACAGTGAGATGGCCACAACAGATAGGCAACGTACATGTTAGAAAAGCAGTGAATTGCAACAAGGATAAGGTACTGTGCTACAATTTATCTGGCCCACGCATGTGAAATTAATTTAAGTTATAAATTGTGGAAGAGATATATTGAGAACAGTAAATTGGACATTTAAAGATAGTCTATATACAAGGGATCTTTAAATCTAGTGAACGAACTCTCTTTATCTGTCAGTAAAAAACGAAATTGATAATTGCGAACGTAAATTGCCAATAGATATAGTCTCGTATATTAAATTTGTTGCTTTATATTTAGACATTCAGAGAAATTTTTTTTAATAATAAATGTTATGTGCTTATTTTAAATTTAATTATCCAGATCACTGTATTTATGAATAGTACTCCAAATAAATGACTTTAATTTCTATTTAAGGCTTGTAGTTAATTATAATCACTTAGAAACTTGTCAGCTATAAGGGAGGGGAGCAGTAATTAATAAATTAACCAGGAAGGGCGATTTTAGAAATTATACACTATGCGATCACAGGAGGATTTTTAGTTCAACTAATTACACTGGTCGGCATCAACATATGAGCAAAACAATATATATGTGGCATTGATACATATCAATGCGCTAAATCCAAATATGTAATCAGAATTTATCTAGCACGTCTAGTTTTGATGCTATAAGCAATTTTTGTTTTCATTACAATTGTTTACATTTCGATACTGACAGCGGTATTTGTTCAAATCTAAGTTGGTCAATAAAGAAAAAAAGAGCATGGGTAGCTTTTGAAAACATGTCACAATTTTCTTGGAAATATAAGGGCTGCAAATTACAAAGAACTGGTACCAAAACTTCTTTCTTCATATCAAGAACTCGGATGCAACATGTCATTAAAAATACACTTTTTGCATTTCCATTTAGATTTTTTCCTGGAAAATCTTGGTGCCGTGTTTGATTAGCATGGTGAGAGGTTTCACCAAGATATTGCGCACATGGAAAAAAGATATAACGACAAGTGGTCCCCAGCAATGTTACCTGATTTCTGCTGGGAAATCAATCGTGAAACAACAGATAAAACTTATAAAAGAAAGCGATCTACCAAATAGTTATTTTTTATGTTATATTAGTATTTTAATTTATATAAGATTTTAATTGATATAGAAGTCACGTCATGTGTAAGACTTTTGTACTTTTTTCATAATAAATACGTATTTAATATGTCAATATTAATATTTGATTTAAATAAGAATTTCTCGAAAACTAGACGTGACAGAATCAATCTGTAAACAGCTTTGGATTCAGCACACTAAAGTCAATTAAAATCACATGACAAAATTCTTGCTCCCGACTTTTCTTTTTTTTATTTGCCGACCAGTGTTATCAGGGAAGGAGGGCTGGAATTATTTAATTCAAACAAGAGCAGATTCACTTTGGGTTTAGTACATACATTATATGCACATCATAGTAAGTAAGTTTATTTTACAAAAGAGGGCTTAGATATTCAGTATGTCTTCACACATTAGAGTGTCGTTAGAATTTAAGTCGTTGTGTCGAGCATTGGTGCTGCCTAGTGGATCCGGCGTGTAGGTGGTTTACAGAGTTTATTGCTTAGATATTCAAGCACACAGTAATGTTTAGTCCGGTAAATTTTACTGACGAGTTCACACTAAGAACTGTCACACATAATACATGTATCCCACAGGCTTCTGGTCCCTAATTTTCACTTATTATTGGATATTTAATATATTATGAAACGTGTGGTGACCTCACAGCAAGTGTTGGAAGTGTTTGCCATTATCATTTAGGTGTATCAGAACATGTCTCACCATGTTATGGAAGGTATCCGGCAGGATATCGAGAGCCACATCATCAATATCCCACCAAATCTTGTCTTAAGCCAGTGTCTGTATGATTTTTATAACATAAAAATTAACCTATAAAATTTTATATTTTTCAATGTTTACATGAGTGTATGTCCCTCCTAATAAAGCTGTGCTGCAGCAGCAGCACCATAGCACATGGCTGTCAATTCCGTAGCTGTGCACTCACTCATTGTATTGCACAAAAAAAATGCACATGTGTGGTTGTTGCTTTTTAAGGGAACTAAACAAAAAGATGGCATCCTTGTGAAAACCTTCACAGAATATGGAAAACTATATGGATATATGACATGATTTACACATACCGTAGGCATGTTTCATTTTTGAGTGATCTGTTCACCTGGTTATGATGAGTTTTTTTATGGTGTTCATAATTGAATTCGGTCCAAGATGTTAAAGGCCTTAAATCATGATGATATCCTGTGGCTGACTCGGGTGTGTCAGGTTGCTTGGATATCTGGCCAGGCCCCTAAGCAATGGCAGACAGGAATTGTGATCCCCATCTTCAAAAAGGGAGATCAGAGAGATTGCAACAACTATTGAGGCATCTCTTTGCTCAACATTTCTGGGAAAGTGTACGCTAAGTGTCTGGAAAAGAGAAGTCTGGAAATAGTTGACTCCAAACTGTCCGGAATGCAGTGTAATTACCGACCTGGCTGAAGCACGACAGATCACATCTTTGCTCTAAGGCAAATCTTTGAGAAATCCTGGGAGTATGCAAAAGATGTGTACGCTTGCTTTGTGGACCTTGAAAAAGCATATGACAGAGTTCCTCGGGAGAAGCTCTGGCAAGTGTTGCAAGAGTATAGAGTGGATAGGCATTACTGGTTGCTATCAGGTGTCTGTATGAAAGCTCTGTGATGTGTGTCTGGATAAATGGCATTAAGTGAAGACCGTTTATCGTGGGTCTTGGACCCCACCAAGGGTGCGTACTGTCGCCCCTCATGTTCATTATCTTTATGGACTGGATAGACAGGGGCAGCCGAGGCGATGAGCGTTTGTGTGGGAGACTGCCTGGTGGAGAGGTTGCTCTTTGCGAGACGACCGTGTCCTCCTTGGGTCTTCATGCACAAACCTTCAGCATGCATAGACTGGTTTGTAGCCAAATGTGAAGAAGCTGGGATGAAGATCATTGTGGCTAAAACTGAAGGTCTGGTCCTTTCAAGACAACCTGCTCAGTGCGCTCTTCATGTTAGGGGAGCCTCATTGAGATAGGTGGAGAAATTCAAGTATCTCGGGATTGCATTCACGAGTGATGGGCGGCAGGAAAAAGAATTGAATGCTTGGATCGGTGCAGCAAGCTGTGCTAGACGTGGACTGTGGTGATCTGTGGTAACGAAACGTGAGCTGGGTAACAAAGCCAAGCTCTCCGTCTTCAAATCTATCTTTGTCCCCATTCTCACCTATGGTCATGAGGGCAGCCCGACAATTGGGTGGATGACGATTTGGTGAACGACAATTCGGTGAACGTCAATTCAGTGGACGCGACAATTCGGTGGACGCGACAATTCGGTGGACGCGACAATTCAGTGGAAGTCAATTCAGTGGACGTCAATTGGGTGGACGCAACAATTCGGTGAACGTCAATTGGGTGGAAATGCAAATTCGATCGAGATTTTAAATCACTGAAATTTTAGATATTTAACTTGTTGTTTGTTTATAATTGACACTCTTTATTGCAATTACAAAGCAATTTGCTTCATTCATTTTATGCGGGAATCTTTTATTTATTATTTATTAGTTTATAAATAAATGAACTTACTTCTTTATTATTTCTTAATTTATTAAATCATTGTGTAACATGTGCAACATTTTCTACTTAGCTTTATTGCTAAGAGTTCTATTATTCAATTAAAAATACTGTAATTCTTAAATCACTACTTAAGCTCGTTAAAATAGGTACAATGGGAATTGGGTAGATAAATCTGTTATTTGACATTAATATAGCACGGTGACACCCACGCATACATTGTAGGTAAGGAGATATCAGCATTTCAAGATACATACAAAAAAAGTATACCTGATAATTGACATGATAATTGACTTGATATAATGATATTTATGTACTTATTTTGCTTGTTTCCATCAGCCAACATGCCGATTATATTTAATGCAATAAGTTCAGCTTTAAATTCTTGTTTTCATTTTTTATTTTTATTTTGTACAACAGGATGAAATTATTTTTTAACCATAAAAAGCATCTCGATTTTTCCTTTTTAAAATTTTATTTCGTATTTCCGAGCACACATCTGTGAGCATTTTTATACATATTTCAGCGCCTGTAATCCCTAATCGCTTTTGATCCCCAAAATGAAACTCACAGGTTTTGTTGAGTACTAGGAGAGATAGCTTGGTGAAAAAAATTAAATCTTTATCTGGTTCCCCTTTCGAGATATTTACCTTGAAATCTGCAAAAATGGAAAATTTCCCAAATTTGAGCCTGAATTAAGAAATAAGAGTAATTAATACAAATTTTATTTCTCCATATTTGAAATCTATTTTGTCCATAGTTATCAGAAAAAAATTAACAACTTGTCTTTCCGTCCCCCCCAGTCACCTTAATAGGTCATCAAAAATGGTGATTTTGCTTGCAAGAACTGCTAAGTTCAAGGTTGATTTAACTCCATGATGGAAAAGGATTTTCAGACATTCCTAAACATTTCCTGAAAGCATGAAGTGTCCTCTTGATGTTAATGAGCACAGATCCAAGAAGGATTAAGATAAAAATAGAATAAAAATTATTTTGTACTTCTAAATGTTAGGGTTAACCACGGTGTAAAAATAAAAAAAAATATCTGAAATAGTCGATTTATTGTGGAATGACCCAACTCTTACTTTTATCTTCTGACTAAGTAGATCTTTTAATTTCGAAGTTTCTTGTTTGGTCTCTCCGATAATTATGCAATCGTCCACATAGATACCAGAGCAGATAAACTTTCTTCTGTAACTCCTGTAATAGATGCATGGATCAGCATATGTTTGGCGTAGTCCAATTGAGTTTAGTATCAGTTTCAATTTCAAAACCCAATGTCTGCCGGTATCAAGCAAGCTGTAAATATTGCCAGTTACCTTGCAAATGTATTCATCTCAGAATCCAACTATTACTGGTGGATGTATGAAAAACTCTGTCAAGTCTTATGTTTAAATATGCATTTTCAACATCTATTTACGAGGGTTGGGCATAAGTCATGGCAACTATTTTTTTTCTTGTAGATATGTGAACAGATCACAAACGTATATGTGTCGTGTGGAAGTTCTGCAGGCATAGTGTGTATGCAGAACAACAGATGGCTCTGTGATAGCTGGCAGTAGTGCAGCGAGGGCTGTGAAATCAGTCAGTTGGTGAGTGTCGGCGAGATGGAAGTAACCAGTGTTGAGCGAGGGAGAAATGCGATGGAATGTCACAGTGAATTAGTGGAAGCCCTGGGAATAATGCAGTAGCACGGTGGGTAGGAAAGTTTCAGCAAGAACGTGTGTCAACCAGTGATGAGCCATATTGCCCTGTATACTACCGTAATAATTAGTGTGTTACGATATTTCAGTGCTATTCATTGTCCACATATGTAGTTAACACCTTGTCCTTTCGTCTGTATATGTCACATTTTCCAACCGGACTGGTATCTTCAAGAAAAAAAATAGTTGCCATGACTTTTGCCCCAGCCCTCGTATTTTAAGTTGAATTTATACACTGTGGCTTGTGTTAACAGAATCCTTAATGACGCGTGCTTCATAACGGGACTGAATGCTTCTTTGTAATCTATACCGTATTATTTTTCTCTTGAACCATTAGCAACTAAAAGTGCTTTGAACACCTTAACATTGTCTTTCTCTTTGACGTTGAAAACCCATTTATTTCTAATGATAGTCATGTTTTCTGTTCTCTTCACAATTGTCCATATCTTGTATTCCTCCAAATACGTTCATTCCTTTTCCATTGTATCTATCCATTTGCTACAGAGTCTTCTGATCTTAACACTTTTCTGTACACTTTCTGTATAACTTCTTGTGTTACATTCGCTTCAGCACTGGATTTGCCAATAAGCCGACTAGGCCGCGGCCTAGAGGCGGCAGGTTTCATTAGTTTGACTATCTATTCAATACTTACTTATCTACTTAAATAAGTATTATTTATGACCTAAATAGTTTTAGTTTACATTACATTACTTACAAGTGATCACGAAAGTAGGGGCGGCAGAAAGTCAGTGGCCTTTACTAAGGAAAAGTATAAATCCAGCACTGATTTGCTTGATATCTGTTGCCTTCCTCTTGCATTAAGATTTCTTTGGGAATGATGCTCCGTATTTTCCTCTTAAGAAGCATCCGAGGCAACACGAGTCTCCTGATCAATCCATTCTTCGCTACCAGTTCTACTCTAATCTTCTCTCGATAATAGTCCTAAGGTTCATTCTGCTATGTAGCCATTAAATTACTATCAATGAATGTGTCTCTGGTCTAAGCATAATCTTTGAGATGATGCTCTTGCTAAACATCAGGTTTGAGTTGATCTTGGAATTCTCCCAAGTCAGGCATTCTCCCCATAATCCATACAATAACAGTATTTTCGGACGTTCCAATATTTCCTTGCTTTTTTCAATAAATAATATATCACAAGACTCTGAATTTTCCACATTCTTCATCTTATAGGCACTATGCTTTTTGATGCTTTGAACATCCAACAAAAATAGCTGACCTTCCTCAGTCATCTAAATTGCTGATGCCAGATGTTAATACTTTGTAGAACGCTCGACAACCAAATATTTGTACATGTGCTACAGAAGGTTTATGTCCCAGTCATAATTCCATAGGCATTTTATAAACAGCCTTTTGGGGTATCAGGTTGAATAAATATATGGCTGTTGATGCAGCTTCAGCCCAGAAATCCTTGGATAAGTTGGCACTTTCAAAAGCAATCGGGTCAATGTTAACATAACTTCCTCTCAACCGGCCCATTCCTTTCTGGGATAGTCAGTTCCCCTTTGATTACTTTGGGTTCATAGTAGTTTTTAAATTTCGTGCAATTATTCCAATCTTATAAATTTGACCTTCTTTCCCGATTCATTCTCACGTTGCTCAATTGGAGGTTTCAACCTTTTTGGAACCTGGTACTTTGACGAAGTAATGTCTGTTGAATTCATCTAAGCTAACAATATATATCTGTTCCTTCCTATAGAAATGGGATCAATGGGGCGACAAAGATCAACGTGGCTCCTCTCCAGAATGTTAGAAGTCATTGGAGTAGTTATCCGATTGAATGGCTGTAGCTTCAACTTCGTCACTATGCAAATTCGGTTTCTTGTTTCTTAATTCGGTCATGCCATTCACTATATTGCTTTTCCAGAGTCTAAGTGTTTATAGTTAATGTGGCAAAATCTTCGATGCCAAAGACTGTTTCCGTCCTGCTTTGTTTTCAGACATTTCTCTGGAACTCCGTAACTATTCACTTGCAATTTCCATGACAAAAACACAACTGATCGTGCAGTGCAGTTGAATATTCTCTCTCCGTCTTGATCGAAGACCACTTTGTTTCCATGTGCAATTAACTTCAGGAGTGATAAAAGATTAGTTACTTCTTACATTAGGTACCACTGATGCTTCAAGTGCCACGTGCATGTCATTCTCCTCTTCCATTCACTCCATTCCTCGAATGATTCCTCTCGAGGTCTACGTCATCAGTCCAACATCCTCTGCCGTAATTATGAGCGTTCCTTCTTTAACGGGATTGCTAATCAATTCTGTGCCATGTCATGTACGAAATTCAATAATCCATTTAATGCGAGTCACTAAGGCTGCGTCAAGAAAGTAACCGCGAGGCGACCATTCGCCACCACTCGTGCCTATATGAACTCCAACCCATCTCAAAAGTCACCACGAGGTGCGCATGGTCGACAGGAAGTAGTCTCAAAGTCCCATCCTCTCAACCGCGAGTAACCACTCGCAACCCTGGTCATTTGCAGGCTGCAGCGGTTGTTTGTTTTCTGAGCTTGCTTTTCGACGCTAGTAAAAATCATGGCTGCCGATCTCTCGATAGAAAATTTTCAAGTCGCCACACAGGGAATTTTTCAGTCTCCGTTATGCGACAAGATTTTTTACGGATGAATTAGAAGCAGAGGAACATCATAAAAGTCATTTCAATAAAGAAAGTATAGAAAATAAGTATAAAGAAGCATTAGTCTTTTTATAATTTTAAAAAAACTTCAAATTAAGCCCTAAATATAACATTTAAAACAGTTGATTCTCAACCAAGGTAATGTGCAGTTTTAAATGTTATATTTAGGCCTTAATTTGAAAATTTTTTTAAATTATAAAAAAAAAAAATTAGTTTAGATTCAAAATTCTAAATTTATCAGTAGTATTTTTTAAATGAATCTGTTCTTTTCTGATTAATTTTATTTTGTATCTTTTAATGGTTGAAGTGTGTTTACATTTTTTATTTCAAATAATGCAAGTAAGTTTCTTTTTTTCCTCACGTCTCTTTTTTGAAGTTTTCTTTTTTCCTTGCTTCTCTTTTCAATAATAAAGTTATTATCTGAAGCGAGGCTTCCGAGATTATACCCGCGACCAGACGCGACCGCATGTGATCATACCACGTGACATGGCAATCCGGCGGTCGTTACGCGGTTACTTTCTAGACGCAGCCTAATTCTCAGTTTCTCTTCAAAGAATAAATATGAAGACACTCAACTGAAACATCCAACTCTTTTAATTAAATAAACAATTAATAAACATATATGTATAACACATAATCGATTTCACTTAACACTTGCATGACAACGTTTCTCCTTAGAAGCTAACAATAGAATAATATCATGCGTGCTAACAATTTTCCATGTCTTAGTTATAATACATTATTAGATCATTAGGTATACAACTATTGTTGAATTATAAATCTCATTATCTCCCTGATAAAGTCAACAAGAGTGGTATAGAATCAATATTTTCATCTGTAGTTTTTCTACATGTTTCTCACATAATTAAGAATGAATTGTTATTTGAACTTCATCCCGTAAAAAAAAAAAAAAAAAAAAAAAAAAAAAAAAAATCTATTCTGTTTATTTTGTCAAGTTGTTCTTAGGTTATTTACCCAATCGGTTAGTACTTGGTTATCCGTTTTTGCGTTGACAGATCGATTAAACAGTTCATAAAAACTTAACTCGTCCAGGAGATTTATGATCCACTTTCTTTCACAGATACCATCACACAGGCTTATCAACTCACAGAGGCACCAATAAGCAATTTCCAAATGAACTGATCTAATACAGGGTGGCCCAGATTAATATATACAATTTTTAACAAGGCCATATGCCTTAAGTATTTTAATACATTGGAATACATTGTATAAGTGGAATGCCTCAAGTGGAATACATTGTCAAAGGACCGAAGAAGAGAGTCACACTCTGTTTTCCATGGAGTAGTCCACCATGCGGCCCTCCATGGCGATGCAAGCTTCCAGTTGCAACTTCACGTTGTCACAGGTCTTCTTGCACATGTCTAGGGGAATTTTGCGAAATTCATCCGTTATTGCTTCCCGAAGCCCTGGATTGCTATAGATCCTATGGCGGTAGACCTTGTCCTTGAGATATCCCCATAACCAAAAATCGAGTGGGGTCAAATCGGGTGATCTGGGGGAGGGGGGCACTCAACTGGACCGCATCTGCCGATCCACCGACCTGGAAATGTTTGATCCAACCAACTCCGCACAGTGAGAGTATAATGCGGTGGTGCCCCATCCTGCTGCCACCACATGGTGTCAAAATCATCGCGTTGCGTCAATAGGGGATACACAGTGTTCACCAGAAGGTCACGATAGCTGTCTCCTGTGACTGTGTCCTCAAAGAAAAATGGGCCAAGCAGTCCATCGTAACTTACGCCGGCCCACAACATGACACCGGGCTCTGTTTGTCTACCTCCAATTCAATGTGTGGATTGGTTGCACGCCAATACACGCAGTTGTGGCGGTTCACATATCCTGAGACGTGAAATTTTTGCCTCATCGCTCCATTACACATGGCGTGCTAACTCAGGATCGTCCTCCAGCATTGCAAGCCAAGTTTCGGCAAACTCCAATCGCCTGTCGGGATCATCTTCGAGCAAGTGATTTGTTAAGTTAGGATGATATGGCCTCAGTTTCAGATCCTTCAGGATTCTTTGAATACTCATACGAGAAATGTCTAACCGAGCAGATAGCCGCCTTTGCGACTTGTCCTTTTCTTGATAACTGGCCAACTCATTTTGCAGGCGCACTTTGTTGGCGTCAGTAACAACGGTCTTGGGTCTACTGCGTTTACGCTCTTCAACGCTGCCAGTTTCATCAAGCTTCTCGTTTACGTTCTTGATCGTTATCAACGAAGGTCTGGGTGTCCCAAACTTAGCTGTCATACGACGTTTCACTTCTGAGTAATTGTTGGTTGTTGAATACAACCTCACACAATCTACCTTCTCTTCCAGACTCAATAGCTGCGCCGCCATCTTGATATGGACGATCCTCATGATTCGCGCCTTTTCGCATCCCCTTGCTCACATAACGCGCGCAATTTGAATTGCGTCAGTAGCGCGTGACATGCACACAGCACTTTCAAAGATTGTATATATTAATCTGGGCCACCCTATACATGAGGCTTGTCCGTAAAGTAAGTACCATTTCATTCTACCGCCACCACAGTGCTGGTGTCACAGGTCCTAACACTCGTCTCTTTGGTTCATTATCTTTGGACTGATGCCAGCGTTTACCTCGCTGTCAGAACCAACTCATGTCCCTTAAGGGGCTCTTTCTTCTTTGGGAAGCAGTGAAAGTGGCAAGGTGCAAAGTCTTTCATCTTTGAACTGCACTTTTTCATCTTTGAAATGTACTTTTTCATCTTTGAACTGTAGGCGCTGCAATGCCTTTAATATGTGGCGACTCGTGTGCAGGCGGACGTTAGCGTACTCCTGAAGAGGGTCCAAAGCTGCCATTCAATCCTGGTTTCGACAACAACTCCAGAATTCCTCTCCGACGGGTTCACCCAACTAGTTACGCGTTGGTGCAATGCGTGGAAAGGGATGGGGACTATGTCGAAAAGTGAATAGTGCATTACATAGAGGACAAATGTGAGTATAAGATACAAAAAGAATTTTGAAAATCTGTTAACGAATATAAAAGTTACAGCCATGGAGGCATTACTTTTCAATACGCCCTCGTACAATTTCTAGAATTGCAGATAGCCTTCTTCATCCATAATAAAGATGAAAGAAGCTATTTAGTTATTCTTATTTAGTTATTCTTCATCCTATCCCATATTAGGTATTTAGTTATTCCAAGTAAAGATGAAAGCTTAACATGTGGCAGTTTTCCAATACGCAATGCAAATCTACCACGTTGGTTGTTTTATTATCTAGGCAGTGGAATCCAGTTTTTCCATGTACTTGGACGCACTCAACTTGTTAAGCCTGCTTGTTCAGGGACTCCAAAATGTAAGTCGGATTCGCCCAATGGAGACACATGTAGGCATCTCCAGATTCCTACAAAGCTGAACTGACTCAATTCAATGACTGAGCACCTTGTTTACTAAATCGTGATCCGGGCCTAAGCTCTTACTTCCAAGCCATATCAGCAACTTCCTTCTGAAGCTTATATTTAAGAGTAGGAACAATGGTGTTTTTAAGACTATATATCCTTATGGAGTCATCACACAGTGCTACAGCAAATTTAGTAGTTCCTGGATGCCAAGCAAATGAATGAATGACACTCTGATCCCTGAAAAATAAAATTTAAAAAAATTTACATAATGTTTAGTTGGGTTTAAATGCATTTTTTTATAATGAAAGTTTCAACTAACAAACTTTTCTTTTTATATAGAAAATAAAATCACTGACCAGTTAGCAAGTGGAGAAAACTCTCTGATTAATTCCTCTTTTGACCACTGCAATGATTAATAAATATTTAAGAAACAGTTGATACACATTATACAGATTAGAGAATTACCATATTTTTTCAAATATTGGCCGCATTCACTTTAGGCTGCAGCCGCAAATTTGACAGTCGAACAAAAAAATAACCGTTTAAAGACCACAATTCACTTTAGATAGCAAACATCTAGGGCCTAAAAAAGATCGAACTACTTCATTTTAGCATCCCATAGTATCTTAAATAGTAATTTAGACAGTAAATTTTTTATTAATATAACAATCTTCATTTTTTTATATTATCTAGTGAAACTTTTATAAATTTAGTAATGAAATGTGTAAATAATCATAGTAATTTCTTATTTATGAATGAGTGTAACTCCTTATTTCTTCAGTAGCGGCCATGGTTCTATCAACGCACTGCTCGCCAATAGCGATAGAGCATTCTGTGATAATACAACACCACAACATTCTGGAGTCTCGGAGGCGTAGGAAGAGCTCCATCTGGGAATCGCTGACAATAGCTTTTATTTATTTATTTACTTACTTATGTATTTATTTATTTATTTATGAATTGGGATCCAATATGTCTATCCTGGGCCTGTATGGCCAGAGGCCAACGAGTTGGGTCCCTGGATGGACCTGGATTCACGACTGCTGTATGATGGTCGCAGCAGCCGGGGGGAGGGGGGTGAAGATTGTCTATCAATGATGGTCACCCATCCCGTGACTAGCCGTGCCTGATGTAGCGTAACTTCACGGAAGTTGTGTTCAGTGAAAGCCCACCAGGCCATGGCCTCCCCCCGTGAATTTCATAATAATTTATGAATGAAATGCATGTGATTGGTTAATTATTGTTCTGAAAAGTTAAAATATTAATATCACGGTTAGAAAATGATTGAACAAAGACGGGTTAATATAAAACGATGAACTCGAATCCACCATGTTTTTATCTACAACAGGGAAGTGCTAATTTTTGCCAATAAAATAAATTCATCTGCATTTAGATGTGTCAGAATTTTCCTATAAAAAGAGAATAAGCAAATATAAAAGAAACTAGTATATGGATATATTCACTATCTGCTGAAAATTATTATGAATTAATAACTAAACACCGAGTAACCAAATTTACTAAATCGGAAAACACAAATGCCTCAACGTATCAAAAAATTCCACTAAAATAAATCAACTAATACATTATAAATTTATTCAATTACTGACTATGTTAAAAACACTGTCTTGCTTTACAATTTATAGAATTAAAACCCCATTCATAAAATTTGTTTTCCATGCATAGACAAAAAATAGGATAAGATGATGAAGATAATGAACAATATGAAAATAAAAGAAACAGAAAATTATAATGTACCCTAATTTTTCGAATATAACGCGCACCATTTTGCAGTCAAGAGCACTGCATGTTATACTCTGATTCTTATTTTTAAAGGTGCACCATGTAGCGTTTTTATTGCTTTGAGTAAGACGCGTTTTTACTGAATCATGTGAATTCAATTCTATTTCCGGGGTGAGTCTACTTCCTCTACTGAAGTGAAAGTATAATAGAAGTATGGTAGCTGTAAGTCTCACAATTTATTCATAACTTAAGTTTTAAGTTAAGATCGCATCATTAACAAAAATAAACTCTACTAAACGTTGTAGTTATCCGGCAAGTTTTAGGTTGAAAGTTATTCAAGAAGCTGAACAAATTGGAAACAGAGCAGCAGGAAGGAAATTTAATGTAGGAGAAACGTCTGTGCAGGAATGGAAAAAGGCCAAGCATTCATTAATGCAGCTTCCACATACTAAAAGAGATGCATGAGGAAAAACTATTGGATTGGGTTTTATCCTGCCATTCGGAAGGTAGAGGAATAAGCAGGGTTCACGCTAAAACAAAATATATATACGAGTCAATTTGACTCCCAGTCTGAAAACTGCGAGTCAAATTTCAAAGATGCGAGTCAAAATTTAGATTCTTTTTAACTCTCATATTTTTACATGCATCCACAATCTCTATAGTTACTGTTATAGTTAATTAAATATTTTAAACAAGACCGCATGTGATAAAATGAAGTGAGGTTAAAATGTGGTGAGAAAGATATGGGCCGATGCTATTCAAAATTTAACATGTCAATTTTGACTCGCTGGTCAAAAAATCACGAGTCAATTTTTAGCAAAAATGCCCATTTGAAGCGTAAATTGCAAGTAAGCAAGAACCCTGGAATAAGCACTGTTAAAATTTGCTTGCAAGCACGACGTTTGGCCGAGGAATTAAAAATCAGTGCGGAAACGTTCACGGCAAATCCCACGTGGATATTTAAATTCATGAAGCGGAAGAATTTAAGCATTCGCTACCAAACAACAGTAGGCCAAGTGATTCCTTCAGATCACGCAGAAATAATGGCCCGCTTTTGTGAATACCGTATATACTCGTCTATAAGCCACTAAAAACCACATTAGGCCTATGCACGGGTCAGAGTTGATGAAAAAACTCTTATAAGCGGAGTTTACAAAAAACTAAGTAATAATTTATTAATTCGTTTAGATTTCATTAAATAAAAGTATTCTCTCTCTTTGCAGCATAATGAGATTCTCTAAAAAGCTGTGGCGGCATATTGGAAAAAGTATGTTATCTTGGGGTGGTCGATTTTCAAAAATTCCACTGAATCAGACCTTTTTCCATAATGGGTTGGTCGTCAATCCCTCTCGACCCCCCACCCCCTGGCTACGGGCCTGCATGAGGGGGAGGGGCTTTAAACAAAACCAGCACGTTTTTACATGTTCTCTCATTGCAAATTGCAATACATATCTTAAATACATTAAGATATGTATTGTTATTCAATAGATAATGAATTCAAAAAGAATATCAAGACATCGTAGATTCAAGAAAATAGAAAAATTCGATGTCGAAACTTTTTGAACATCAATACATGAGCTACCATCGATACTATCGTCAAGCACTAGCGAATAAAATTTAATTACCTTAACAGCACATTGTATAAGTAAAAACAATACAGAGTGCATTAATCAGTGCATTATTTCACGTCTATTTCCTATTTTCCATCCACTTTTCCACTGTTATTAAGCAAATGCTCTGGGATCCAGTGATTTGCCCCACGGAAATTTGCCCCAAACTGCCGCATGCCTTTGAACATGTTGGTGTCCGCAGAGCGATGGTTCAAAAATCTTTTGAATCAAGAACTTTATTGCAACGGGTAGG
>JAHWFO010088325.1:211925-268385 GCA_023313115.1 Rhysida immarginata | reverse complement strand
CCTATGCTTGGAGACGCATCTCCAGTTAATAATTATTATTATTTACTTGTGAGTTCATCAACTTTCTGATGGTTTGGAGTGGAGAAATTCTCGATCTGCGGGCCAGGTTCCCATCTCCCATTGGGCTTTCAACTGTGACAACTTGGTTGTCTTTAAGACACCTTGAGACAGCTTGGCTGTCCGTGGTGTCTGCGATAGCCCAATTGGTAGAGGCATCAGCCATGATAGTCGAGGTTCCTGGTTCGAATCCGGGTCGCAGAATTTTTCCTTCCATTTTTCAATTGAAAAATCACTGCTTTCATCTTCGCCAGGATCCATAGGTACACTTGAGAAGAAACAGTTACTCACGGATCCTGCCAAAAATGAAAGCAGTGCTTTTGAAATGTGCATATCCAAGTTATATTTTTTTGTTTTTATTCATTGTGGCTAAAGAGTGTTCTTTTTTAATTTATCATTATAATTATCCACAAATTATTTATTTTTGGTTTTAACACATCAGTGTCATTATAGTTTTTCCAGTTTATTTGGTTTTCCTGTTTTCTAACCATTTATTTTGTCATTGTTAATGAATGCAGAGTTCTTCAGGCTTATAAATTTTTCACTTACGTTGGAGATCGAGAATGTGAAATTATTGCTTGCTTTCTCATATTGCTTAATTTAAAAGTTTTATGACAGACTTTTCAAAATGCTTTGGAATCATCACTTTTAATATCACTCAACCATGACAGATGCAAATTCAGAATAAGTATCTTCTCTAACCACTAGTAATTAAACAAAGTTCTTTTTGCTGCCATGCCTTATTATTCACTTATCCAAAAATTTGAAAAGTAATCAACAACTGGATGCTTCTTATGTCTTAAAAAATGTTTTTGGCCAGCTTAAATAAGTCTATATCAAGGTTACAGCATATCCTAGAACAAATTCAGCCAATCTTGTATGGGATTAACCTCATTCTATCAGCACTTATTTTTTCTTGTTGTTCAGTAGTCTCAAGTTTTATTCAATAAAAGCCTGATTAAGCTGGTCATTTATAGCTGATCCAGTTAATCCTTTTCATTATTATAGTGTGACATGGCGTGTGCATGTATAACTACATGTTAGGACGTTTTTAGCTCTAATATATGTTAATTCTTCAACTTTATCTATTTATCTAACCTAACCTTTGATTCATTTATTTAGATTTAAGAAATTAGCCCTTTTCTTACTGCTCAATGTATCGCTGTTGGTTGTCGTTTTTTTTTTTTTTTATCAGCGAATCCTCATGTATTCCTCCTCTTTGTGTTTCCATGCTTTCACGTTTAGAAAGCGTCTGACACTGATAGACCACGTGATTGGTAACGCCGAGTGATCGTTGAGGAGAGGGAGGGGGCTTGTGTTTATTTCTTTGCCAGTGCGCGTTTTTATTTTAACGATCATTTTCAAAATAATGCAAACTGATTGGTTGTTGAAAAAGTTTTTTTTTACTCCTTCAAAGAAAGTGCGCAAAAGAAAAGGGAAGAGGGAGAGAAGGAAGGAAACAATGGATGGTGATGGACGCCATGAACTTTTGCTCATCGATTGTACAAATGACAAGTCAATGCAGTGCTTAATATTCGAAAGTTATGAATGAACTGTGAGTCGACATGAAGGATAATGATATTGCAATTATTGCGTAATGTGAAATTCCATCAATTTGTGATTTCTTGGCTTGAAGATCAACTGCACTAGTAGATGCAAATCAACACATTAAATATTGGAATGTGTGTGGCTCAACAACGGGGCAAGCAACAGCAGAGGATTGGTGAACCCAAGTTTTGAATATAGATCTCTATAACGGTAGTTGGTGGTGATTCTCTGTGAGAAAGTGATAGCGGGACAATCTGTCTGTGGCAGAGAAGGATGCCAACGGGTGTTAATTGAGAGTCTGTTTATTCATAATCTCGGGCAGAGCCAAGGTAAAGGGCGATCTACACATCGTTCAACGGAAGCAATTTCAACATTGAATTTGTGCGACATCAGCAGGCCAAGGAAGGTAAATCCAGGACAGAACACCGAAAGGCAGGTAAGTACTTGACAGCTCTGTATGAACTACCGGAGCCTAACAATCGATTAGATTATGTGCATAGTAATACGTTGACCTTAATAAGAGAGACGTTGCGTAAGCGCGCGTTTTGTTAGGAATTAATATACGCATTCTAAGTCTAGTCTTTAATCATTTTCTGATATTGATATTCGCCATTAATCCACTAACACCTAATTATCTAATTAAGTTTGATTTCTTGAATAAAATCTTGGTTAAAATTAGTATTTGTGTCTCTCCTGTTCATTTACCTTAGGTGATTAAGATTTGCATGTTAGATATAAGGTGGAACTCAAGTTGCACAGTAGGTTTCAGTGCTATAATAGAACACTTTTAAATGAACCTGGATGCAACTAATTGTGAATACGAACCCTGAGAATAAGAATTATTGCGGACACAACAAAGTAAACTATACAATCATTGTAGGAACACAAAGAAGTAAGTAAGTGTTTCATTTAGTGAACACTGGAAACTGGAGGGGGTCGTGCTTTGCACAGTGCATATCTGTGCCAGACAAAATATTGCACAGTGCACATTTGTGTGAGAGAACGTTTTATTGGGTGTAAATAAAACTTACCTGTATGCTCCCCCACAGTAGCAATAGTAAATATCTCTGATAAACCAAATTTTATCTCAGAGTTTACATGAAAATTTTGATCTAAATAGTCTTGATCTAATCCAAAAGTGCCTCACGTTTACATGTATCTAACTCGATCCAGATAGAGTCCGATAAGATGCCCTGTGGGTAAAACTCTAGATTAGGAAACGATCTAATCTAGAAATACGTCACGCTCTTTTTGGCCTTTTCAGACCCCCCCATCCCCCCATGTCAAGCTATGTCACACAATTTATAAACCCCTCCCCTTTAAAAACATCCACAAAAAATCACACCCCCCCCCCCCTTTCAACAAACAGAAAAAAAAATAATAATTCCATGATCTTAAAGAGGGTTTTTTTCACACCAAACCTGAGATATTTAAATTTGATTACACCCTGAGATGTTTAAATTCGGCTTGTTGCATTCACTTTGTTCCACAATCATTTTGTCACTAATTTTAATCGACACATTTAGCTCATCGTATAGATAGCGAGACCAGTTATATTATACACTCACTCACCAAAAGTCATGGCACACTTATCTAATAAGTGTTGGGCCCCTCTGGCCCAGATAAAGGCAGTGACCCATCATGGAAGAGAGTCTACCAGTCCCCGGAAAACATCCACAGGCACTGCAAGCCATGCCACTTCCACTGCACTCCACAACGATGCTGAATTTACCAGTTGTGTTGGTGATGACCTGACTGATCGTTCGATGAGGTCCCACAAATATTCAATGGAATTGCAATCTGGGGAACACGTAGGCCAAATCATTGTCGTGAAGTCGGTAGCATGCTCAGTGTGGAGGCGCATTATCTTGCTGGAAGATGCCGTCACCCGCAAGGTAAAAACAGTTCATGAAGAAGTACAGGTGGTCCCCAAGCAGATGGACGTAGGAAGTAGCACGCAGAGTGGATGTCAGATGCACAAATGGACCCAATGCATGCCAGGAGAAAACACCTCAGACGAGTATGGAGCCTCCACATGCCTGAGTGGTCCCCACCTGACAAGCAGGGTCCATGGCTTCGGGTGGTCTGCACCAGACATGGACACGACCATCGGCCCGATACAGCTGAAACCGTGACTCGTCGGACAAGGCAACCCTTCGCCATTCCTCAGCAGTCCAATGTCGATGTTGGTTGGCCTAGGCTAGGTGTTGATGATGATGTGTAGCTGTCAATAATGGCACACGTCGTGGCCTCCTGCTCCCAAAGCCTGCACCTGCCAAATTGTGACGTTCCGGTTACCTGGAAGTCACGTGGGTCCGACGGGCAAGGGGGGGGGGGGTGTTATTGCAGTATTATGATTTTCTTGGTGTTGCCATCGATTTATGAATTTTTAGTGACATGATAGGTAATTTAATATTTATTGTCATTGTGATTTAGCTAAAGAGGTATTTATTATTGAGACAAACAGCTGATTTGTAATTGTTTGGTTGTGTTATTGTGTGAGAGTCGTTGTTGCAAGTGTGTGCTCAGTTGGTGACTGCGATTGTTAACGTTGATTCGGGGATCATCATCGCAGCCTCCAGCATACTAATGTTGTGTGAAATTCTTAGAAAATGTGTCTTGTGAGCGAATGTTATGTTTTTGTTGCTTGTGTTTTTTGTTTTTTGTTTAATGTGTTGTTATGTTGAGACATTCCAGCACCAACTTCCTAGACTGAATCACCCTGTACGTTGATGCGGTAATTAAGTGTAACGTACAGGGTGATTCAGTCAATTTCTGACTATTTCAGTACTATGATTCATTGACCCATTAATGTTTACAAACTTAGCATTTCAGTATGATATTTTAGGCAGTTCGGAGTTTTTATTCCCGTGGAAAAGTCTTGATGATATGCTCAATGTGGCCACCAGCAGAATGGTGAAGTCATTCATAACTCTATCCAGGATTTCTGCATCCACAAGGGTGCAGCAGTCAACGATGCTTTGTCGCAGCTGGTCTAGTGTTCTTGGTGCTGTAGTGAACACAGTCTATAAGGAACCCCCAGAGATAAAAATCACATGGGTTTAGGTCAGGACTCATAGGGGGCCAAAGAAAGCCACCCCCGAATCGATCTGGAAACCTGTTTGAAATGACACGATTTCTGAATTTCTGATTGAGAAAGTCTAACACTTCATTAGTGGTGTGAGGACTAGCCCCATCCTGTTGAAACCATTGAAGTCGAAGCGGTATACGTCTCCTTCGCAGCTCGGGGATGAGGAAGGTTTCCAACATGTTAAGGTAAGCCTGTGACGTTATGGTGCCCTCAAACAAGAACGGACCAATGATGCCTCTTTTGGAAATCGCGCACCAAGCCATAACCTTTCGTGGATGAAGAGGTGACTTATGGATCTCATGAGGGTGCTGGAACCCCAAAAACGAACGTTGTGTTTATAAACGTCACCTGACAGATGGAAGAAGGCCTCATCTGACACCCACAGGTTGTCCACACTGTCCTGATGGCTTCCATTTCTGCTCCAAACTCCATCGCAAATTGTTGTCGCTTCGTGTCTTCCAGTGTCTGTTAATTCCTGATAAACATGAATCTTATACGGGAACACATGTAAATCCTTTCTCAAAATTCGCCACGTCTTGGTATACGACAGCCCTTCTTCAATGGATAGGCGGCGAACAGATTTTTTGATACGACAGCCCTTCAACCTTGTGCGAACATTTTCAACAACTTCGGCCGTTCGAACATGAGCTTGGCTCCCGCCTTTTTTCTTGCCTTTAAAACATCCAGTGGCACGAAATTGCTTGACAAAATCCATGATTGCTTGCCTGCCTGCCTGGTGCGTCTCGACACTTATACTCCTTCTGGAACTTTCTTTGCACGGTTACAGGTGATTTTGTCTCGAAATACCATTCGACAACCTTGCATTTCTGCTCTGTTGATAAAGCGGGAGCCATTTTTCAACAATACGATTTTCATGCAGCGCCGTTGCAACAATACAAACTCCAACTATTTAGAAATTCGATATGGCGCTCATATTCTTTTTAATTGTTTATCCCTAATGCACGTCATTCAAGTGAAATGGTCAGAAATTGACTGAATCACCCGGGACATCGTTGTTTTGAACGAAATGAAAGTGCACGCTGGAATGTTGCTGTTATTCCATTATAAGATTAGATTACTGAATTTTGATTGAATCGTCAGTAAATGCATTAATTTGAGTTAGTATTAAAAGTGTATAAGGTCAAGAATACATCTAATCCCTAATAAGTGGAACTATGTTGATGACGATGGCCGACGACGTCAGGGCTGACGAGCGAGGTGTATGGAACGACATCGATTGAGACAATATGCGGTTTGGTATCCAAGCAAATATAATATGGTGAACAAGGGAACTTCATCTGGTGGTGAGTGACGATTAAATTAGTATTTATACAGCGGAGCCAGCCGCAGGCGACTGAAGCATAAGCAGAGCATATAGATCGTGACTTCGATCCTCCCGCCGGGGTTCACGAGAACTGCTTCGTTGTATTCCACGCCCTCCGTGGTAACTTTTGGTGAACGTAATAAGAAAGATCAAACCCTCGCTACAAAGGACCTGTTTACATATTTTATGTTAATGGTAAACAATGATAGCATGTATCTAGTTTTAGCGAAAGTTAAATTTGAATTATGTATTCCGCCCTATGCACCCTGATATAACATACTTGGTTTAAACAGTTCACCCATTGAGCAGTACTTGTAAAGGAAAGCAAGGAATCTAAAACGGCAATTTGTGCACTGTGTATACACGAACACGTGTTGCTTTATAAACATTGACCCAGATTCAAAGCTCGCCAGTGCTTGCTCCTACCAAGAGGGGGGGGGGGGTTACAGCCCCTCCCCCCCCCATCCTATGTTAAAGGAGGTGCAGTGCGTGTTCTAGCGTACGTATGACGGAATACTTTATTCGGAGGAACAAGCACTTTTTGGCAGTAACTGAGTGCCACTGTGTCGAGATGCCTCTTCCTCACAGGCACTTTATATAGGGTGTTTCATAATTGGTGTCCCGTCTTTAGGTCCAAATAACAACTCAAGGGTAACAGATTGGGAGAAAATGAATATTGATTATTTGGTTTTAATGTCCCCTAATTCAGAATAAAAACATTTCGCGTCCCTGGGGGTGAAGGGGTAAATTTTGAAAATTTTAATTTTGTAGGGGTAGGGGTTAGACCCCATGTATTATTTATGAAGTTGTAGAACATCATGTAAAATGTGGGTTTAGCAAAAACCCGGTGAAAAAATCTCATCCTTTGCCCTTTATCGATTGGGTAAAGTGAAAGGTATGGCTAGCTAATGTAGACAAAAACAGAAAAACTCATTAGAAACCTTTCACTTTACCCACTCGATAAAGGGCAGGGGATGAGATTTTTTCACTGGGTTTTTTGCTAAACCCACATTTTACATGATGCTCTACAACTTTCTAAATAACACATGGGGTCTAACCCCTACCCCTACAAAATTAAAATTTTCAAAATGTACCCCTTCACCCCCAGGGATGCGAAATGTTTTTATTCTGAATTAGGGGACATTAAAAGCAAATAATCAATATTCATTTTCCACCAATCTGTTCCCCTTGAGTTGTTATTTGGACCTAAAGATGGGACACCAATTATGAAACACCCTGTATAGACTCCGAGTGAACTGTTATTGTATGACATGTTTAGGTGCCAGAGTGCACAGTATGTGGGTGTATATTGTTAGCTGTAAGAAATTATAGTTTAAAGTGAGTGTTTTGTCTCGCTGGGGCCCCATGAGATTAGTTTGCGTTCTTAATATTGATTGTGAAACAAATTGTTGTAGCGTACTTGAGTAATGACTAATGGAATAAACATGCTTAAAACAAACGTACATATCCGAGTCCTTGCATTTTCTCAACTTACTGGTCCCGAACCCTTGATCGGCCCATTCTCCAGTGTTAGCTTTTTGAGTATACGTGCTTTTGCACATGCATTGAAGTATGGAACCATCACACTGGCGCCCGAACAGGGACCAGTAACCCGGAAATACCGGATTATCGAGGGTGCAAGGGCTTAGACGTACGTTTGTGCGTCTGACGTTACGATTGAGTGACAATTTGCGTTAACAAAGGTGACTGGTGTCTGTCTAAACGCTTGGTGTTTGAAGAGCTAAGTATTGAGTCGAATTCTGCGTGGGTGGTGCTTAATTTAAATAGCTAGGATGCCTGGAAATGAGGGAGATGCAGGGGCTGCGGCCGCTCCAGAACTAGCGGAGTATACTGGGGCAGTCCCTGCATTCACTGGAGAAGACTGTGGAATCACAGTAAAAGCATTTTGGCCAGTGTTGAGAGTATTGGGGCATTGGCCAAATGGACCCCCCGAACTGAAAGTCACCATCATATGTTTGAAACTAAAGGGGGCAGCTGCCAAGCGCGCCGCAGAGCACGAAGTATTCGATATCGATGATTATGCTCAATTGCGTGCGCGCTTGGAACGCGTATTTGGCAAACTAAAAGTCATTCGGAATTCCTCCCAGGAGCTACATGAAACGACGCAAGGGGTTAATGAGTCTGTGGCTGCATTCGCCGACCGCCTGGAGTTAGCGTTTGAGAGGTACTTGGGGGCCACTCCGGAGGCAGTGCCCATGCGGGAGACCATTCTGTTGCAGAGGTTCAGCAATAGCTGCGTATTGGCACACAGGAGGGTGTTGATGATTGTGAACCCCAAGACCTATAAGGAGGCGGTCGTGCTGGCCATTAGGTCAAAGGGCTTAGAGAAGAAGTAAAAAAGAGCGTCCAACGTGACAGATTCCGGGGAGATCGACCTGGGTGGCGAGGGGGAACAAAGTAAGGCACGACATGGCCCAAAAGGGGCGAGGGGTAGCACATCTAATGGGGGTCAGGTCAAGTCTCAAGGGAACGGCTGCAGTTGTGCAGAAGCAATTAAGAAGTTGGAGGGCTTGGTCGAAGGCCTATCAAAGGCAATTGAGAAACTAGTAATAGGCCAAGCCCAAGCACCATTGCTACCAGCTGTGCCCAACATGAGCGATTCCCGTGCCGTTGTGCCTAGCCGTGCAGGACCTAACGTTGGGTGTTATATGTGCGGACACCCCAGGCATTACGCTAGAAATTGCTAGCAGCCGGCACTTCGACCTTGCAGCGTAAACGTGAGTGGGCACCTTGAGGGACCGGTGTTGACTCAGAGTGGTGATGGGGGTATATGTACTGCAACCGTGCACTTGCAGGGCCAGTCCGTCACCATGTTGATTGACACCGGCTCTCATGTGTCATTGATAGATTCTCAGGCTTATGGTCATCTCGGAGTCCCCCCATTGCAGCCCGCCGAGATGACCATAAAAGAAATTAATGGCAGCTGCCTCAATCTGAGACAAGGAGGGATGTTGGATGTGAATGTCCAGGGGCGTCATATGGACGTGAGAACGTTTTTGATTCATTCGTTCGCAGATCGACCATATGATGGCATCCTGGGCATGGACATTTTACGGGGAATGACATTCCAGTGTGCTTATGCTCGAGTGGATGAGCCGTTGCATGTCCTACTGGTGGAAAGGGTGGATGTGAATGAAGACGGGTATGTGAATGGTGAAAACGAATTAGGGTGTCGTGGATCTAGGCGACAAGCTGAACCGGGTTGGGTGATGATTAGCGTTCCTGGAAGAAGATCACGGTATCGTGCAGAGAAATAACCGCGATGGATTGGCTTGTTTGAGGTGTGTGCAGAGGACGGGGCTGGATGGGTGCAAGTAATGGGAATTAGGTACAAGGATGTCAGATGGGTGCGTTTAGGACAAGTCTGGGCGAAATGGAAACAGCAGGATAGAGGTATACCTAATGAAGAGTTATCCCTGGTAGAAACAAATAATGGTCTGGTGGAAAAAAGTAAGGCAAGTGGTTACCAATCGCCTCAATAGTATTCAGGTGTTGAGGGAGTTAGTTATCCTACCGAAGGGTATAATTCTGTATCGATTCAGCCAGCCGAGGGAATGATGACCAGTTCGTCGTGGGAGTACACTGGAGAAAGCATGCATGGGAATGATCTGGGAGAAAGGCAAGATGAGCCATCTGGGAACGCGTGGGTACACTCGTTCAATGGGATGGGGAACAGAGGTTACGTAAATCAACAAGAGGTGGACGGGAATGGATTTTACACATGTGGAGGTAATGAGCAATGGCCAGAGGGGGGTTGGGAAGGAGATAATCACGTAGCAAATGTTGGAGATGAGGGGGTTCCCACCGTTCCTGATACACAGCAACAGTATTGTGTGGGCGAGGTTCAGCACGATAGGATGGAGGAAAATAATGAGGGTACGGAGGAATAAAAAACCAGGGAAAATGAGCTGTGTGCTCGTAGCCAAAAGCCTGCAAAGGAAGACACTTGTCAGCCCCATGAAAGTAGTGAAACTGAATCTATATGGTGGACAGGTATGCAGGTATATCACAAAATTCAGGACCAAATGGAAGTTGAGTTTGAGGGGAGAGGAGAAATGGATGCAGTGGAGAATATGACGTGTATCAACAGTTCGGGAATCGGGAACTGTCAAGTCACAAGGGGTAAAAAAAAACAACGAACTAGACGGGATAAAGGTAGCAAACGCGCACAGAAGAAGGAAAAGGACCCACAAGAATTGAAGCTGTACAAGACTAACATGGGAGCGTCGGTAGAGGTATCGGCAGTGATAGGGGTACACGAGGCTCATGACACGAGATACTGTGGATATGGAGAAAGTGAAGAAGTTGAGAACTGGGAGAAGGAAGAGATCGATACGAGTAAGGATGAGCATCAATTTCTGCCCTCGTTCCTGGGAAGAGGTGAAACTGGCATTTGCGAGTTGGAATGGCGAGGTGGTCGAGTGTATTTGTCAGAATGAATAGAGCGTATGTGCAATTGACATTGTGTAGTGCTTGGTGGACTATGTTATGGTATTGATTGCGTGTTGTAAATTTATTTGTGTTATAGTAATGAAACATTGCTTATAGACAGTAGTTTTTTTTTTGTGTGTTGAATATGGGGGAAGCTTGCTCGAACATAACCCTTGACAGGGTGTTCGAGGCCTTTCGTCGGGCGCATGTGACGTTCCAGGTTACCTGGAAGTCACGTGGGTCCGACGGAAGGGGGGTGTTATTGCAGTATTATGATTTTCTTGGTGTTGCCGTCGATATGGTACAGTAGTGCACATTAAACAGTCCTTACGAACAGAATGCCTTGAGAACTAAGGGCTGAATAGCACAGTGCATATGATATTGAAACTCAAAGCATGTGCTGGGAATTCCCCCAAGCCCGTGTACACGTGAACCCCGAAAGCAGCTCATCAGCCTCATGTAGGAGAATCCCCGGCATTTATTAGAGACCGGTGTTTATTTAGCAATCTTAATTTTGAAACCCGGCATATATTAGATACCGACGACAAATGGAGACTAAGCGTCTATTAGAAGGTATACGGTATATGTGCTTCTGCACATGGAACCATCACAAAGGTTCGTCAAATTGTCGTCACGGACACAGTTGTGGGACGTCCCTGGTTGTACCGCATGATGATTTGGCCCGCTGTCGCCCTTCGGTCAGCAGCTGCAAGCCGGGTGACCTGACGAACACCTCTGGCATCAATGAAGTGTGGGCGGCTCGTCTGCTATCTGACATGGGTTGTAACTCCTCGTTGGGTGTACTCTCAATAGACCCTTGTAACGGTTGTATGGGAAAACTGCAGGGCGTTGGCTACATCCAATATTGAGGCACCCATCTGTCTGGCACCAACAATCATCCTTCGTTCAAATGCGCATAGCTCTCGGCATGCTGCCATTTTTGCACCTAGTCTTGCTTACAATGATTGTGTGAAATCAAGGAGTCCTGTGCACCTGCATTCCGAGAATGGAAGCAGCGGAATCTGTCTCATTACGGATAGGGAACCTGAATGTCTCATTACGGATAGGGTGTGCCATGACTTTTGGTGAGTGAGTGCATATGGATAACCGTTACACTTCTAGTAACATATAGTATTTAATTTGCTCCTTTGACCTATCACCTCTTTCAAAGGTATCCTATATACAATCCTTTTGAAGCACAGCATGATAAGTGGCAAAATGGTTTTAGGACGAGTTGAATTTGTGACAAAATAATCTTCGGATGTAATGAATGTGGCAATTTGAATGAGATGACATGATTATGATCAAAATTACAGTACGTATTGTATAAACTGCTGCAAATGGTAACTTCTGATGGTATTGTAGTTTATCATATTTCACGAAGATTTCCAACTCTCCCATTTTAATTTCCCTTAACTTGTTTTTCCTCTTTGTTCCCATCTCTAGTTCCCTTATTTTGGTTATGTATTCATTTTTTTTCCAAACGCTTTTCCCCTCTGCCTATTTTTTTTGTTTTTAATCCAAAAAAGTTACCTCTAAACTTTCTAATTTATAGTTTTGACTCACTTTTTTTCTAAATTATTTGTAATGGAATCTGTTTTCTTTGGAAAAGTCTAATAACTTAAAAAAACAAAAGAACATGTGTCTTTGTAGTTTTGGCTGGGTGAATGACAGACGAAATAAAGGTGACAAAGAGGGAAGAAAATTTATCATAGGGATAGAATTTACTGAATTGGTCAATGAAGTGTCAAGGTGCAAACATTTCATGTAGAACACATTTGGCAAATTTTGTCGCAGCGACTTCTTAACAATAGGAGGGTTATAGGGGTGGAATACATTGGCTAATGAATAGAAATGAAGTCCTTCTGTGTCTCTGGCTAAACACCTGCAAGTCGCAGCTCTGCAGTGTCGAGTGACAGCCACAACATTTCCAGGAATGCTTTCCATTATATTCAACAATTCTTTTATTAACCCTGTCCCCCTCTTTTGTTAAAGAGCTGCTGCGACAAAAATCGCCAGTGCGCAGTCCTTAACTGACTCATCTTCACAAAAATGGGAGACCCAAATGAAATAAGAAAAAAAAGTAAGATGAAAAAATTGAATTTGGAATTTCATAATTTGAAAGGGTTTGCTGTGACATCACACTTACGGTGTGACATTTCATGTCAGTGAGTGTCACATGGGTCCGGCGGGAATGTAAGGGTGTTATGAATGAGAATGAGTAATTATGGGAAGTTATTAAAATATTGTATTTTAGCAGCTGGTTGTCATTCTCTCTCTCTTTATTTCTGAATTTTATTGATTGAATTTATTATGTTCATTCCTCGCTTAGTAATTTATCTAATTTATTTGGTTTATTTTGTAAGTTGTTTATAAAGTGAAAAAGATTCAATTTAAGCAATTGTTGACGATCGCTGTTTACGATGTTGGTCGTATAACAGAGTTCACCATTGTTAGGAAGTTTGAGCATTAGTTCTGGGAGAATTTCCTGGAAGTTCTGTCATCTCCATGGTGGGTATTGTTGGGTTAAGTATTTTTTGGTTATTATTAAGTTGTTTTTTTTTGGCTTTGAGCATCCAAGGAGAGAGGTTAAAAAGATGTTAGAAGCCTCTAATCGTTCGAAATGTGTTTTTGTTTACTGCTACTGCTGTTTATCTGGGAGCTTGATGTATGCTTATCGAGACAAAATCACCTGTAAGCGTGCAAAGAAAGTTCCGGAAGGAGTATAAGTGTCGAGACGCAACAGGCAGGCAAGCAATCATGGATTTTGTCAAGCAATTTCGTGCCACTGGATTTGTTAAAGGCAAGAAAAAAGGCGGGAGCGAAGCTCATATTTGAACGGCCGAAGTTGTCGAAAATGTTTGCACAAGGTTGGTCGATTCCCCTACCAAAAAATCTGTTCGCCGCCTACCCATTGAAGAAGGGCTGTCGTATACCACGACGTGGCGAATTTTGAGAAAGGATTTACACCTTTTCCCGTATAAGATCTATGTTTATCAGGAGTTAACAGACACTGGAAGACAGAAGCGACAACAATTTGTGATGGAGTTTCGAGCAGAAATGGAAGCCAATCAGGACATTGTGGACAATCTGTGGGTGTCAGATGAGGCCTTCTTCCATCTGTCAGGTGACGTTAATAAACATATTATTCGTTTTTGGAGTTCCCAGCACCCTCATGAGATCCATAACTCACCTCTTCATCCACATCAATGGTATCAACAGGATGGGGCTACGCCTCACACAACTAATGAAGTGCTAGATTTTCTCAATCAGAAATTCGGAAATCATGTCATTTCAAACAGGTTTCCAGATCGATTCGGGGGTGGCTTTCTTTGGCCCCCTACGAGTCCTGACCTAAACCCATGTGATTTTTATCTCCGGAGGTTCATTAAAGACAGTGTGTTCACTACAGCACCAAGAACCCTAGAGTAGCTGCGACAAAGCATCGTCGACTGCTGCACCCTTGTGGATGCAGAAATCCCGGATAGAGTTATGAACCACTTCACCATTCGGCTGCAAGCAGTTCAAAACGTTCGTGGTGGCCACATTGAGCATATCATCAAGACTTTTCCATGGGAATAAAAACTCTGAACTGCCTAAAATATCATACTGAAATGCTAAGTTTGTAAACATTAATGGGTCAATAAATCATAGCACTGAAATGGTCAGAAATTGACTGAATCACCCTGTATATTTGGAGTCTTAAAATACAACTGACAATCAATAAAACTTATAATTATTGATTTTTCTTTAAATTTTATTTTCAATTAAAATTTTCTATATATTTTTGATTTATTTAAACCTGAAATTAATAATCCGTAATAAAACTAAGTAAGTATTTATGTGGATCGTACTAATGAACAGATTAAAAGTACAACACTCTTTAACCACAACTAAAAAAAAAGGCACAAAACAGGAAATAAAACAAAAGGAATGAAAAAAACAATACAACCTGTAAACGAGAACCTCAGGAGACTTCTTGAGAGAACTGACTTGTTTATTGAATTAGCAAGGTATATATACTGAACAATAACCAACAGAAACCAAAAACCACAGAAACGTGATCACCGATTTGGTAACTGGGCCACCCATTGTATCAAACTTGATTCACCAATGGAGCCACTGTCCGATTTTAACAGTAAATGCTTATCAGTTTTATTTATAGCCTGAGTAGTCACTGCAAAAAATCAGGCATCTACCAGGCTCAATGTACCCAAAGCCCTAAGAATTACAAAAGGCAGACATCCCGAAGTATAGAAACAAGATTCAAAGAACATAATGTCCCACACAAGATTTGGCAGAGGCAACTAGCCAGCCATCGTGAAGCATTCTCTGGATACGGGTCACGAATTTCAGATGAATAATGTGAAATTAATTAAATCGGTCAATAAAAAATACTTCTTAGATTCTTACAAAAGCTTGGCTATAAATAAAACGGATAAGCAGTTACTGTTAAATTCGGACAGGGGGCCCATTGGTGAATCTAGTTTGATCCAATGGGTGGCCCAGTTACCAAAATGGTGATCATGTTTCTGTGGTTTTTGGTTTCTATTGATTATTGTTCACTATATACACCCCCCCCCCCCTGAAAAAAGTTTAGAATAATTCAATACATTTAATCTATTCGAAACATTGAACGTGTTGTGAATAAAATAAGACACATTTTGGAAGTGTTCATTAATATTTTATGATACACAAAAGAAAATTCTTTATAATGCTCGGTTTCCATTAAAGTGTACCGAAAAAAACAAGCAAAACATTATATTTTATAGAGAGAGGAAGTTATAAAAATTTGGAATAATACATCACCATTGACAACAGTTTAGAATATTAATGATTAATATTTGGTTGAACCTTCTTTTGCCGTAATAACTGCTTGAATTCTAGCTGGGAGTGATGTAACAAGTTCTTCACATACTTGTGGTGGCATTTCTTTCCAAAATGATTTCACAACTTCCTTCAGTTCATGGAGGTTCTTTGGCTTTTGCTTTTTAACAGATTTTTTCACAATATTCCATAATGACTCGATGGGATTAAGGTCTGGGCTATTAAGTGGCCATTCCAGATGCTGGATTTCTTTCTCTTCAAACCACTTGTTTACTTGCTTTGCACGATGGCATGGGCATTGTCATCTTGGAAGATGAATTCCTCATCACTGCAGTGATCTTCTGCTGTTTGTATGACATAGCTGTCTAAGATTTCGAGGTAAACGTTGCCCATCACAGTTTTGTTAATAATCTCCATCTCGCCAACTCCTTTACTATGTGACGCCCCTCCCCCACTTATAAGGTAACAACAACTACTGTCGGGTGAGATGGGTGCCAAGGGTTCGGGACTGATAAACAAGGAGTGTAAATCTTAAAACTATAAGAACTTCTAAAGCAGCTAATTAATAAAATATCTTTCTTTATTTCTCGACAATAACATAAATACTCAAGTAATGGTAAATTATAAATCTGCTTGACAAAAATTGTGTCAATTGACACTGTGCATTGATATTTGACAAGTTCTGCTCGGTACATAAGGTAACTCCCATAGAGGGCCCTCTCAGAAGCAAAGTACCTAAATGGCTAACCAATAATGACTTTCATTCAATTAGGGTATTAATCAGATCATGTGTCAGCATCTATCATCTTATAACTATCCTTGATTATGAGCAAGACTTCGCAACTGACGCTCATGTGCGGCAACACGAACGCACCTCAGCTGTGCAGGCGGATCTTCGTGACGGGATAAAGCTCCACAGCTATTTAGTTACACGGACACACAGGTAGTGCTTATTTTGCCAAACATTGACGCTTGCTCGCGTCACACGGACCTTTCAGTTAATTTATGCATAAGGGGAGGCCCATAGTAACCTCCGTTAGCACTCCAATGTGTTCGCGACTCAGTAGTGCAGCTTTCCACGCACTCCGGTGGTCGTAATCAAAACGAGGCTTATGCTCGACGGGAGCAACATGCACGCCCACGTGGATGAAGTGTGCAATCCCTTGTCAGTCTAGTATTCTGATCACGAATTCCTGCAGAGAATACTGATACTTCGTCTTGTTGCATTACCAAGCCTTCTCCTTAAAACTATCACTGCAAACTATCATAATTCGTTGTAAATAATACAGTTATGCAATAACATAATTAATAAGCGCAAAGCGTTCTCATTAATACGCATTTTCTATTAATAAACTACGCAGTTCCAACCTAACTCTATACACAGACTCCGTTAAAAATGGACAACTTTTCCAGTGAATTATCCAGTCTTCTCTTTACTTGCTTTAACAGATTCTATAAATGTACTGTTCCATTAGCATGAAATGCATGTTTTCCCCAGACACACAACACGGAAAGGACCCACCCGGAATGTCATCTTAATGGCTCGTCGTCTTCAGCGGTGTGTTGTATCGCAATCTCCAATCGAACACAACAACTCATCAGACTCTCATAATCGGACATCGAACGAAATAACATTACTTTTCTGAATGAAACATTGGGTACAATAATTTAGTACATCAGCATCATCAGAATAAACAGCAATCGGCATGTATACATCGGCAGAAGAACACAAACAAAAAAAAAAAAATTTCCCGAACATTCTGGTGTTCCCACCATCTTATTTATATTACGTCCATCCCCAGCCATTGCTCATAGCCGGGAAAAAAAAAATACATAAAAACCCCAACAATACACAGATACACGAAGATTACACAGTTTCCAGGAAATTATCCCAGAAACAATGCTTTTCCTTAACAACAATGGCAGGCCCTGTTGCACGATCATCGTCGTGAACAGCAATCGCCAACAATTACTTAAAACGAATAATTTCTTTTTTATAACAACAGCCTTTTAAAACGAAAATAAAATATCTTAAAATAAATTACTATGGAATAAAATGAATATTATAAAAAAAATTAAACAACCAAATGTAAGAAACAAAGAGAGCAAAATCACAAAAAAAAAATATTAAAACTTCCCATAATTTACATTTATATAATTAAAAACCCCTACACGTTCCCCGCCGGACCCATGTGACACTCATTGACATGAAATGTCACAACTGGATATTGAACCCCACTCCACGACTCCCTGAGGGAATTTTGTTTCAGATAGGAGGCACGTCTGATGAAATTTTTCAGAAACCTTTCTTCTGACCATATGCCCAGTAACCTAGACAAAAACGAGACTCGTCTGTGAACAAAACTTGTTTCCAGATATCGATACTGCAATCTTTTTGAGCTTTGGCCCATTTCAAGCGTCTTGATCGGTGGGATGCATTCATGTACAGTTTTGTTTTAGCCCTCGTGTTTTATACTCTTTTTTCCAATAGTCTTCGAATTGCTGTCCTATCTGAGATATGAACACCACATGGTTTCCATTGAGCATTAAGTTCACGGGATGAAGAAAAGCATTTTTTTTTTAACGATTAACACCAAAGCTCGGTCATCCCTGCTGGTTGTTGCACGAGGCCTTCCAATTCGCAGCAGTATTACATGTTTGTTTCTTGCAAAAAATCTTGTGAGCACTTTCGAAACAGTTTCTTGTGAACATTGAAGCATTGCTGCGATTTCAGTTTGTGTTTTTCCATTGTTTTGGTGTTCCAGAATGGCTTTCCGGCGATCAGCACCAACTTCTTTAGTTTTGCCCATTGTGAAGGTATATAAATCAATGACCGACATTTATATTAAGAAATAAGCATTTCATTGACTAAGATAATTCTTATTCAAATTATAAAATTTGCATATATACCGTGATTCATCATTAATATTCCAAAGTTCTGTCAATGCCTGTGCAGTATTCCAAACTTTTGCCACTCTCTCTTTCCGAAAAATGTAACGTTCAATTTGTGTTTTTCTAACAAGCTGACTATGCAAGCAGAGTATTAAAAAGAATATTTCTTTGTGAATTATAAAAGCATCACAAAAGTTGCCAAAATGTGATCTATTTTACACAGAAAACATCAAATGTATCGAAGGTATTAAATATAGTAAACTATTCTAAACTTTTGTCTGGAGGGTGTATACCTTGCTAATTTAGTAAACAAGTCAGTTCTCTTGTGACATTCCATGTCAGTTTGTTGCATACGGCTCGGCGGAGGGAAAAAAAAATTTTTATTTTTTGTTCAAAAATCATTTATTTGTGTGAAGTAAAAATTTTATTGGTTGAATTTCGTGTTATTTCTTATTTACTGTTTGTCTTGTGCTAATGGGAATTTTTATTTTATTTAAAAAAAACTAGTTATTGCGAGTGATTCTTTACATCATGTATTAAAGTAATTGTTTGGTTGTAAGTGTGGAACATTCGCTGTTGCGAAGCATTGTCCTTCACAACAGTGGTCATGTTTGCTGGATTGACATTGTTTTCTTGAAGAGGTTTCCTCTTTTAAGAAAACAACATCATATTTTTGTTTTAGGACATTGTTGTTGTTTTTTTTATTTTTTTCTTTTGGTTGTTCTGAGGTAGCTTTCATACAAGGAGGTCATTTTTCCTGATGTATTCGGAAATATGTACCGAAACCTAACGCTTTTGCAGAAATGACGTTTTGTTTGGAACATCAAAGGAGATAGGCTTAACATTTAGGTTAGCGCCTGAGGAAATTTCATGCGGCGATATGACCATGTTCAGAAAGCGTCCTCTGATTTTCTAATTTGTGAGAACAGATAAGATGATTAACTTACGTATGCTGATGACGATAAGTAAGCCTGGGTTCCGTGAAGGCCAACATTTGGTCGCTACGGTGTGTTAATTTTGGCTGCGACCTTGTCGCCCGCTTAGGAGGTGAGCTGCGAAAGATACAGGAGAGAATGGTATATTTGCTGATCAAGTAGATGTCGTCTGTGGTGAGTTGTGTTTTTGCTTTGGGGTATCCAGACGCATAAAGTAGATGTCTGATATCGTATCTGAATTCTTTTAAAAGCCTGGGAACAGTTAAAGGGAACCTTTCTGTGCGGCGCGCGTTAACGAAATAGCAAACTGGTGATGTGTTGTGCGGGACTCATAATTTAATGTACATTTGTACTCACTGTTTTTGTTTTTTTTTATCACCAATATAAATGTTGAATGGTGTACATAGCAGTTGTAGTAGCTTTAGAGTAATATTAATGTTTAACAAATGTTTAACTTCCCTATAAAAAAGGAGTTTGTGTATCGCTGAGGAGCTGACCCGCGCTGTGTTTAGCTGCTTAAGTCCCACTAAGTGGTGAAAGTTGGCAACCAATACTTAGTCATATGGGCGTACTCGTTGTGACTAGAGCCCAGGCTTCCCACACATTTAATAGTATCACGGCTCAGAGTAGAGTCACTAAAGGGGGTTGCAGTGGTTCCCCCTCTTGAGTGTCGTATTGAAGGAACCACGTGACGCTGGAAGGGCGTTTTATAGGACTTCTGAGAGTGGCTCTCTTCGGCTGGCGAACTTGTGATTTTGAAACTTTCATGGCATGGCATGCTCACAGCGGGGTCAGTCTGTGAATCCCAGCTGTGTGTGTTGAACTAGGGGTCTGTGACCGAAAAAGCTCGCGTCCCTCTTCAGAGGGTAAAACTCTGATAGTTCCAATTAAAGTATTGTTGTTTTGGGGTGTTAGGGTTAAGTGGGGAATTATGTGGGTGGGTCTTTAGATAATTTGCTTGTAGAGGGGCCCCTCATTAAAAAGCCAGCGCTGGTACCTTGTATATTTATTGAGTCTACTTTGAATGCTATTTTGCCTGTATTGTGTATGTTATCGTTATTGGGAAATTAAAAGTTTAGTTTAAGATTGAGTGTGTTTTATTTTGCATAATTACACACTCTAGAAGCATGCCCGAACTATGACTAGCCCACCCCCGCGTGTTCCGACTGTTTTGTTGATTAGGCGAGTTCGTGAAGAGGTCCATCACATTTGGCCTCCTCAGGTGGTACTTATACTTAAATATAAGAGAGGGGGATTGGTCACACTCTGAAGAAGTCTCCTGAGGTTCTCCTTGTCTGCTGAAGATGAAAGCAAAGCTTTCGAAAGATGTTTACAGGTTGTATTGTTTTTTTTTTATTCCTTTTGTTTTATTTCTTGTTTTGTGCCTTTTTTAGTTGTGGTTTAAAGAGTGTTGTACTTTTAATCCTCAATAAATTAATAAATTTTAAAATCCATTGCATGTGGAGGTTTTTTGTTAATTTTATTTATTTTTTTAAATATAATTTTCATATATTTTTATCAAATTAATATTTAGTTTTATATTAAAATCCAATGCATCCATCCAGGTTCTGTATGGCTTAGGCCGACGAATTGGGTCCCTGGATGAATACGGATTAAAAAATTATCAAAATATAATTTAATAAAATAGGATTTGTTAAATTGAAATTTTTGATATAAATAAAGAAGTTGATAATTGTAATTTGATAAAAAATTATTAAATTATATTTTGATAAAAAAAATATATAAAATAATTAATTTGATAGAAAATTTTAAAAATTATAATTTGGAAAAATGATATTTTGATAAAAAATTAAAAAAAACAAAAAAACCTACATATGCAATATATTTTAAAATTTATTCAATTATTTTGTACATCAGTGGATTGGATCAAACCACCTTGTTCAACTGGAAAGAACTTGATCCAGATCGAACAGTTTACATGCCAATTTTTGCAGGATTGATTCCAAACAGGTCAATTTGATCCAGATAGAAACTGCATGTAAATGAAATGTTATGAATCCTTCTTTTAATCCCTTGATGAATTGATTTAACCTTTCCTATCATTTCACAGATTTAGCCCTGAGGTAGGATTAATTAGGAAGTTAGTTGGCAGAAAGGATTAAGGTTGAAGCTGAGAACAATTGAAACCAGAAATTCTGAAAATTGGGAAAAATTTTCGCGACTTTCCCTGACCACCCCTGACCAAAATGCATTGCCCTGACTATCCCTGACTTTCAAGTTCTGTAGAAATCCTATAAAATTCTGTGGGATGCTAAAATGTAGTAGTTCGATCTTTATGCTATATTTACAATTACTGATAATGATTCGTTAATTCAAAAGAAAAAAGAATTTTTTTAGACCCACATTCCTAAAATTTTCGATCTTTTTAGGTTCAGAGCCCGCTCTATATTTGAAAAAATATGGAAAATAAATTACACAAGATGTAATATTAAGAGCATACTGTCGTAAGAGGGAAAAATGACTGATATAAAGCAGTTGGCCAACGTAGAACAGCTAGACTCCACTGTGCCATCATATTGATCCAACATTCAACTAAAATAAATAGAATATTTAGATTCAATTATTACAGGGTTGTCACAGCAAAAAAGCAAAGAAAGCATTAGTTTTAGTAGACTAAGGGCCGAATCACTAGCACAGCCCTCGAAAGAGTGACAAACAACACTCGATCAAGGGCTACTCGAAAAACCCAGATTCTAATCATTAACACATTTACCGTCTTCCCTCATATGAATGTTGCTTGATCCCTTACTTGAAGAAAACCAGTCATGGGTTTGAGGATATTTTTAACGAAAGTGACGAAATTTTCGCATGGAAAGCGTCACGTTGCTAGGCAACAACAATGGAGGACAAAGGTCAATGAAACAAGGAGTGAAGTAGAAAAGAAAATCTTTGTTTAGTATTGCCTACACAAATAAAGCTTATTTAACAAAAAATTTTTGCCTTAAATAAATTATTAAATAGTTAAATATATTTTATCATTTTACATTTCTTAAATATTCATTTTAGGTTAATTAAGGAAATTAATAGTTCATAAAATAAACGAGTAAAGTTTTTAAATACTGAGTCATATCAATTTATTTATTTAATTTAATTTTATTTATTTAATTTAATTTTTTTTTTTTAATCCGTAATAATTTTTAATAGCATAAATGTTTGAACGCGCATATAATTTAAAAATATATATGCATGTTTATAAAATAATAAAGGCATACATAATAAATTTTGCCACAGCAGTTTTTCTTCCCTCCCCCCGCCTCTATTCGTTTGAACTCCTGTATGAAGCCCATTTCAAAATGAGCGTTTTCAACAAGTTTTTAATACGACGGTATCTCGCAACAAGATATAATGATACCTTTCAATTAAAGGCATTCTATAACTTGTTCGTTTTTTGCACTGAAGTAAAAACAATGCAATGGCATGACATTTTTACTACGAAGCGATGAAATGGCTGCCATGCTGTTTCACTAGATCAGCGAGGTGGAGTAGAGAATTCGCTCCTCAAGTGGCCAAAATTGGTCACTTGAAATTTGGAGTGGCAAACTCTCTGTACACTCCAGTATAGCGCGTTAATGATGAGATGAGGGCAGATCTTCCCTTGAATGCGGTCGCTGGAGTAGGAAACCTTACTCGACTTGACTCGACTCTTACAGCGCCTAGTGATTCGGCCCTAAAAAGGTCATACTACCTAGATTTTTATAACCATTTTATTAACATTAAAGCTATGGCAGTTGTCATTGCAAAATCTGGAATTCAAAGAATAATGAATGCTCTTAAAATAATTTAAATAACTTTTAAAAATTTATCTTACCTTATATCAGGGAACTGCACCCATATACAAGTTTGGATACATTAGCTAGAGAGAACGCCCATTTGTGCCATGTAATGGCCGTGTGATTGTTTTTTTTCATCTTTTTTTTTTAAGATGGTGGCATTTTATTAGTTTTTAAGAATTATTATGTTAGTAGTTACTTTGTTATCATTTTGGCCGATTGCTGTGTTTAGCTATATTTTTTACAATTTTTTATTTGTTTGGCCAGATGATTTGTTCATTGTTGTTGCTCAGAGGAGCAACAATACTTCTGTTACTTTTTTTTTTATTGTTGAGCTCCTTTTCAGGGAAATGATGCTATAGTTCTCAGTTTCCCCCCAGATTGTGGCGACCAAGATAATTGATGCTGATTTTGCACCTGCTCAGAGTGCTGGTGAGACTAATCCTTTGTTGTTTCTGGGGCCATGAACGCCAATGTTATTGTGAATGATCACAGGTGTCATATTAAGCGACGCAATTGATTTTGTGCAGTGTGTGTCGTGTGGGTGTCGTCAACTGACCTTATAGAATGCTTAATTGCGAAAAATGGTGACGACAATTCGAAAGTTTTTCGCATCTGAAGAAAGTAATCCCGTGGAGCTGGTTCACGACTAGCAGATATGTATCTGTGGAACCTGGGAGTAAACTCTGTGGGCATGTGACCAGATTTTACTTTTAATGTTGATTTAAGATAGTAGAAGTATTTATAATTCTTTTGAGTAGTTGTAGGGTTGCATTAATGTAGCTGTTGAATTATATTTTTCTGTGAAGCAGAGCATCTGGTTATCCATGCTTAAACGAGCACAAGGTAATGGTCATGCGAGATAGATTCGCACAGGTTAGCCACTGGTGAATTGGATTACTGTGCGGGGCACTACTTTTGAGCTCTCGGAGGCGGACGATGCTACTGATCCGACCATCCAATCGCAAAGTAGTTCTTGATAGTCGTGGATAATTGTGGTTGCTTGGGGAACAAGGAGGTTTCGGTGCCGCTCCTCGTTTATTATAAAAGGGGCACATGACACTTTCTAGCATTAAACTGTGTGAAATATAGTCTTGGGAATGGCATTGAACATACTAGTTTGGTGGTACCTGTGCGGATCGCTATCATGCTCCTGATGCTCTCAGTATGTGTAAGCAATGCAGCCAGCACACAATTGAAGTATTTAGTGTGAAATGGAATATACTTGCTTACTGAGTTAAAATTTAATGAATGCTTATGGAATTAAATATAGTAACATCTGTTGGTTTAATAGGGCATAGCCTCTGGGGCTCCAGTCGATTATGTACTCATTTTTACATGTGTATGGAATAATAAACCTAAGATTTTTTCTCTTTTAACTGTGTGTCTCAAATCAATCATCCTGTTTATCAGTCCAAAACCCTTGTGACTGACTCTGATGAGGGTTTGCTAATAATTCGCTGCTGTCAAGGCAGGCCCCCTCGTCGGGGCCTGTCACACATTAACAGCACCAAAGGTACATACAGGATGCGTTCACAGTTTCAAGACTGGTCTCAGAACAAAAAAATTATTAAACATTTTTGTACAGCGAATTAAAAGTCTTCGAAATATGATCCTTGGGCATCAACACAACATTGCCAGTGTTTTTTCCATTGTTCATAGGCTCCCTGGAACTCTTCACACGGAAGGCTGTCAAGGGACCTCGTCGAAGCTGCCTGGACCGCTGGAATCCTATCGAATCACTTCCCTTTCATGTCTCTCTTAATTCGGGGGAACAGAAAGAAGTCGCTGGGAGCTAGGTCAGGGCTGTAGGGTGGCTGGGACTCGATCCTACAATCGCTGGAGTGCTCCTGCATTTTCGACTCTCCGAGTTTTCGATGGGGGTCACTGACACGCACTCACGCCACTAGCGATCTGCTCACTCCAGCATCTTAGAAGTAACTGCCGCTGGTGCTGTCAATTAGCTGACACCCCCCACTACTTTATCCTGCCTGTGGAACCGGTCTACGCGCCCTCCCCTACTCAGGAAAAAATCAGTCTTGAAACTTTGTGAACGCACCCTGTAAAATAAACAGTTTCCTGCAGTTTTAGGACAGAGTTAAATTGTATCTACAGTTGGGGACCACTAATCCAGAATGTTTGGGACCTGAAACCTCCCAGATTGGTGGTCTTTAGGGAGAAGTAATACAATGCTTGTGTGTATATATAATTAAATTGTTTCTGGCGGCTGTTATTTACAATTTCCTTTAAAATAAAAGTTTTCATAATTATACAATTGAAGTCATTATTGTTTTATACGGTAATCTTATTTATTAATGTAAATAATTAATGTAATATTAAGATTTTGTCCTCGTCGTCTTTTTTTTTTTTTTAAATTATTAATTCATAATTTCAAGTCAGAGTTCTTCATGTTTGGCTAGCCACTATCAAAATTAATTTTCTTTCCGATGTTTTTATAAATTATCACATAAATTCATTTATAATTGTGTATTATTTTTATTTCAGCAGAAGAGTGTTAGAAATTGCAGTGAAGTTCAATTAGGATCAGTTTTAAATCAAATTTTAAAAGTGCAGCAATTCGTCGGCAATTAGCCTATCAGAATGTAAACAGTATCGGCGATTCTGAAAATGCACTAAAATCATCAAAAATACTCAAAACAGTAAAGAAAATATTGTGCATTGTGAATATAATTTATAAAGGAATTTTAATTAAAAGTAACTGAATTTTATACAAAGAAAAGAAATTTGCTCTTTAATCACAACAGTTTATAAGAATTAACAAAAAGACACATTATACAACACTTTAATAATATAATATCATCATGAAAAAAAATTATACAACTGAGAAGAGAAAACAAAATAAACTTAAAGCTAAATAAAAAACATAAAACAACAACAACCTACATATTTCGGAAGTCATGCTTCAATCTTTCAACAGGTGCAGCTATCTACTATTGGTGAACACTATGATTAGTGCTAGTACGTTAATTGATACCGGCTCAGACTTCACTCAAATTCTCAAGGTTCACACCAATGGGGTAGGCAAAGGCTCACGTTTGAAAAATATGTCACAATCTGCCAGGGCCACTGGTGCCAAAAGCAGCACCCACCCCTGTTCTGCTACTGCAATGTCACAACCTGTCCCTATTGTTTTAAGAGCTCCTTTGCCCTCGACCACTACGGCCCACCGCAAATATGCTTTGTTGCGCATGACATGTGCCGCTCCTTGGGCACTACGCATGCGTCGACATCGCTCCATGTCACTCCTTGTCACCCAAGCGTGACCTCGTTTTCGCTCTAGGCCACGTGCGATGGGAAAAAACTGGATTTTAGGCTATGTCGCCTCTGCTGAGCTAAATTCAGTGTAAGCGGGTTTTTGGTACAATTAAAGTGACACGAGTCAATGGCAGGATTCACCAGCCGCCTCGAGTTGGCAATGGAGAGCTACATCAGTATGACCAGCGACATACGACCACACAATCATATTCAAGAACATCCTCAATGGCTAGCAAAACACCAAATTCCTCCAAAGGCAAAATGAGAGAAAAAATACAGTGGATGCAGAGATGGACTCTACAATTATAGTTTTTTTTTAAGATTTTTTAAATTAAAATTTAATTTAGTTTTTTTCAATTAAATATTTGAAAGAACAGAATTTAATATTTTTTTATTACACAGCATATGCTGAGAAAAAATTAAGCATATACAGGGTATGCTGGAACGTCACATATAAACTTGGAGGGGAGATAGTATGGGTGATTCTAAGCAAAGAAGTTCACATGAACGTGGGCCCGAATTTGAACGATAAGCGAGATATGAACAGAAATAAAAATGCTGCCACCAAGATCAACAAGTTAATAACTCAGGTTCTTTAACACCCAGGATAATGAAATTTGAGGACCTAATAGGGTGCATAAAGCTATGTATACTGTTAAAATTTGATCGAATTCCAACAACTAGTTTCCAAGTTACGCATTCAACATCGTAACCCGTGCTCACATGCAAATACTAACCAGCATGTGTTGTATGTTGAGTGCGTAACTTGGAAACTACTCATTGGAATTCGATCAAATTTTAATGGTATACACAGCTTTATGTACCCTATCATTCCCCCAAAATTTCATCATCCTAGATGTCATAGAACCCGAGTTATTATGGTCATTTAAACTTTTCTATTTAGTTATTCTCGAATTATAATTTGTTTAATATTTATTTTCGTGGAAAATAATTATGTTTGATTTTAAACGAGTTTTCTTTTGATCTTGGTGGCAGCATTTTTATTTCTGTTCATATCTCAGTTATCGTTCAAATTTGGACCCACATTCATGTGAACTTTTTTTGCTTAGAATCACCCTACTACCTCCCCTTCAAGTTTATACATGACGTTCCAGTACACCCTGTATACAAATACTAAAAAATATATCGTCAGGAATGGATGAGGAATGTGTATACCGTTAAAATCTGATCATATTCCAACGAATAGTTTCCGAGTTACGCATTCAACATCGTAACAGTGCTCACATGCGAGTACTAATCAGCACGCGTTAAGATGTTGACTTCGTAACTCGGAAAGTACTCGTTGGAATTCGATCAAATTTTAATGGTATACACAGTTCTTTGTACCCTATTATTCATCCAAAATTCTTTATCCTAAACTCAGTTATTAACATGTTGATCTTGGTGGCAGCATTTTTATTTCTGTTCATTTCTCAGTGAGCAATCAAATTCGGACCCATGTTTATATTGTGACATTCCCTGTCAGTTTGGTATGCTGCATATGTCCGGCGGGAATTTCCTTAGTATAATTCCGATGGTGCTTGATTGTGAGAGAGGGTGCATGTATGTGTATTAGTGGGATGTGTTCTAAATGTTTTGATTTCGTGAATTTTTCGTTACTGTTGTTTTAAGTAATTATATTAAGAAGGGGAAAGAAACTTATGTGCTGCGTTGTATGTCTTAGTCGTGTGTAGAGAATTATTACGTTATGTGTCAGAGCTTCAGTGTTGGTGTCATTAATAGCATGTTTTCGTGTCCTTTGTTGAGAACTGGGATTGTTGTGTGGTTAAAATTCCAAAAGATTAACCCAGCTTCTCAGCAGAGGATTGTTGCGTGGATTTAAGGAATGTTGTTGTTTTGTGGTATTGTTGAGAATTGTTGTTGATCGTATGCATTCCTTTGGAGTGTGTAAAAAAATTTCTCCTGTGGCGAGGAGACATATTGTCGGCCATAGTGAAAATAGAATGCAGTCAAACTTTATGCCTTACAAGTTATTATTTGATAGTATTGATGTTTTAACTGTTAATAAGTTATTTAGTCACTTAATATTGTGTATTCTGATTATTAGTTAAAGAAAAGAGTACTTTTGTTGTCATTATACCGGAATACAGTGTACCGTTGAATGGATCGTCGCCGAATAGCTTCTAACGAACATTTGACATCGTCGCCCGGGTTCGAAGTTTTCCAGAGGTGGATGTACAAGCCCCAATCGTAATCCGATGATAGATGGCTGAGAAGATCGGTGAGTGTGCTTTTACTGTTATATTCCAATCGAAGACGGCCGAGTAATCGGAACTTTGCTGTAGAGTTACGTGTTCGAGAACTTTCGCTCTCTTCCTCCCCTGAGACTGTGCGTGCAAATGCGCGGTTGTTCTCCACCGACCCTGTTAGAATGAAATATGAAAAGTACCGCCGTGCAAAGACATGTTTTGCCTATCAAACTTTCATTTTAGTGGATTTAATTAAGAGCAAAAAAAACTATTTTAGCCCAGAGCACTAAGTATGCTGGCGGTTCGCTAGACGCAGTTGAGCAAGCGGCAAAAGGGAAGATATTAGCGCACTGAGTTCATTGTGTAGGCAGCTCACAACGAACACGAATGAGATCCGCCCGTACAGTTCGCGACGCTTCGTGAATTACGGCGCGTCAGTGGTGGATGGTTTAGTGCCACTCAAGCCCACCAAGAGGGGTTTCAGTGTTTCCCCCCTAATTTGCGGCCTCCAAAGGAAACACTGGGCGTGTGATTACACAGATCTGCGGGATACTTAATTTCTGGGGTTTTTGAGTGCGCACACCACCCTTGTCTCAAGTAATATTTCCCGTAATCTCGCATAAGCTCCTGTAAAGGCAAATGCTTGGGTGCGGCTGGACGCTGGTTATTTTCTTGCCAAGCATCACCTAGTTTATGAGAAGCGTTACTTTAAATAAATTGATACTGCAAGGGGCCCCTTAAAAGCAGTAAGCACTGTATATTCTGTATATGTTTGCATGTAATTGTTATTTTGATGTTTGAGCGAATAAAAGAGTTGAATACACCCCAACCGCACAGCTTCCGAGTCGATTTTTTGGGTCCTGAACTCTTGATTCCCTCACACCCCCACCTGACCACGAGTGTGTCAGCGTAAACCATTTATACAGGGTGGGAGTGGGGGCTTCACATTTGGCATCCCCGGGTGGGCGTGTTAATCCGGAATTGTCGGATTACCAAGGGTGCTTTAGATACGGACTTTGGTATAGCAAGGAAGGGGGCATGTTGGATGGGACAGCCCTTTTGAGGCTGGTGGAGTGCCTCGAGCATCTTGTCCGTGAGTTTAAGGCAATGCTCGCTGGCGAGGAGGCTGGGGGTGATGTTAGTGATGTGGGCAGTATTAGGCTGTCTTGTAGAATGGGGAGTAAGGGCTGTTGGACCATGCGGGGTCCAGGTTACCAGATCGTTAGGACTCCGTGGTGGAAGCCAACTTAGTGGAGGATGATGCCCAGGTGGCATGCGATCCTGGTAGCAAAGATGGTATGTGTCTGAGAAGGGGTAGTAAGGTGATGGTTTTAGTGGAGGGGTCTCGTTCCGGGAGCCATTTTGGCCCCTTTACTGTAGTGGGCCAGATGTCCCTGTTTTTAGTGAAACTGAAGGGGGTCCGGTTTGGGAATTTTCAGGTCGTCCACCAGGCCAGAATTTGGGAATTGTCGGGTCCAAGGAGACCCTGGGGCGAAAGGGATGGGGCCAGGCTGGCGAAACGATATGTTGATAAGGGCACAAGCATGCCAACGGGAGGAGTGAATGATTGCTGTCATGAAAAGAGAGTTAGTGGTAACATTGTGAGCAGCGGTACGGGCCCAACCTCCGCATTGGTAAGGCCCCATATGCCCGAGGTAGGACAGACCGTTTTTGTGCTAGACAAGGCAGAGGGGCAGGTGGCTAGTACAATCCAGGTGGTTGACAAGCAGTGTGTGCTATCCTTGCTACCCTGTGAAGAAGGGCCTGCGAGTGAAAGAGCTGTTCAGGGGATGGATGTTTGGTAGGTAGCCATGGTACATATAAGGCCAGCGAGAATGGCCAGGAGTTTCAGCCCGAGGAGCCTGCTAATGTGAGTCCTCAAACGGGCAGCTCCAAAGAGGCCGCGTTAGTAGTCACGGTGTCATCAAATACCATATATGTGGATATGGCGTCACCCATGGAGGAGGGCCTTGGCGATAATACTCGTAACAGACCAATAGACCCACCATTAAGTGGACACGAGGATCTACCTAGCCCTGGTGGTGTTGGAAGCAAGCACTTTCCCGACGCAGATGGTGCTGGGAATATGGAGAAACAGCACTGCACTGTGCTGACGTTGCAGAATGTTAAGACAGTGTCTGCTGTGAGCACCAAGGTATTATGTAATGGCAGAGAGGGACCTGGTGGAGTTAATGTCGGAGATGAAGGGGAGATGAATCGTGACAGTAGCTATAATGGTAAAATAGCGAAGAAAAGAAAAACTCACGGTGGTGTTAAGCATCGCCTGAAAAATAGAAAAGGGGTGGTTCAGCTGCTGGTGCTACTGATGTTGGTGGAACATCAGTAGTACAGGGAAGTATGAGAGATTTGTTGTCAGCGCACGGGGTGGGGCTCCAGCCGCGCGATCGGGCAATGTCTGTAGCCATGTCTCGGATGCTCGCCACTCAATAGTTTAATTCGAGAAGTATTTTTTTTATGCATTGCTATAGTAGGTAGTAAGGGGAAGTGGGCGTGAACATAATCCTTGGGATTATGTTTTATTCTTCTGTCGGGGTATGTGACATTCCATGTCTGTTCAGGCATATGCCCCAGCGGAGGATGCACCAAGTATCCTTGCTATGTATATATATTTCGTTTAAGTTTCAGTTTGTTATTGAATTTGGAGAAATTACAAAGTTCCTTTGTGTTTGAAATTATTTAATTGTGGTTTGACAAAGACACTCCGCTTACAGCGGTGTTTCATTTTAAAACCATTGTTGTTGTGATTTTTTGTAGTCGAGACGATTGGTGTGCATTGTAATGTCGATGCAACAGAGATCGTGATTGTTGGGGCTGACACGGTCTTCTTGGAAAATTTCTTTTCCGAGAAGTTAGCGTCAGCCTTCCATCGTTACATTGTTTAAAAAAATATTCTTGTGAGCTATGGGGGAAGTTTTTTTTTGAGTTATTATGCTGTTTGAGGCCAAGGAAGGAGCATGTTTTTGCACTTCGTGAAAATAGAACATCGACCATGAGGGCTATGAGTCTCTCTTACAAGCATGTTTATAAAGCTAGTTTTAATGTTTTCAGCCATCAATAGACGATGTTTAAAAGCATTCTCCAGATCTTGTTCTTTAAAATAGTCGTTAGTTTTTGAGTGTTGTTATTGGCTTTTTACTTGCTCGTACTGCTGTGGATCATTCAAACGTTCCCGCGACAGGGCCGCTGACGCCTGGGACTTGGCCGTGCTAGGCCGGAGGACGTAGAGAGCGACGATTGCAAATGCGATGACTACAGTTGGTGAGTCTGTTCTAGTTTATTTTATGCTACAATGAAGGAGTTGTTCAACAACTATTCCGCAAACATGCATTTTATGGTGTTTTATGGTGACGGGATTTTTCGTACATGTGGTGTGCAGCGCTTGTGTGTCTAGGATCTGTGCCCGTGTGGGGGTGCCTCCAAGTAGTTTATGAAAACCCGTTGTTTATGATAGGGGCGTACATATCTGAAGAGGAGTTTGCCTAGAGCTGTTAAACGCTGATTGGCTCTCCTTAGGCTGACACGTGGAGGCTGAAGGTCTGTGCTTTTTATCGCTGGAAGTACTCAAGCGCACCCGCTGTAGCCATCGAGCAAGACCCTGACTTGTTTGCTTGTAAATCCGTGGTGAGTGTGCGTCATCCAGGAGGGTTTCAGTGATTCCCCCCTCCCTCTCTCTGTGCACAAATTAAAGGAATCACATGATGCCGTGTGGGGCGTTGGTTTTGTTTTCTGCAGGATGGCGCCATTGGCCCGGCAAGCTGCATCAGCATGATCCGCGGTGCCCAGATTGCTCGTATAGCGGCAGCTCAAGCTCCTCCTCAGAAACACTTAAAGTGCTGGATTTGCTGACCCGGTGGGGCAATAAGTCCCCTCACTAAAGTTTGTGCTTTGGTTGTTGGAACGACTGGCGGGCCATAGCAAACCAGAGGGGAGGATTATTGGTTAAGTGTATGTTGATCTAAGATTAGGGTAACGAGGGGCTCCTCACCATGTAATTCACGCTGGTACCAGTTGCTCATTGTTGTTTATGCATAGTTTTCGTTTAGTATTCTTGTTATTTGTAAGTTTAGTGAATGAGCATTAAAGTAGTTGTATTGTACTTGCTTGGTTTTGAGTGCGTCTGTATTTAAAAAGCACACCCTTAAACACGCCGGAACTTCTGACAAGCCCTGTCTCTCGGTAGTCTAAATAACAGGTGATTACAAGTACACACCCTGAGGGGGGGGGGGTTCGTCACATTTGGCGTCCCTGGGTGGGAAGTTTTCCAGAGGCGGTTGTACAAGCCCCAATTGTAATCAGGTGACAGATGGCTGAGAAGATCGGTGAGTGTGCTTTTACTGTTATATTTCAACGAGAAGATGGCCAGGAATCGGAACTTTGCTGTAGAGTTAAGTGTTCGAGAACTTTCGCTCTCTTCCACCCCTGAGACTGTGGGCGCAAATGCACGGTTGTTCTCCACCGACCCTGTTAGAATGAAATATGAAAAGTACCGCCGTGAAAAGAAACCTTTTGCCTATCAAACTTTCCTTTTAGTGGATTTTATTAAGAGCAAAAAACTGTTTTAGCCCAGAGCACTAAGTATGCCAGCAGTTCGCTGGACGCAGTTGAGCGAGTGGCAAAAGGGAAGAAATTGAGCGCACTGACTCTTTTGTGTAGGCGGCTCACAACGAACACGAGTGAGATCCGTCCGCACGGTTCGCGACGCTTCGTGAACTAGGGTGCATCAGTGGTGGATAGTTTAGTGCCACTCAAGCCCACCAAGAGGGGTCTCCATGTTTCTCCCCTAATTTGCGGCCTCCAAAGGAAACACTGGGCGTGTGATTACACAGATCTGCGTGATACTTAATTTCTGGGGTTTTTGAGTGCACACACCACCCTCGTCTCAAGTAATATTTCCTGTAAGCCATGCAACTGCCCATGCTTGGGTGCAGCTGGACGCTGGTTATTTTCTTGCCAAGCATCACCTAGTTTATATTAATGATTCAGAGTCTTGTTGCATCTCTCCGTGAGGCCATTCGACATTGGGCAGTAGGACGTAGTTACTTTATGATCGGCACCCAACTCCTTGCACATCGTGTTGAACACCTCCGATGTGAAGTTGGGGGCCTCTATCACTAATGACCTACCTCTGTACTCCATACTGGCATACAATGGCCCCGGCAAACACCTTCGCCACTGTATTAGCTGAGTGGTCCGAAGTAAGGGCAGAGTTACTGCACCAGGACAAGGTCGAGAGGCCATGGGGTAGCTTGGCAATGATTGATGGAATGGTGGTTCGGCGCAATTCCAGGCACCCTAACGCACGCCCGAGGGAGTGTGTACCACCTGGGGTGCGAGGGCAGTGGTTGTCCGAATCCTGTGGTTGCTTGGCCGCAATTTCTCCCTTAAGTGCGGAGTCCAACTGCACCACTGTTATGTTGGCACACTGTCGTGATAAAATATCGGGCATACAATTTTTCTTCCCAGGCAAGTGTTCATATTCCAGATTGAACTCTTCCAATTGCAGGGCCCAACGTAGACTTCTGTTGATTATAATCTTTCATTTTTAGAATAAATACCAGCGGCTTGTGGTCGGCAATAATTGTCGTGGGGAACCCCACGATATGACGGAACTGCTTGGTTGGTCTTACTATCGTGAGCACCTCCTCCTCTATTAACGAATAATTTAGCTGACTTCCTTAGAGTTTCTGGCTTAAGTATGCGATTGGCTGTACATTGTTATTTACTTGCTGCTGCAGCACTGCTCCAATTGCATACGCCGACGCATCGGTTGCAAGAAGGAACCTTTTCCATAATCAGGAGCAGCAATAAACGGTGCCTCGGGCAATCTCGCCTTCAGGACATCCAATGCCTGCTGGCATGCTTCACTCCAACAGAACAATACTCCCTTCGTCAGCTCGGTAATAGGAAGGAGGATCTCAGACAGGTTTGCTATAAAGGGACGGTAAAAGTTCATGGAGCCTATGAGCCCCCGTACCTCCTTAACATTCTTAAGCTCCTTCAGCATTCCAATTGCCACCACATTATATGGGTCTTGTATGGCACCTTCCGGGGTCACCACATGGCCCAGGTACCAGACCCTTGGGGTACAAAACTGGCATTTACTAGGCCTAATGACCAAACCTTTAGCTCAGAACTTTCCGAACACCCAACGCAACACCTCAATGTGTTCGATGAATGTTCTGGTGGAAATCAGGATATCATCATCCAGGAAGGTATGCACTTCTCCACCCCATCCTTTCCAGCAAAGTCTTCACAGTGAATTGCTGAAAAAGGTGGGAGGGGTTCTTGCCTCCCTGAGGTAGTCTGATTAGTTGGTATTTTCCCCAGGGAGTCTGAAAGGCACAGCATTCCCTCAGTGACTCGACCAACGGTACCTGAAAATACCAGTTATTCAGGTCGAGCACCGAGAAGAACCTATGCCCACTCAGTTCTTCCAGGATATCCTTCACTATGGGAGCAGGGAAATCGACCATAATCATGGAAGGGGAAGTAGAGAAACTTCCTTATACTTATACATTGATATAGAAGTAATAAATTGTTATTGCTGAAGATTTAATGCTTATCTGAAACCACTTGTTGTATATATTTCTTTATTAAAGTTAAAAGTAAACTACAAAATTTAGTTTACAATTTTGATGAGATATTTGTAGAAAAACTTGCAACCGAACATTAAAGTGTGCAGTCACTCCAAATTGTCTCATTGGCAGTTTTGTGAAACTGTGGCGCTGCTGCAGTTTTGGCTGCAATCACAGGAATTGTTTTGCAGTTTGGGTTGTTTACTTAATTTGATTTGAAAGATACTGTAGAACAAATTATTTATTTTTTCTTTGTTATGTAGTTAAATACATTGTTAATGAAATTAAATATATTAAAAAAATAAATTGAATAAAAAAAATCTGTGTACTGTCGTAATCATGATTATGGGACACAAAATGTTTCTTTAAATTTATAATTAATTTATTAAAAAGAAATGAACACAGATTAGTAAGATTCTGTAAAAAAATGACTTTTTGGAGAGAATGAAAGTGTTAATAGGGGTGTAGAAGACATTTTATATACTGGGACTTATGAGAGGGGGGGGGGACAGAAAAATGTAGGGAGAAAAACCCAAAGACACTGAAAGAAGCTGTAGAAAGCCCCTTGACAAATAAGAGAATAGTTGGAGGGCGAGGGGAGTGGGGGGGAAAGGTAATGAAAGAATGGTGCCTTTGCACAGGTTAATGTCATTTTAGGGAATTGAATTTCATGAGGAAAGGATTTGAATTGCTTTCTTTTTTGTTATGGAAGTTGTTATAAAGAATATGAAGACCAACGTCCTGTAAGGAGTAGCCACAAGAATTTAAGTGTTTAGCGACTGTATTTTGTTCACCCTATATTTTGTATTATACCCAGACTCGTTTTTATTTTCTAGCTAGAGAATTGAAGAGAGATGTTTATAATGCAGTGAAAAGTAAAACAAATATAAAATTTGCAAAATTGCTCTCTTAACATTGAACTCTTTCTCTGATTATACTTGAACTGTTATTTATTTTTTAAGAGTATAATTCTTGTTTTAAATTTATTAATAATAAAAGGTAATAAAGTTTAATATACAAGTGAAATTTTATTTTTGATATGTTGTCATTCATTTTAGATTTTATCACTTTGTAAATAAGAGTTAACAGGAAAATAAGCTTGGAGCCAAAACAGCAGTGGCGTCATCATGCGGTGGAACATACGAGAACTATGGAGTTTCACTACTTCCCCTTCTATGATTATGAATAGACTGTCTCGGTGCACATGTTCACCTGGTGGAGATCCAGCGTTAGCTGCACCTCTCCTTTCTTCTCGGGTACCACATGCACTGGGGAATTCCACGGGCTCATGCTGGCCTCTATGATCCCAGCCCGCTCCAACTCCATGATCTTCTGGCGGTACGCCGTTCTGCATACATGTGGGATTTTGTATTGGTGCACATGTACTGGGTGGGGCTTATCAATCGCATATTCTGCTTGATAATCTCTAACATCCCTCACGGCCACCATATCGTTCCCAAAACATTCCGAAAACTGGTAAATCAAACATTTCAGAGCTTGCCGCTGAACTGGTCAATTTCGCCTTCACTGGTTTACAGATTTCCTGTACCCCAGATTGGTAAACATCCCCATACATGCTGTTTTATCTGCGTGTCACAACTCCTACCTTACATCCACCTCCCCAGCCTTTATGTACCCATAATCCATGCCCAAATCCACCACTGCTAACTCCATTCCCAATGAACTTCGCTGTCCTTAATCCCTTGATAATCCAAACATATTGTGACAAAAAGAAAACTTTTGTCAGTTATGATCGAAAAAGAACGATCTCAATTTGTGTAGTGCTCGAAAAAAATTAAGGAAAAGAAAACGCATATTTTAATTTCCTACCTTGTCAATAGACCTCGGTGTAATTCATGACTTGTGTCAAATCTTGTGTTTTAATGTACATTATTCCTCTTGAGACTTGAGATTATTTTATCACCAGTGCATTAGGCCTAACAGAACTCTTATTATATTTGGTTTCTGCCTCTTGCCCACTCAAAAATCAAATGAGAACTTAAAGACTTCACCACCAGAGGGCTCTGAGTGCACTAGACTAATCACAGAGTATTAGCCATCTAAACCAATCAGATGCACTTGTGTTCAACTGCACATGTTTTCAGCATTTCAACCCTACCAGAATTCAAAGCGCCTGCTTCAAAATGATATTTAAGGAGGGAAGCAACAAACAATAAGCACTGGTGCTCATACTTGTGAATCAACAAGTCGGATTGATGCTGCTCTCGCTAATTACAATTATCATGTCTCAAGGGAAGAAGCTCAGCAATTGTAAGTGATTAGGCTTAAGGTTACCTAGATTGAACTTGGTTTACTTAGACCTATTAACACTCTGAAAAAATGAACTGATTGAACATTAAGAAGGGACTTTACCTATGCTTGGAGAAAAATCATTACCTATTCTTGGAGAGCATCTCCAGTTTATAATCATTATTATTTGTCTTCTCATACTTTGCTCTCATACTGTAACTTATTGTTTTATCATTGCTTAGGCCTATCTACTTGATTAGATTGATTGATACAAATATATTGAGTTGTATTTATGTTTTAACAAGATTTTGTATTTCAAAATAACCCTTTATGAATAAGACTTAGTCATTTACATGAAGTTTGTTTGCATTACAATAAAATCACGATTTCTTTTGTACTATGTGTTTCTCCTTATTTTACTCACGACCGACCGACCGACCTATCTATCTATCTAATCTATCTATCACAATGGCGCCCGAACAGGGACAATAGTGGGTGGAAAACGCATAGATAATACACAAATGCTAATGCTACACAGTAAAACACTGCTGTCTCTACGTTAATCGGGATGTCAATAACTAGCGGTTGAATAACCACCAAACATGCACTCAATCTTACCAAAGGCGAGGTGATGAGGTACAGGATCAAACTACCGGGGACTGTTACACAATGAAAGCTCCTGCATATGTATTCCAAGCAAACCACCCGTTGGCGTATAGTGCTTTCCTTGATTCTATCACATAAGGGAGAAAACACAGGAACCCCTTCCTGGGGGTGGCCGTGGCCTGGTTGTCTCGTCGGTTGGCTCGCTGATCGATGGCGTTAAGCACTTCAGGCGTGGCCAGCTGCTGGCTGGGTGACAGCCAGTGGCTTGAGGACCACTGATGGGTGGGACGGCTATTTGGGGCACAGGTGTTGGGGGACTTCAGTCTGACTCATTTGCTGAGTGACCAGTGCTGGTTGTTCAGCATCAGGTGATAGCCACTGGTTTGTTCGTCCGCCAGCAGCTCTTCCATCATGAACCCCCTGTGCTTCAGAGGACACGTTCAGCCATCAGTCCCGGCTGCTACTGTCATCTCGTAGCAGTCGTTAGTTACTGGGATGGTGCAAAACTCCCTCGAAGGAGTAAGTGCCACAGATTATCGTTCTGTGATAATCTGCCCTATGTACAAGATAAGATAACCCCTTCTTGGTGAGCTTCTAAACGCCGCAGACCCACTTGGTATGGAAGTGATGTCCTAAAGTGTCACTGGGCAGGTCGCGTTCTCGTGTACCCGACGCACACGCACAACTCCTAGCCCAGACACAAAGGAACATAGGCTAACAATATTGCAAATATTACCTGTTGCCACACTGTGTCACCTTGCTTGATTAAGCTGAATGTCATTAGCACCCGATTAGTGCAATTACAACCAGCATACCCTTAGCATCTAAAATTACAGGGTTCAACTTCCATACAAGACAGTTGTTTCAATCTTTAAGAATGTTTAGTCCTTTAATGTACCAACATTTCACTTATGCAGCAAAAGACTAACTTCGGTCCAGGACTGCAACACAGTGTTCAAGATAACCAGTTTACATCACCACGATGCATGTTTTGTGCAAACACTCCCGTCGTACTTTATGCATTGAGGAAGGGGGGGGGGGGTCGCTCAACCAACGCCACCTAGAGAGAAGGCCTCAGCACAGCATGGAATGTTCGAGTTGACGTCATATAACCTAGTCATTGATTCAGCGCACCTAGCAGTGAATTTCGGCTCAGCCCCACACTGCAACAGCTACGGCACATGCATTTATTCCAGCTTGGATAGTTGTGTTACGACTAACGTTCTTAAATTCGTACTGCCATTTGTGTATCCGATTTGTGAGAAAGAGAAATAAATCAATTTCATAAGGAACATTGAAACTTATTAAGGTAAGTTTATGTGATTAGTTTTCATGTACTTTTCTATGATTAAAAAATCCTTAGGACTAGTCATCCTAGAAAGTAACGTCCCCCCACGTGGCGATGGCTGTGATAGCTTGTATAGTAATTTATATGCTGTATTTCACAAATTTTAAAACTCTTTATTTATTTTAAATATAAACTTAAAAACAGTTCTTTCCCTTCTACAATATTGCCAATTTAAATATCTTGGAAGTTAAATGTGTGCGACCGTCGAATCAAATAGACGGTCATGCAATAATAAATCGCGATAATAAAAACAGTTAGCTAATCCAGCGTCTATAACATATTAATGATTAATGTGTTTTAATATATATGTATATGTTTTAATATACTATTTGATATGTAATAAATAGAGTTTAAAAATAATTGTGAATTATTTGTGAAAAATATATTGTACAGGCCATCACATAAAGGGAGCATTATTATTTTCTAGGATTAAATAAATAACAAATACCGTAGTGTATTTTTCTATTTTTCTCCTGTGTTTTGTTTCAAACATCAGAGCTAAATGTAATTTTTTAAAATCATGAATATTAAAAATCATGCTATTAGGGGCAATCCAAATTTTTTTTATAGCTTTTATTAGTTTTCATTATTTCGTATGATTAAGATACTCATAAGTTAAGTTTAATAATCATGGTTAGCATATGTTTCATGCACATAAGTTTAAATGTAAACTTAATATTTTATTTAAGCGTGTATACATCCAGGCATGTTTCATTAGATATGCTACACCGATTACTGATGATTTTAATATTTTGACAAATAAACATATAATTATTAACTGATTAAAGATAAAGTGTTAAACGTTTTAATACATCATGAAATTTCAACTACATCTTCAGGATGCCTTATCGATGCTGTGTGCCACAATGCAAAGGAAATTATCCTTCTGGTCCAAAAGTGAGTGTTTTTGGATTTCCAGGGGATGAAGGAATCAAAACAAAATGGTTAGCAGCAATTCGAAGAAAAGATTTCACACCAAGTACTTCTAGCAAAGTAAGTCTTTATTGCATTGTCGCTTTTTTTTTTTTAACATAGATTTAATAAAATTACGCAGTCTAAAATGAATCTTTTATATTATAACATTATTTTTCGGTTTTTAACTGATTCATCAGAATGGCTAATTTTTTTTGTTAATTAATTGCAGGTTTGTGAGCTCCACTTTAGACCAGCAGATTTTGTGGAAGAAGTTCAAGGTTTTGATGACAAAACTGGAGCAGTCATTTCTGTGCCATTAAAACTGAGAAAACTTAAAGAAGGTGTTATTCCTTCAGTTTTTGACAATTATCCGATATCTTTGACTAGTGAGCAAGTTCCATCACTGAGAATTTCTCCTGACTCGAAGAAAAGAAAAAAGAACAAGAAAATCTGGCTCTGGCAATGAAATTGAGCATTGAAGAAGCGGATTCGTATAACAAGAAGTACCATATACAAAGTGTGAGTGATTTCATACAGTGTTGTGAGAATTTTGGGCTACCAAGCTCCTGGATATTACGAGGTGCATTCAAGTTCTAAGGCCTCCGATTTTTTTTCTAATTAACTACTCACCCGAAATCGATGAAACTGGCGTTACTTCTCGACGTAATCGCCCTGCAGACGTACACATTTTTCACAACGCTGACGCCATGATTCCATGGCAGCGGCGAAGGCTTCTTTAGGAGTCTGTTTTGACCACTGGAAAATCGCTGAGGCAATAGCAGCACGGCTGGTGAATGTGCGGCCACGGAGAGTGTCTTTCATTGTTGGAAAAAGCCAAAAGTCATTAGGAGCCAGATCAGGTGAGTAGGGAGCATGAGGAATCACTTGAAAGTTGTTATCACGAAGAAACTGTTGCGTAACATTAGCTCGATGTGCGGGTGCGTTGTCTTGGTGAAACAGCACACGCGCAGCCCTTCCCGGATGTTTTTGTTGCAGTGCAGGAAGGAATTTGTTCTTCAAAACATTTTCGTAGGATGCACCTGTTACCGTGGTGCCCTTTGGAACGCAATGGGTAAGGATTACGCCCTCGCTGTCCCAGAACATGGACACCATCATTTTTTCAGCACTGGCAGTTACCCGAAATTTTTTTGGTGGCGGTGAATCTGTGTGCTTCCATTGAGCTGACTGGCGCTTTGTTTCTGGATTGAAAAATGGTATCCACGTCTCATCCATTGTCACAACCGACGAAAAGAAAGTCCCATTCATGCTGTCGTTGCTCATCAACATTGCTTGGCAACATGCCACACGGGCAGCCTTGCGGTCGTCCGTCAGCATTCGTGGCACCCACCTGGATGACACTTTTCGCATTTTCAGGTCGTCATGCAGGATTGTGTGCACAGAACCCACACAAATGCCAACTCTGGAGGCGATCTGTTCAACAGTCATTCGGCGATCCCCCAAAACAATTCTCTCCACTTTCTCGATCATGTCGTCAGACCGGCTTGTGCGAGCCCGAGGTTGTTTCGGTTTGTTGTCACACGATGTTCTGCCTTCATTAAACTGTCGCACCCAAGAACGCACTTTCGACACATCCATAACTCCATCACCACATGTCTCCTTCAACTGTCGATGAATTTCAATTGGTTTCACACCACGCAAATTCAGAAAACGAATGATTGCACGCTGTTCAAGTAAGGAAAACGTCGCCATTTTAAGTATCTAAAACAGTTCTCATTCTCGCCGCTGGCGGTAAAATTCCATCTGCCATACGGTGCTGCCATCTCTGGGATGTATTGACAATGAACGCGGCCTCATTTTAAAACAATGCGCATGTTTCTATCTCTTTCCAATCCGGAGAAAAAAAATCGGAGGCCTTAGAACTTGAATGCACCTCGTACATCCAAAGGATGAATGTGTGTATTTGCTATACATAGTAACAGAACCATACTGTGCTGTAGCATATAGTGTAAAAGTTGATTCTGCATTAGAATTTAGAGTATACAGCAAAAAAACTGAGCTACAAAAAATAAAAAATTATGTTTTTCCTTTTCAGCTTAACAATTTTAATGACTGCATTAACATTTTAGATAATGTTACTAAACTGTGCACTACTGATTTTGAAATGCAAAAAGATCAAATAGAATTAATCAGACAGACCTTAGATTTACTTTGTACAGATGAAAATGAAAACATAATCAATTTCATAAAAGAACAGCTAATGCTTCTTACTTCTACCAAGAATCATTTTAGATATAGCCCAGATTTGCTTATTTTAGCATCATTGTTTTTTTCAATTTCTCCTCATGCATATAAGTTCATAAGAAAATCAAGGCATATCATCTTACCTCATCCTTCAACATTGCAAAGAGTTTGTCGGTCTCTTGACATTTCACCAGAACAGGAGACATATAATGAAAAGTTTCTGAATTATGTGAAACATATATTTCAGACGTTAAAAGAAAATGACAAGATTGTTTGTTTATTGCTTGATGAAATATATGTAAAAGAATTTTTTGACTATAAAAGAGGAAACATTGTGGGAGCAGCAATAAATTCTGCTGCAGGGGCAACAACTGCACATGTTTTCATGATTTCTAGTCTCTTCTCACAATTTAAAGAAGTCGCCCATATACTTCCATCTAGGAAGCTAAATCATATCCAATTATTTGAAGTTTTGAAAAATGTTATTTGCGGACTGGAAAGCATAGGATTCATGGTTATATGCATTGTGACAGATAACAATGCAATAAACAGAAAATGTATTAGTAACTTTGCTTCACCACCACAGTTGTCGTATGTATATCCTCACCCTTCTGATAAAAGGAGGCCACTTTTTTATGCGGTTGATTCTGTGCACCTTATAAAAAATGTGCGGAACAACTGGATAAATTTAAAAAATGGGCAGTGCTTCACATATCCACCTTTCAGTATGTCAGATTCACCCTTGTCTGTATCCGTAGCATCTTTTGGGGCGTTAAAGAAGCTTTATGACTTGGAAAGCACATCTTTATTAAAATTCAGTTATGGATTGACAGAAAAGAGCCTTTACCCTTCAAATTTAGAAAAGCAAAACGTTAAACTAGCATTAAAAATTTTTGGCCAGTTTGTGATCCAGGGACTTAAAGAATTGGGTAGTAAACATAATATCCAACATAGTATGGAGACTGCAGAATTCATTGGCATCATATGCCGTTGGTGGAGCATTGTAAATGTCAAGACGCCATTCAAAGGTGTTAGGCTCAGAAATAGTGATATGGAACCTCTAACATATGATCAGGAAGATGAAAAGTTGTTTTTTTTACATATGTTTCTTGAATGGCTTGAGAAGTGGGAAAAGATTCCATGCAATGGAAAATTCACAAAAGAAACTCATGAAGCTTTACATGTAACAACTGAGGCTCTCATTGGATTAACTGACTATTGTTGTAATAAGTTAGGTTATAAATATATTTTGCCTGGTAAAGTGCAGACAGACTGTTTAGAAGAACGTTTTGGGAAATATCGTCAATTAGCTGGTAGCAATTATCATATTTCATTGAGACAACTGTTTGAATGTGAAAAGAAGTTACGTCTTCAAAGTACTTTGTCATTAGAGTTACCTTTGGCTAGTAAGAATCTGATAATCCAAAAAATGCATGATGCACATGATTTCACAAATGTATCTGAAAATGTATTTGATAATACAAATTTAACAGTTGCGGTCACAGAAGCAGACTTGATAGCTTTAGATACATATTTACCTGTTATATATTACATAGCTGGTTATTGCTGCTTTTCAGTGTTAAAAACAATTGACAAATGTGAACACTGTAAGGAAAAACTTACTGTTGAGATGGAAGAAATAAGCCATACAGACAATGACACCTGGATTGTAAATATTAATAGAGGGGGATTAAATTATCCCTCTGTAACTGTAGTCAATGCTGTAGCTTATACCTTCATAATAATTGAAAAATTAATTTCTAAATATGAAACTGAATTTTTTAATTTAAAAAATCAAAGACAAGCTGTTGTTCAAATAACAATGAACCTTCTATCATCTGATGGATTACTCTTTGATGAAATAGACTGTACTGTTGGACACAACTTTGAAAAGATAATGAAGATGATTGTGTGGTCTTCCACCAATACAGTTTTAAAAAATTTGTGTACTCAAAAAAATGAGAATGCTGTAAAGAATAAAAAAAATTCAGCAAGAAAATTAGCAACCTTAACTTAATTTACTATTTAAATAAATTAATATATGCTTATTTTGTTAATGACTCTTATATGAATTTAACCATTTAATGTATGTTTTGTTTCATATATTATGAAAAGTTTATAAATACAATGTAATATTCAATGGAATTATGATTTATTATATGAATGTAGAGTTGTAAAGCTAATTTATCATTTTTAAAACTTTGTTTATATCCATGATACAGATGTCAATATTTTTGTAATAAATTTGATTTATAACAAATTTCTTTCATGTTGATTTTCTATTATAGTGTTAACAAGAAAATATTCTATATATTAATAGATGAATGTGTTTTTACCTATAAATTTCATACCATATCAAATAAATTTATTTAAAAATCTTTTAGTAAAATTTATCTGAGGAATAAATATTAAATAGCATTAAATTTGGTAACCTTATAACATTAGATCTTACACAAAAGAAATTTGAAATTTAATGAAGAAAATTAAAATGCTTTTTATGGTTTTGTGATTTGTGGTTTTTTTGACTGAAGAACTTTGGAGCCAGGATTTTAATGTTAATTAAACCAATATTTAGTGTTTAATTATTTTTCTCTATTCAATATTTAGTTTTATCAAGAGAATATTTTAATGGGAATTATCATGAGACATTTTTAGAGACAAGAATTCTATGAGTTTAAAATAGATAGTTTTTAAGAAGTTTTAAAATATTATTTACAGATAATTTTCTTAAATATTATTTTTAAAATATTAAGAGTATATTTTTGCACGATTTATCAAATAAGAAATATTTTATAATTGTTTTCCAGAAATTTCTGATTCTATTATTAACTCAAATTGTTAAGTAGTTTTTTTATTTAAATTTTTGTGTAATAAAATCAGAAAGTTACGAGAGTTTTGTTATTTAATATATTATACTGAATTAGCAATATTGGTTTGTAAAATTCCTTGCTATGATAGCCAATATGTTCATAGCTTGTTCATTGCTGTGCAGTGAAGCCTTTCTTCGTTTGTATAGCAGCTCGATGACCAGGACGAATGACGTCATAAACTTGTGCTGAGGCCTTCTCTCTAGGTGGCGTTGGCTCAACCCTGCTGACATAGCTCTCCAACGGAATGCACCTCGTCCAAAAGGAAAAAGAAATATAAAAGTCACTCACCAAGGGGTCCTAGTCTCATCACTTGGAAATTATGTTAGTCTGCTCTGTCAAGTCGTCTTCTTATGGAAATGATCACTCAATATCAAAGCTTAATCAATAGTGCATTCGAAAATGGCACCACTCCCTACACCGGGAGGATCGCTTAAACACAGCAACAACTGAACAACTCACAAAGATAATTTATGAGCATAAAATCATTCATTTAACACAAAAGATAACAAGCAGCTTATTACAATTACTCAAAACTTATTACTAGCTAGGTTGCAGGTCATTTTTTGCCTTAAGCAAATTTCATAAAGGATAAACTTGGGTCACCGCCTGCTGCCTCGCAACCTAACCAAGAGTGTGCATAAGCACACAAAAAAAACATATTTAAATTTAGGAACACCGAATTCTGAGAAAAAAACAAACATGCACTTGTTGTGCTGGAAGCTGGCTTGATCTTCTTGGAAAATCTCCTAAGCTAACAATGCCAGCTCCCAACAATAACAAAATAAAACGAAATAGGCGCTGCTACTATGTCGGCGGCACGACAATACTACACGGCCACTGAAATAAAAATTACACGCAAACGACGAAACAAGTAAATGAATTAACCCCTTATAACCCCAGCCCAAGTTTAATTACTAAACATAACTCCTCACAGACAAATAATGACGAATTCACAAACAAACATGCAAAACAACCCACGCAAAACCCACACGAGGTTACCATAAAACAAAAGAGCATCGCACCCAATTGCTCTATTTTCGCCGGGCCCATGTGACACCCTACCTGACATGGACTGTCACAAAATAAACAAATCTTAACCAAGATAACAAATGACAGAAAATTTAATTGATGAACAACTACTACATACAATGAAATGTTTATAATTTATTTTTCTAAATTGCTAATATAAATTTAAAATTATTAAGCCAAATGGAATTTTGCACTAATAATTTAATACACGTCACTGTTAAAAAAATAAAATATATAATTGAAAGGCATTTTATATAAAGTGCTATCACATTCCCGGTTTAATAATTTTATATACTAATATGTTATAATATATTATAAAATATAATTCCAATAAAATACAATGTTAAATTCCTCTAAAAGAGAGTGGGAACATGCGCCCCTGGCATTAAAAATGAGAAATTATACAATAAAAATTGGAGCCATCTGAATGCAAATAGACAGGCTTTCTCTTACTCTTATCGTTGTAGGCTATGGCTGAAGCATACGATGGATGAAGAATGTTTAAGGTTCGCAGAAATTGCTTAGTTTCATATTTTCCAAATAAAATTTAGTTTTGATTAAAATTCCTTACTAAATTATATCACAATGCACAATTTTTTCAATTTTTACAGTTTTGAGTATTTTTAATGATTTAGTGCACTTTCAAAATAGACTGTTAGGCCTAAATCTCCGACAATGTGTACATTCCGATAGGACCAAACATCGACGAATTTGCTGCATTTTTAAAACGTTGATTTAACACAGTTTCGAATTTTCCTGCAATTTCTAACACTCTTCTGCTGAAGTAAAAATAATACACAGTTATAAATGATAAATGAAACGGAAGAAATGGTCCAGGAATAGCATATGGTAGCGTCTTTATTAAGTGTTCAACGCGTATCGAGCATCATCTCATCCTCAGGAACTATGAACGACGACTCCTATTCGTGTGGTCGTTCATAGTTCCTGAGGATGAGATGATACTCGATACATGTTGGATACTTAATAAACACGCTACTGAATTGTTACTCCTGGGCCATTTCTTCCGTTTCATTTATCAAGTCAGTAATATAGATCAGAATGCAACTACTGGTTATAAATGAATTTATGTGATAATTCTAAGAAACATCGGAAGGAAAATTAATTATGACAGTGGCTAACCAAACATGAAGAACCAAATGTGAAGACTTGAAGTTATGAAATATTTGTGTAAAAAAAAGACGATCAGGACAAAATAGTAATATTAATAAATATTAATAAATATCAATAATAAATAGTAATAAATAAGAAATTACATTAATATTACATATTAATATTAAAAAATAAGAGTAAATAAATAAGAATATTACATTAATATTACAATGATGACTTTAATTGTATAATTGTGAAAACTTTTATTTTAAAAGAAATTTTAAATAACAGTCATCAGAAACGATTTAATTACATATACACCAGTGTTTCTCAAACTGTGTGCTGCGCAGCTGACACGAGAGATTTGCTAGTGTGCCGTGGGATTTTTCAAAAAATTTATAATTGCTTCAATAAATTAAAAAACAATAAATTTCCACTCTAAACTAACAAAATAATTCTTCACAAAAATTAAGATTATTTCAAGTGTGCCGCAAAAATTTTTAGAACTTTTTAGAAAGATAAAGTTGTTAGCGTGTGTATACTGCAAGATAAAGTTTGAGAAACACTGATGTACACACACGCTAGTGTAACTTCTCCCTGAAGACCACGAATCCGGGAGGCTTCTGGTCCCGAGCATTCCGGATTTGCAGTCCCCCACTGTATAAAGCAAATAAAAATTGATATGAAAACTCTATTCATTTCATTAAAAATAAATAAATAAATAAATAAATAAATAAATAAATAAATAAATAAATAAATAAATAATAACAGTTGCATAGAATAGCATGATGTGTGTTATTTTTAATAGTATTTTTTTAGCTGAAAGTTTTCATACCATTAAAATTTTAAATTTTAATATTAATATTTTCAAATATTTTGTAAATTTTTATGTTTTCTTTGATCTATTAACTGTTATGAATGGTTTCCAGATTCACTAACACCAAAATTTCATTAAAGGACAACTCTACGCAAAAATTCAATTAAATTTTTTTTACAGGATATCAATTTTTGATATAAATATAACACGATTCCGTTGAAATTTTTAATTTTGGTCCATAATTTCTATATAAAAAATGCTTTGAAAAGCAAAAAATAGCGCGTTTGCACTCCCTTCGCGCCGGCCATTATTTTTCCGGAAGTGACGTAGTGCGAGGTTAGCTGTTGGGGTCGATTTAATGCTAATCCCAGTTGTTTGTAAGCTTCCACAGCGTGATTTTTTTAAGTAAAAAAAAAAAAAAGAAAGAGTTACCAAATATTACTTTGGTTATAATAAGATAAATGTGAATCTCCTTTTTGAATGAAAATAAAATAAATTTAAAATAAAATAAATAAATGAAAGGGACCAATGTAAGTTCTAATGAAAAAGGGAATTAAAAAAGGTGGTGTTATTGAAATATTATCAAACCATTCCTTTTATTATATAATTATTTTGGTCATTTTAATTCATTTAATGTACTCTATGTAAATGAATATTTATTGAAATGTGTAGCTTTTAAAGCGAAGTCACGAATGTATGATTTTAAAAAAATGAGACGTTACATGAATGACACTGAATGAATTTTGAAACTTTTTTTAGTTTGTTTACTAAAAAAATCACACTAGGAAAGCTTTCAAACAATAATTAATGCTAATTGTTTCTCTGATTCACTATGTTGACATGGATTTTACTGCCATGCCCCAGGATTAAAAATTAGCTCTTTCTCTCTCTCTCTAATGTCTCCTGATATTTTCTCACTGAGTAGATATTTACAACCAATCTTCCTGAATGGTAAATCGCATATTCGTCATGTCTCATTCTTATTTAGTATTTGGCTATAAGAATAGAGGTAGTGATAATAATTTATCATTTCTTCAATTTCCTATGTAAGAATTAGGAAGAAATAGATAATTTTTGGTCGAAGAGATAACTGGCTTCCGACCGCGAACTGGTCAACTCTGCTCTGTTCACTTTGAAGTTTTGTTTTGTTATTGATCCTGTCGTATTAATTACGCTCACTATCTATTTGCGCAAGGCTATGTAACTAAAGAGGTATCCGGATAAAACGCAACCGGACAAAATGCAACTACACGTCTTGAAGTGTTTAGATGGCCACATTAGATTGAAAATGATGAGAAACATAATAACATAGAGCTAGTTTTAATTTCTAAATACTACATTCGAAAAATTCAATTTTTCAAAAAATAGACGAACTCAGAGCTCCTGCTACTTCGTCAAGGGGAATTATTTTGTTCATTGAAGCATTTAATGGAAGCCAACCAAAAATAGAGAGCGGAGAGAGGAGGCTGCCAATTGATTATGATTTGAAGCCACTTTTTTGGTTAAAATTCACAAATAGAAAAGGGGAGGGGGACTAGTTATTGGCTATTGCTTTTAACGTTTGACTAAGACCCCATTAAAATTATATTAGGTAATCTAGTTAAATAAGTAAATGGTGCTAACAGTAGCAAATTTTTCTTTAATGTTTTGAAGCTAACACATTTGTCATTTAAACTGGCTGAAATAGTTTATATTTAGTGATGATCGTAAATTAAAATATATCAGTGGAACAAAATACATTTGATAACCTGAAATTTAGTTTGTTTTTCCATAAATTTTAGTTATGATCAAATAAACAAAGAAAATTGAATTTTAGTTTTAATAAAATTTTACAGTATTTGAAATCACAATGTTCTTGTGAAGGAAAGATTTTTCGAATGGCTATCACAACGTAACGGGGAAGAACTTTTCTTTTATTTCTTCTCATGTGCACCCAAATCTAATGGACAAATTAGATTGTTGGTATATCGTAATCCGGGCAGATTTTTGAAAAGACGGAATTTTCGGTGATGCATGGCGGTGATACACTGGCTGGTGAAAAAATCCCAACACCACGAAGGACTTGTTAGATGAATGAAATTTGGACAGTGTATTCAGCTATGGTATTTATTCAATTGATTCAAGTTTCAAGGTTACAACTTATAGGGGGTGCCACCAGCACCACCCTGTACATGCAAATGAGACATTCCAATGACAGATATAAAGGAGATCAGACGCGCGTCTGTGTCACTTCAGACACTTGTGGGCGTGTGTGATAGAGTACGTAAAACATGCCTCGAAGGCGACTGCGACGTGAATATGGGCAGCTAACCCAATTGGAACGAGGACGTGTAGTGGGCCTTCGAGAGGGTGGACTTTCGTTCCGTGCTACTGCAGAATGCATGGGTCGAGACGTTGCCACTGTGTACAACTGTTGGCAGCAATGGTCCAGGGAAGGCAGGATTACCAGGAGACCAGGATCTGGACGACCCCCGGCCACTGGAGACAGGGTTGACCGGCGCATCTGTAGGATGGCTGTGGCAAATCGGACAGCATCTGCAGTGGACATTCGGGCTGCTGCGACACCCAACCTCACTCCACGCACAATTCGGAACCGTCTCCTGGCCAGGAACCTCCACTCCAGGCGCCCTGTGGCATGTTTGCCTCTTACCCCTCAACACCGTGTGGCACGTCTTCAGTGGTGACAAGCCAGAGCGACTTGGAGGGCAGAATGAAGGTCTGTGGTCTTCACGGATGAAAGTCGTTTCTGTCTGGGTCAGAGTGATGGCCGCACAAAGGTCAGGAGGAGGAGTGGGGAAATCCTGTTACCGAGCTGTATCCGTCGTCGGCATACTGGCCCCACCCCTGGCGTTATGGTATAGGGAGGAATTTCCTACGACAGTAGTTATCCTGATGGTTATCCCAATGACCATGACGGCAAATGTTTACATTCGGATGGTTGTTGAACCTATTGTGCTGCCATTCATGGCTGGTATGCCAGGGGGGCTGTTCCAACAGGATAACGCTCGACCCCACACTGCCGCTGTAACCCAACGTGCCCTTCAGAGTGTCCACATCCTACCATGGCCAGCACGATCACCAGAGCTGTCGCCCATCGAGAACGTCTGGGACATGGTCGGATGCTGTGTCAGGGCTCTTCCACAACCAGCAACAACTGTCGCTGATCTGACCATCCAGGTACAACAGGCATGGAATGCCATACCACAAAATGACATTCGGCATCTCTACGACTGTATACATGCACGTGTGCAGGCCTGCATAGACCAGCGCGGCGACTACAGCAGGTACTAAAGTCTGTGCTTTTCACCATGTACAGGGTGGCGCTGATGGCGCCCCCTATATGTTGTAACCTTGAAACTTGAATCAATTGAATAAATACCATAGCTGAATACACTGTTCAAATTTCATTCATCTAGAACAAGTCCTTCGTGGTGTTGGGATTTTTTTTTCCGCCAGTGTATGCTGATCGATCTCGGCATAATCACGACAGCATACGTTCGCACTTGTGATGTCGGCTTATCTTCACATATTGTGCACTGATACCCAATTTGAAAATTAATATCATGAAATTGTTCACATTTAAATAATATATGTATTAATTATACTTGACAATTTGTTGCGGGTGGTATATTTTCCGTCGATTCGGCGACACTATATTCCTCGTCTAATGACGGGTGATCGCGCAGGAGAGGTTCTAAACTATATGATTTCACGCCTAAACCATCCACATCACCCACAAGGTTCTCCAAATCGTTGTCCAATTCATTATATAGATAGTTGTCCTCCATATCTTCGTAAGTCTCAAAACTGATCTGAATTGCTGCTTTCATATCCAGACATTGGTAAAATTGTAGTGAACGCAGTACTGAGTGAATGTAGATCTATAGTGAATGTTAAAGCTTCACTGCAAAGCTGACTGGGAGCAATCCTCGCACTACGTCACGCCTCCACCCAAGATGGATGCCTCCAGATATCAAATCGCTTCGTTTTTCACACATTTAGGATTCGAATTTAAAAAAATCAAATATGCTATGATGTTATTAATAGGTTAGTCTTTCGATTTAAGTAAAGTTTGTATGTGACCGTAGAGTTGTCCTTTAAGCATTTTATGACATTCATGTCAGTAGATGACGCATCAGCCCGGTGGAGATAGTGATTTTTTTGAGTTTTGTTTCTTGCTTTTCGTGTGGGAAACTGTTTATTTTTTTTTATTTACAAGGGAAAACAATGTGGATAGAGTTTGTGTGCCTGCATTTGGTGTACGCTTGTGTTGTGTTTGCATTTTTCTTTATTAAGGTGTTGTATTTAGTTGATGGTTAGTTTGTTATAATAAAGAGCAATCTTGTTAATGCAAAGTTGTTTTTTTTTGTTCTTGATTGTTGCTGCTTTTGTTTTAATATGACGTATTTTAGGCGACTGTTACCGCGTTGTTTTGTCAATGCAACAGCGATCCGATTGCTGTGGGTTGCCATTGTTTTCTCAGGAAAGTTTTCCCGAAAAGATGATGACAACAAAAAGAACAATGAGTTGGGAGGCTGTGGTTTTTTTTTAATTAATTTTAAGCGAGACAGATGTTTGATTCTTGGCTTGACTGAAGCAAGTAAGGGACCATTAGTGATTGTCAGCCATGGAGACAAAACAATATCGGCAATGGAGGGTTATGGAGCAACAGTTTTAGTTTGCGAACCCTAGATTGAACGAATCTTATATGGGTGTTCTCCTGAAACATCTCTTCTTCTTCTTTTTGGCAAACATATTAAACATTATTATGTTTTTGTTTTAAAAATTCTTAAAAAGTTTTGTTGCTGTACTCGTCTGCGCGAATGCTGGATAGATCAGTATTTTTCGAATTTTGTCCCAACCGGATGCCGCCGTTCAGGTAAAGACACCTGTGCAATATGAGATGACAACGTGTGGCAAGTGACTGTTCTTTATTTTGACACGGACATAAATGAAGGGGATAACGAACTGCGAGAAATGTTAGTCTTTAGCGAACATTACGTCATTGAAAGCATACCTCGGCTGTGGAACATTCGCAAAACATTCCTGGGGTGGACAGCTCTTAATCAATGTGCAAAACGGTGTGGACAATCATGTTTTGAGTAGTACTAATGCTCTGAGAGGCTTTACTGTGTTCAAGCAAATTTGTAATAGCTTACTCACAGTATCAAGCGCATATTGAAATAAACCAACGGAGAAGAGCGTCAGACGCAACGCTGCTTGGCCGTTTGAGAGGTTGAACATGGTGGCACCCGTACTTGCTTAGGCTTGAACGCTGGCAATACAGCAGAGTCCAAGCTACCGCCAGCGAGCAGGAGACTGATTTACAGATCCGTGTGGGCGGTAGGGCCACCGAGGGTTTCAGTGGCTCCCCCTCGTTGTTTGTAAAGGAGGCACGCGACATCGTGTAGATTGTCAATTAAAGGAATATTAGAAGGCTCGCATCGCTCACGAGGCAAGTCGTCAAAGTACAGCATAAGGTTCTAATCTCGTTCAAGCAGCGCTGACGTGCATCTCACGTATATTAAAAGCACTTTGTTGTGGGCTATGGGCTAGTGCAATCTCCCTAGCACTTTATTATGAACATGCGTCCTGTTTAATGCACTCTGAAGAAGTAGTTTGGTTTAGTTAAGCTGCAGCCGGTATTAGTAGTTTAGTAATGTAGTATGTGGGTAAAACGAGGGGCCCCTCCATAATCTGTACGAGTTACCATATGGCCGAAGTTATCTAAACGCCAGATTAAGTATGTATGCATGTTGTAATTTTGATTTAATTTAAGTTATGAAGATTAAGCTGGGTTGTATACTAACGTTTCTCGAGTCTGTGTTATTGTGTTTCCCTTCATTCGATGCCCGAACTCCTGACGTGCACCTCACTCACAGTTACTAGTGCAAAGCTGGTCGTCATGCGAATGCGAGAGAGGGGGATTGTCACAATTTCATGGGTCTTTTCTTTGATTGTAGCGATCGCGTTTTAGTTGCACCTCAGGAAAGAGCATGCACACAACCCTATTCCATTTAAAGCCATTACTCTGGTTTTATTACAGGGAGTGTGGTTTTTGTTATACTGCAGTTTATCTGGGAGGCGGTCTATGCATGTATAATTATGGCAGAAATTATGGCAGAAATGACAAAATAAACCCTCACTCTATGTCGACTGATCTATGCAAACACACTCCAAAGTCTGCATCAATTCACAACCTGTATGTAATCCTCTTCGTTCTGTACAATATGAATTATGTAAACTGCTTTATTTGCATGGGGAAAAAAAAGCTGAGAATAAGTGGCAAAACCAATCGAAAAGATTACTTCAATCATAATTTATTAAATCAATATGACCAAATTTTCATTGAACATCTCGGCTCATAACTAGTTACTATGTAGCATTAAGTCACTGGTGATTAGCATTTCATATGAGAGTCGTCTGCAGAAAGATGCCATATTGCATAGCCAATCATGACTTAGAAGTGAAGGGATTGCTTGCATTTGATTTGGGTCGTTAAACGAAACTGTGTTGCCTAATACCAAAGATACAGTTTATGTATATATTTATAGCCAAACACGAGCACACTTAGCACATTTCTATTGCCTGTTTCTGAAAATCGTAGACAGGGGACATAGTATGTGCATGGCAAAAAATGGTCTTCATGAAATTTGTTTATGCTGACAACTCTCCATGAGACTCTCAAATAGAAATAATTTTCTCTTAATTAAAAAGTTACCATTTTCTTCATCTCTGCTGGAAGCCAGTTCTTCTAATGTTCCTAAGAGACCATATTCTTGCCTAGAAAATTACAAAACATATAATGGAATCAAGCCAAAAACTGTGGACACAACTATAGAAAGAAAAATAACTCCGAAAACACTATACCACATAATAAATTTTAATGACTCAGATGTACATTTCGGAAACGAAGTTTCCATCATCAGTGAGTAAAGAACAACAAGAGAAGCCAAGTATTTATAATATATAAGAACCAATCAAAAAATTATACAAAAAATATTACAAAACATGTTAAATGGCACGCCGATGGGTAGTAGCGTTAGCCCCTTCTTGGCTAATCTTTATATTAGAAAATTAGAAAATTTGGCTGTAACTTCGTTTAACTACTTCCCATCGGTGTGGCATAGATATGTCGACGATATTTTTTGTATATTTAACACAACCACGATGGGCATTATGGAGTTTTTAGCTGCCTTAAATACGCTTTGCCCGCATATCAAGTTCACGCTAGAAGAAGAAGAAGAAGATAGTAAGCTGCCTTGTTTAGACCTCTTAATCATTAGGTCTGGAAACAAGTTGAATTTTGAAGTATATAGAAAACAAAACTTCACCCCTGCATACATCAGAGCAGATTTCAATCATTGTGTTTCACACAAACTTGCAGCGTATCATCATCAGATCAGAAGGGCTTTATTGTTACCCCTGAATGATGCCGCCAGGAATAAAGAACTGGACCTAATCAAATCATACGCAGAATTTAATGGATATAATACAAATATAGTGGATAGAATAGCAGATAAGATCGTCAGACATATAAAGATCGATGAAATCACAACGTTGACAGGGAAAAGAAATGAAGAATACAAAAATGTGTTAGTCCTCCCCTACAACAACGCACTAAACAAAGGGATCAAGAATACCGTAAATATTCTACTATAACGCGACTTCTTGTATAAAGCGACTCCACTTTTTCGGCCCAAAAAATCGGCAAAAATCCTATCCTCTTGTATAACGCGACCCCCATTTTTGACTCCTCGCGAGAAATAAAATGTACGAACTTATACAGAAAAAAAATCGATGTTGTTAGATGTTGGCGACGAGTAATTCGAATAAAAAGTGAATTAATACATTGTATAATGAAGTGGACATTATATGCAATGTAATTAATGTATAATACACGGCAAATTCGTCCGAATGTCATCAGCACAGAAAGCGACTTCGACAAAAGCAACTGCCTCAACTTCGAGGCAGTCTGGAAGTTTATAGCCCTACATTGATAGGGAAAGCTTTCTCAGTCGCACATCGACAAAAAAACACAACAGTACATCAATTTTCTTAATAAAAAGACAAGTAATCTTTATTCAGTTTAATATTTTCACTACATAAGCTTTCTTGTAGGCTTTGGTTCGAGGCAGTTTTGAAGTAGGCCTAATTAGAAGTTTCGATGTTTGAGAGAAGTTATTATCGATGTTGGCGACGAGTAATTCGAATAAAAAGTGAATTAATATATTGTATAATGAAGTGGACATTAAATGTAATTAATGTATAATACACGGCAAATTCGTCTGAATGTCATCAGCACAGAAAGCGA
>JAHWFO010088325.1:174904-211915 GCA_023313115.1 Rhysida immarginata | reverse complement strand
GCAGTCTGGAAGTTTATAGCCCTACATTGATAGGGAAAGCTTTCTCACTCGCACATCGACAAAAAAACACAACAGTACATAAATAAAAAGACAAGTAATCTTTATTCAGTTTAATATTTTCACTACATAATATTTTCTTGTAGGCTTTGGTTCGAGGCAGTTTGGAAGTAGGCCTATTTATCAATGTTTGGGAGAAGTTATTATCGATGTTGTTAACGATGTTGTTATTATCGACGATCGGCCGCAGTCGCCGGAGGGCTGATTTTTATCCTCTAGTATAACGCGACCCAGCAAATTTAGATGCTTTTTTAGGCCAAAAAAATTCGCGTTATAGTAGAATATTTACGGTATTTGTAGTAAGTTTGGTTGTAAAGTAGTTTATAGGAGCAATAATACATTAAAAAGAAAACTAAGTATAATAAAAGATAAGATCCCAGCGGAAGATTGCCCCGGGGTATATAAGTTTAAGTGTGAAACGTGTGACATGTTTTATTTGGGAGGCTCGCAAAGAGGAGTGGGAATACGGATGAAGGAACATATTTCTTATGTAAAGAATGCTAGGTTAGGGGTATCATCTTTTGCGGACCATATCATTAATGAAAAACATAATTATTCTACAGATTTGTTTGAAGTTATTCATAGATGTAGAGATGTTAAAATGTTATACTTCCTTGAATCGATTGAAATTGTAAAAAACAAAGCAACCAATAAAACCCTCAATAGTGATGATGGCCCCATGCCAGTGGCAGAATGGCTCTCTTTAGCAAAATTTTTTACAAAATAATTTACTTTCCTTGTGTTGTTTCTTGTAAGGGTTTACCACTTTGCTCTTATAACCGGACTAGGCTTTTATCCGGTGTTGGGGGGCCCCCGCGGGCGGCCGCGCCGGGGCTTTGTTTGGCTTTTATAGGGCTAAGCTAAGAAGGTAGTTTGTATTGGTTGTTTTCTTTTGGACAGTCTATCACAGATGTTGCTCGTTTCTTCGGCGTTCATCATTCCATCATTTCACGATTATGGAAACAATTCCAAACCAGCCAAACAGTTGTCCGAAGACCTGTAGCCGGTCGTCCAAGGGTTACGGCCCCCTCGGAAGATCGCTATATTGCTGTTGTAGCCAAGCGGAATCGAAGATCGACCTCCACACAGGTGATATCTATGGTTGCAGCGGCCATTGGTAAGACGATATCTGCCATTACTGTTCGTCGAAAGCTACACATGAATGGTCTGTACGCCTGGGTACCACGAGTTTGTGTTCCTTTATCCGTCCAATCCAGACAGGCACGATTACAGTGGTGCCGCCAGCATGTGAATTGGACTGTGTCGGATTGGGGCAACGTTATGTTCACAGATGAGTCCAGATTTGCCCTACAACCCGATGATAAGCATCTAAGGGTCTGGAGGGAACAAGGCAACGCAATCGGCCCGAGAACATCATCGAACATCACGCATTCCGCGGTGGAAGCATCATGGTCTGGGCAGGGATTGCATTGGGATATCGCACCGACCTGCACATCTACAGGCGAGGTTCTGTGACGGCTGTACGGTATCGAGATGAAGTCGTAGACCCCATTGTGAAACTGTACGCCGGAGCAGTTGGTCCTTCTTTCGTTTTAATGGACGATAATGCCCGTCCCCAGAGAGCTGCCATCGTTGACGACTTTCTGGAGAATGAGGGGATTGCGCGTATTGAGTGGCCGGCTTACTCGCCGGACCTTAATCCCATTGAAAATCTTTGGGATGCCCTCGACCGTGCTGTATGTAGACGTTTCCCACCTCCAGCCACTCTTAACGATTTGGAAACTGCCCTACAGGAGGAATGGCTATTACTGGACTCTGCGGTGGTTGATCACCTCGTAACAAGCATGATCACACGCTGTACACTTTGTATGACGTTGAGGGGTGCTCACATACCCTATTAATGTCTTTTTTGTTGTTTGTTTTGCATTTAAACATCATTTCGTTAATGACGCAAATATGTCATCATCTTATAATTTATGTAAATTCAATATTTTTTTTAATCTCTGTATGTAATTCTTTGTTTCATGAATAGACATAGAGATACTTACTTTCACCATTTCATGTCAATCAAAGCAGTGCTTGTCCATTTTTTGGCATTTTACCTGTCCGTGCTTAACTTTTGGAAGTGAGTGTATTATAAATACTTGGCTTCTCTTGTTGTTCTTTACTCACTGATGATGGAAACTTTGTTCCCGAAATGTACATCTGAGTCATTAAAATTTATTATGTGGAATAGTGTTTTCGGAGTTATTTTTCTTTCTACAAAACATATTTTTTAAATTATTTATTAATAATTTAGTAATTTTTTAAATTATTTATTAATAATTTAGTACACGTGAACCAGACTAACTCAAAATCCTGATTACCGTAAATATACCATGCTCTCTCTATATAATGGCACTCTATAAGGGTCGTACAAATGAAAACGAAAATTATTTATTTTATCCGGCGTGTATAAAAGGAATTTAAAAATACTCTCCATATGCGTTAAGGCATTAATCCCACTGTGTAACAAGGCGTGTAATTCCTTTATGGAAGAAGTCTTTCGGTTGTGTGTGGAACCATTGCAAAACCTCTTCCTTCACTTCATCATCCGACTGACACCTGCGGCCTTTCAGATGTTTCTTGAGATCCCCAAATACGTAAAAGTCACATGGGAATAAGTCAGGGCTGTAAGGTGGATGCTGCATTGCTTCCCAGTTGAACCTTTTGACGAGGTCTACCGTTGCTTTTGAGGTGTGAGGAAGCGCATTGTCGTGGAGAAGAAGCATTCCTTCTGTAAAAAGTCCGGGACGCTTGCATTTGATGGTCGCGCGCAGTGCCATCAATGTTTCCCCATATCTTGCTGCGTTAACTGTGGTGCCATTTTCAAGAAAGTCCAGTAAAATCAGGCCTTTATGATCAAAAAACATGGTCAACATCAACTTCCCCGTGCTGTTAGCGATTGCTTTTGATTTTTTTCAGGGGTGATGACCCATAATGCTTCCATTGACGACTTTGACGTTTGCTTTCATCCTGGACGAAGCGATCACGCGCAGAGCTTCGAAGCGCGAGCTATCGTTCTTTCTCACGTGATGCAATACTTGCAGCCTATTGTTCAATTTGCACGTGGGGTTTCGCAATTGTTGAAAACAAAAACTTACAATCCTACACGTCGTCTCCCCACCCCCTACAAATTTTCGTTTTCATTTGTATGACCCTTTTATGCTATATGGATTTGCCGTTATAAATTTGGCATTATGTAGAGTCCTGTCATACAGACGGAGCACTGAATATGGAATAATTTGATCTCTTGTATAATGTGATGCCAATTTCAGAGCCAAAAAAAAAAGAAAAAAAAAAGTAAAAACAGTAAATATTTTACCCTCTTGTATAATGCGATCCCCATTTTTTGTCTCTTTGCGAACTTACGAGAAAAAAGAATATGCAAGAATATACAGAAAAATCTCTATTCTTTATGATTTTAAAAATGCATAACCTGGATCTTAACAATTAAAAACTTCAAAATCTGATTCATTATTGTCTGATTCTTCAAAAAGTTCCTTAATACAGTGCAGACAGTGGTTTATTAAAAATCATAAAAGGTTATTTAATTTTGAACATAAAACCAATACAGTATATACTATTATTATATGTTCATTTTTTGAAATTCTTACAGTACATATTATGTATCCATGCATTAAGTACAGTAATAAATATTCATTTGACATTTCTCACATTTAGTAAGCAACAAGATGGGGAAAAAAATAAACAATACTCCTTTATAATATCAACCTTTAAATTTCTTTCCAGCCTAAATTTAAATGATAAAATATTTTATAATTTTCTAGCTTGTTCTGGTTGTTCTAGTTGGTCGAATTTTGGCACCGATAAGAAATTAATAAATTTTTGCAGTTTTCTTTTAAAATAGTTTCTTAAGAATTAAAGCTATTAATATTAATACAATAATAATTAAGTTTTGCACTACAATCGTTTTTTTTTTTAACAATGTTTTAACAGTAACGAATCTAGAACATAAACAAAGGTGGGAGGGGGCTAATCAGATGGTTTGGCTTATACCGTATTTTCGCACCTGTAGCCCGCGGGTTGTGTGTTTTTTTTGTATGAAAATTTTTCAAAATGCGGGCAATACAAGATACGGGTTATACGTTAAAATTACATTCTCACTATCACAGTAAATAATGCTTTTTTTGTAGAAATTAAACTTGTAAATCATTTACATTTAGGCTGCTCAAACAATAATGAATGCAGTAACAGCAAAAATACAACAATAATAACAGTATAATAAAACAAAAAATAAAAATTAAAATTTCATCAAACAAATAATAAAAATTTGATTTCGGAAATTTTCGGAGTTATTATCTCTAAATCGAGATGCAAACTTCAATACAATAGTGGCTTATACATGTATTCATATTACTTACTTACTTTTCAAACCCACTTATCCGCTAGGGTCGCGGGGGCAGCAGCCCTATGGAGGATCTCCAGCAATCACGATCTTCCGCCATCAGGCGCATGTCCTCCCTGGTAATATCCAAGCGACTCGAACCCAGATTCTCCATGTAGTCTAGCCACCTGGTTCTAGGCCGACCCCTTGGTCTCTTACCCACCGGCTTGGAAAATAACAATTGCCTAGGAAGACTAGTTTGCGGCATCCGTATCACGTGGCCATACCAGCGCAACTGAGATCTCTCAATGCAGAGAAGTAACGGCTCAACACCTAAAGATTCCCTTATTGTGCTGCTGTACACTCTATCTAGTAGGGTAACACCTGCCACACCTCTCAGAAATCTCATTTTGGCCGCTTGAACCCGCGATCGCACTCTTTTGGTCATTACCCAAGCCTCATGACCATAGGTGAGAATGGGGACAAAGATTTGAAGACTGAGAGCTTGGCTTTGTTACCCAGCTCGCGTTTCGTTACCACGGATCACCACAGTCCACGTCTGACACAGCTTGCTGCACCGATCCAAGCATCCAATTCTTTCTCCTGTCGTCCATCACTCGTGAATGCAATCCCGAGATACTTGGTATTCATATTAAGAAGATAAAAATATTATTTAAATCATAAAAGAAATTCATGTGTCATTTATTTACTATTACCTTAATTTTCATTTTTTTTATTTAATTTTTTAAAGTTTTATTTTTTTTATTGCCTGTATGTAATCCTGTTTCGTACATCACGTCTTACTAGAAGCAAACTGATCATGTGATTAATCTTTTGAAAACGATTGGCCCTTATCATTTTTCGTAATTTCTTCTGTATAAAAGCCTCCACGTGAAAGCTTTGTTTGTTATTCTATAACAATTTTTCGAATATTCACCAATCAATCTTTAAGCATACACAAAAGCTTTGTCATCGTTTTATATAAAGAAGAAAGAGAATGGCTCCTATCAACAAACAGCAAAGTTTCACGGCTGAATTGAAACTACGGATCATTGAATATGCGGAATCCAACGGAAACAGGGCAGCAGGCCGGGAGTATAATGTCGACGATAAGTGCGTTCTTATGTGGAGGAAGTTCGTTGATGTTGAATGAACTTTCTCGGTTTTCAAGAATGTATTTTCAACAAGTAGACAAAATTTTACTCCAGAAAACTTAGAAATGTATTTAATAGCAAATTGTGCAGCAAAAACCCTTAATAAATGATTTTTTGAATAGTCACTTTCTTGTTCAAAATTAATTAAAAAAAAAAAAAAACCAAAAAAAACCCCACTTCCATTATTCTAAAGAACCATAAGTTTTTAATGCATATTTAAGTGCATATTTCCATTATATTTAATGCATATTTTGTTGTTTTTTAGTGCATAAAAATCCACCCCCTGATTATGACAATAATATCTGCACCAAGGCAAAGCGTAACATCGATGTCACATTCAGCCGGCAATGAAGTTGTTGGACGCAGTGGGAAGCATTCGCCAATTACGCTCTACTGAGATAAAAAATTTCTTTTGAAAATAAATGCGTCCAACATAAGAAAAGTTCTGTATTTGCAAGTCCAGGTGCCCTACTGCAATTGGTGAGACACTTTTAAGTTTTCTTCTCATGGGGGCTGACACAACCGATACAGGCTTATGCGTTTCCCGGCACATATCGGCATTGTAACGGGGAAGTACGTAATATTTTGCCTAATTGATCGAATTCCTCGTGTACTACATTGAGTTTATGTCCTGCATCGGCTGGGGACGGAATGTCAGTTTTCACAGTGTTGAAACTTGCGGAAATGGTTGTGATTATGTGATTATGTGTTAGCAGGAACTATGAAGTGATTAATTTAATGTCAATGACCTACACTCCGCCTACAACTGCACATTATGTTTACATTTGTGAAGCTGAGTTTGGGCATCTGTCCTCAGGGGGCAGTGCTATAAGTGATTCAGTGTCATTTGCTGCTTTGTGCTGGTAGGCACTGATTGTGCAAAAGGTGTGTGCTTTCTTAGGTTCCAGTTGTACCGAAGCACTCCCAAGGTGTTGGGCAGAGTTGTGCATGGTTTGGTATGCATCCTTGTTCCTCCCTCGTATCCTGCTGTACTGATGGTACAGATAAATAAAAGGAACATGCGACGCCTTCATTGCGTTGCTCTAGTAGTAGCAGTCTTGTGTGCACACCTGGTAGGGTGTTAATGCAATTACCCTGCTAGACACAAGAGAGCAGCGATTGTACTAGTGGCCTAAGGAAATAAAACCATCGTCTAAGGAAACAGGTTTATGCAGCCTCACTTTGCAATGTTGCTCACAGCTTCAGGGTAAAGCACTTCATGCTTTCCTATATACAACGCTTTACTTCAGGGCTTGCAGTAGCGTCCTAGCATGCTGCTAGTGGCACCATCACCATGTTTGCTTGAGTGTGCATTAGTTTGCACAATTCCAACAAAATAAACATCTTTTGTTTTTCTTCATTGATGAAGACAGAATTCATTACAAATAACACTGCGTTTTATTATGTGTGCAGATATTTTCTTAAACTACTCGAGCAGAAACATTAATATGAAGAATGCAAGGCTCTGAAAATTGAGAAACCTATTTTGGGAGAACAAACATTATTTCTCGGTTTTAAAGCTTATAATTATTATTGAGTTGACAATAATTTCTACAGTATGTCTGCTCCTACCGATAAGTTTTCCGAATTCATCAAAAATTCTTAGTTTCATTCAAACTAAAATAAATCAAAAAAAATATCCTGAAGAACATCATTAACTTATCAGCATAATCAGTTCTACGACCATATGCATTTTTTAAAATAAAATTAAGTTTAAATTATTTATCTACATTAAGCTGTAGTACAGTATATGTATCATATTCGTGAATCAAAACTTTGTGATGGTTCCATCTTCAGCCAATGTGCATAAGCATTTGAAAGATTAAACGCTGGAGTATGGGCCGATCAAGGGTTCGGGACCAGTAATAGAGGGATATGAGAACTCGGATTGGTGCTTGAAATTAATCTCACGTTTATTTCCATTAGACATAAAACAAAAATAATCCGTACAATATGCAAATCCGTTACACCTTAATCTACAACTCGAAGGGGAGCGAGAAACTCAATGATCAACAGACAACGCAGCTATGCAAATGTTAATTTTAAAACTAACGTAATTGTGTGCACTCTGATTCATATTATTAGTGTCTGAGGCTGGGCACACTTGAACTGCTACATGGAATTCTAAAGGAGGGGGGGTGACTTCCCACACAGCGACGCCGAGTTTTGTCAGATGGGCTTGCTACCCCAAATGAAGTATTCCAATAAAATTCGCGCAATATCGCGCACTGTGCCTCCTTTTCTTTATACCACAGCAGGGGAGAAGCACTTTAACCCCTCTTGGCGGGAGCTAGCACTCAAAACTCGTAGGCCACTGGCGAGCCCTGAGCCAGCTTTCAGTATTTTCCTCCGCAACAAATGACTTAGTATGCACGGTGCATTCGCAGGCTCCTCAGCTTGTCACTCCCCTCAATACCTCGGTTCATCAGACTCCCTGCTCAGTTCACTCATGTTTCATAACCAAGTGCAATGGAACACTAATAGGTATTGAATTAGCTTTAAATTACAGGATGGTAGTAGCATCAGATAACTACAGTAAGATCAATTACAAATCTTCTTATAGAGTGCTCTTCATTATAGCAACGTGCAAAAGTCAAAAACGGGAGGTGCGGGGCGAACCCCAAAGTTTACGTGAGTTCCGGCGGGAGGACACGAAATCACGTTAAGGAGACCCAGTTAATGTCCACTACACACGTTGGCTTCCTACGTCGTTAATAATTAGAAAACACATCACTCACCAAAGTAAACACTGCTTGAAATGCTACCCATCAAACACAGGCTCCACAAACGCACGCTGCCTTGTTGAACCTCGTTCCTGCGTCTTTTCCTTCCGTGTGGCGATGATCGTCAACGCTCTGCTTCTGCTCTGTACGTCCTTCGCCTACCTTACTATACCTCACATTACTTAGCAAACTTGCTTTAATTACAAAATTATTCTACAATAAGTTCCGATCATCAGTGTTAGAAAACAAAACTCGAACACAGTTTGATTAGCGAACATTTATTCCAGCGCTAGCCTCCATCGGGGTGTTCGAAAACGTAAAAGCATTTTTTTCCGAGAAGCACGTCTGTGTAGCTCAGAAGCTGACGCTTAAATGTTCAAAAAAAAAAAAAAAATACAAAAACGAACACTCAACATGCGCAACAAACAAAAACATTCACACACGAAGCACTTTTTCCCAAAAACTCTCACACAACAATGCTCTATTGGAGGCTGCGATGATCTTCTTGGAAATCAGCGATAACAATCACTGCCGCCAACAGAGCACACACATGAAACATACACTCTTCTTGACAATGGGGAAGTTGCATGAAATTTTCTAAATTTTTTTTCGATAGTTTAGATCACTAATATACCGGTATGGGTATTCTTTTTTTCTAATTGTGCGTAGTTCTTTTTAAAAAAGTTATTAAAGTTGACACCACCAAAAAACGCCTTGTCATAGCTCAAGAGTGATGTGACGTCACATGCCAGGAAACCAGAAACCATGCCTATCTCTTATGCTGCTTTTCATGATCTGTCTGCATAGAGATAGATGTTAGATGCCTAACATATTTATCTGTGATCTGTCTGTAATAAACATGTATGATTACAATTATTATTTCATTCCCATGTATACAAGCACTAAGTATAATAAGACTTAATAAAGCATTCATAAGAGCACCAAAACATCACGAGAGAAGAAATAAAAATAGATGGCACCAAAAAAATACTGAGGAGCGATACTCGGTGCGAAATTAACGTCGGTTTCCATGACCTCGTACTCGTATGTTATTCTTCGATTTTGAGCTAGCCGAAGAAGGAATGGACAAAAGCATATGGGATACAATTAGTTTTCTCGTCTGATTTTTCAGACGTAGCAAAACTTTGATCCGATTAAACTTTAAATTTCACCCGGTTTCGATCACTTGTTCAAGTGTATTATTTACTCATGGATGTATACATCCTATATTTGTTTCGGTGATTATTGACTATAATCCTGAATTCCACAAGGAGAAATATAGACATGAAAATAAGTAATAGAAGGGCTCATTTTTCGAACAAAATTTCGTGAGATCTATTATTTTATCATAGATAGTTGCGTTTTCATCTCTTCTCGTGGAGGCCGAGGAGAGAGGGGGTCAATCGAAACGTCGGCGCTATGCCTTCATATGGTGCTGTAATTTTTAAATTATATCTGAAATATAAAAGACTTTTCGGGAGTTGGCAAAAAATTGTACAACCATCAGAAAAAATATAAAGGAATAAAAATGTGGATAAAAGTAATAAGATAAAATAAATAAAAGACTCTTTGACCACAAAAAAAAAAAAAAAAAATTTTTTGTTGTGGTCAAAGAGTCTTTTTATTTATTTTATCTTATATCTGAAATGATCGATTTTATTAGTTTGAGGAGCTTTTAAACAACCTGTTTGATTTTGTAGTATCAATTAGGTACTGGATGGTTTAATTATGCATTAAAATACGCGAAAAAATAGCGGTATCGCTAAACAAGATGCCGTTTAGGAGCTATCCCCTTTCCGCGCATGCGCAGTGGCGTAGCTGATCTACAAAGGCGTGTATTTCAATGGCGTGTGACGTCACACATTGTTTTAGTTTGGGGGCGTGGTTTTGCATTTTTAAGTGAAATTTGATAGTTTTTAATACTTTTAAGATTTTTAATGCCGATTTTCATATTCAGCGTAACGAAATCTATATAAAACAGGCCTTCTTTTTAAAAAAGAAATTTCATGCAACTTCCACATTCAACGATTAAACAAAACACCACTGAGAGTAATAAACAAATAATAAAATTTTCATCATTATTTCGAACAGCTGAGGTCGGCGTACCATGAAAACCCTCACAGATCAACTAATGATTTATTCTTTAAATAATATTTATCATCACGTTATTATTCAATCCAATAAATATCGCTTTTACAAACTGGATCGCCTCAATTTCACAGCTAAAATAAAACAAAAGACTATTATTTCGGACTATCCTCACTCCCTTCCCTACCGATGAGCGAAATCATAACAAAACAAAAAACAAATAACATAAAACCTCCCGAAAAACCCAGGTAAGTCCTTTTAATTACCTATAAACCACCCCCTCTGCCGGGCCCACATGACTTCCACTAACATGGAACGTCACATGCGCCCGACGAATGGCCTCGAACATACCCTGTCACGGGTTACGTTCGAGAAATACCTTAAAAAAAAGAATTCCACATGCATCCCAAGATAAGCTTCAAAATCAAAATCCCTCCAAAAGGAAACAAAACGAATGCTTAAAATAAACATATTCAACTAATAAATCAACCCAGAAACATGAACCACATCACAACACAAACAACACATATACTACCCATTTATGACTACATACTCACTCGCACACTTCCAATATACAGTTTACCAATCTAATTCGCACATACCAGTCGCCCACTTCTTGCTATTAACACCCCTATGGAGTGCCCAATAATCCGGGCGTGCTTGTCTGCGCAATGAGTACCGGGGTGACGCAGGGGCTTCCACCCAGGCAGGTTGTCCTAACCCCCTATCAACTCCTTCACTTTCCTGATCCGATGGCGTTAACCCTCTCGCTGGTAATAATTCCTCCTCTTGAACTATACCCAGCCTGTCCTTCGGACCATCCTGAGACATTGTACAATCTTGCATGATGGGCGGTACTACTTCTTCCTGATTCCTACCTTAACATACACCTGCAACCGGTTCATATTCTTCCTCCTCCTCATCTTCTTCGGTTCCACCTATCACGTTCTCCTGCCTCGGGGCAGAGCGACGCGGTCTCTTCCTATAACTACATCCTGGTTCTAACCAACATAGACTATCACTCTAATGTGGTTGCATGTGTCTTCAATAGACCGGGTTGACTTGCCGTATTTTTCTAAAGGGACCAATGAATTTTGTGCTGAATTTTCGTTTTGTTCCTCCTTTCCGCAGTAGCCATACCCGGCTTCCGACTAACAAAGAGTGTATAATCTATCCCTTATTCAATCTCTCCTTATGTTGCAGTCGTTTTCGACTGTCCTTCTTAACCAAGTCTCGGACATGTGTCAGTTCTTTCACAAATTTGGACCAATATCGCTGTATTAAATCCCCATCTTCGACTTCGTTATCGTCATCTCGACCGTAGTGCCTGGGTGAGCCTGGTCGAACCTGTTCGGGAAAACGCAGATTTTTTTATGTAAAAATAGATATGATTTTATTTGTAATTAATTATTCTATTTTTTCTATTCTTTAAGTTTTTTTTACTGTTTTGCAGACAGTGATTGTTGAGTATATATTGTTTTAATAAATGTTAATTAAAAAATCTCCACGTGATTATCACTGTCTGAAGCTAATTGTCCCTCGCGAATAATTTTTGTGATCACGAGGATGTGTGTCCCACTATTGTTGATGTTCTTTCCGTGGTTACTGTTTTTTTTATTTCAGACAGACCACTTCCAGCTTCTGGTTTGACCAGTCGTCCCTCCTTCTGGTCCTCCACGTCCTTACTTGTCTGCAGCATGGCGTTCAACTTCCATTTATCATTTTCATTCCAATGCTCTGTAAATTACTCCCACCCTGCCGTTAAATGTTTAGTTTCTTATTGAATTTCTCACTTTCTCGCGGCAGCCATGATTTTTTACCGAGCAGCATTGTTTTGCGGGTTTGCCCATAAGGTAATATTGAAATTTCTTTTAATGCTATTTCAACAATAACGCGCATAAGGGATGCCATGCTGCACATTTCAATTCTTATTCCCCATTAATAATTAATTATTATTTCGCAGTCTTTCTTTAGATATTAAATGGGAATTTTGAAATTTTTCCTTATTCTTTATAAGGAATTGGTCTGTCACAATTTTTTTTATATTTAATCTCAATTCGCTCAATGTAGCGATTAATATTTCTCGTTACAGTGTTTTGCTGTATTTAACGTGCATTTAAGTATTTCTTTATTTTATTCCGAGAAATATTTTCTTTTGTAATTGAGATCGCAATGCCTATTCCTCAATTAAATATAGAACATTCTTTTGTACAGAATTTTTGTATTTTATAAATAAATATCGCAATTTTTAAACCAAAATAAAAGTCTTTTAACGAACCACGTTTACTCTTAAGTTTTGGGGTTTACTCGTTCGTTATCGAGCAGCATTACCGTGATAGCAGGTCAGCCACTACATTTTTTTTGCCCTCCACGTATTGATAGTTGAACCCATACTCCTCCAGCTCCAGCGCCCACCTCAGCACACGCTGGTTGGTATTACGCATGCGCTGAATGAACGCTAAAGGCTGGTGGTCTGTCAACACCGTGGTAGGGTGGCCAAGAATGTGTCGAAAGTGGCTGGCCACTCAGACAACAGCCAGGGCCTCCTTCTTAATGACTGAGTAGTTGATCCCCCCCCCCCCCTGCAACTTCTTACTAAAAAAAGCAATGGGTTGCAGGTCCTCCCCAATTTTTTGTTGGAGTATGCCTCCAATCGCATTAGCCGAGGCATCGATTGACAAAAAGAAACCTTGCTTATAATCAGGGGGAACCAACAGAGGCCTGCTGCTCAAGATCATTTTGATGACATCAAATGCTTTCTTAGAGTCCGCGTTCCATTGGAATAGCACCCCTTTCTTCGTCAGCTCTGTGATGGGAGTTAGAATCTCTGACAGTCCTGGTATAAAGGGGCGGTAAAAATTCACAGAGCCCACAAAGCTGCGAACTTCTCGTGCATTCTTGGGTTCCGCGAATTTCCGGATCGCCTCCACATTCCCTGGATCTGGGTACGCTCCGTCCGTGGTGATATGCCCCAAGTACTGCACGCGTGGGGTGCAAAACTTGCATTTAGCTGGTTTGACCACTAGCCCCCTTTCCCTAAACATCTCCAGCACCCAACGCAGTACATCCACATGCTCCTGGAATGTTTCGGTGGAAATTAGAATATTATCCAGGAACATATGGATGTTCTCCCCGACACCCCCCTTCAGAGCCGCCACCACATATTGCTGAAAAAGGTGGGAAGAATTCTTCCCACCCTGGGGCAGACGGGCAAGCTGATACTTGCCCCATGGGGACTGGAAGGCATAGCACTCTCTCAGCGACTCGGCCAACGGTATTTGGTAGTACCAGTTGTTCAGGTCGAGCAGTGAGAAGTAGCTATGCCCCCTCAGCTCTTCCAGGATATCTTTAACTATGGGCGTCGGGTAGTCCACGGGGCTCGTGTATAGGTTCACCTTACGTAGGTCTAAAGTGATTCTCACGTCCCCGTTTTTCTTTGGAACGACGTGGACTGGAGAGTTCCATGGGCTTACACTGGGCTCAATGATCCCGGCCTGCTCGAACTCTGCCAGTTTTTGTCTGTAAGCCTCCCGATACACATGAGGAATACGATACTGCCGGGTAAACATGGGGTGTGACTTAACGACTGTATACTCAGCCACATACTCCTTCACCCCGCGAACCTTGGTGACATCGTTGGAGAATACATCTCCGTATTCATATATCGTCTCAGTAATTACTTTACGAATATCTTCTCTTAGTCCGTCAAGGTGCAGCCCCACAATAGGTGTGCATCGCTCGATCACCCCAGCGTGTGTAACCACTGCCATAGCACCATCAGTTCATGCCCCTGCCTCATTGCACATGTCATACCTAGCATCCAACCTGGATCAGTTACGTTAAGTAAACCATCCTTCCCCATTCACACCTTCATCGATACTTATCCCATCGAACCACACCTGTATACACCCACACACAATCATTCTCTCGATTCTCACAACCACAAGCAATACTCGTCTTTAAAGATCCCAGTCAATCAACAATAAAAACTATCACTTAACACCAATTCTAAACCCTCAAGTGCACGTCTGAGCCCTCGCTCCCTCGTTAGTTCGGAATTTCCGGACTACTGGTCCCTGTTCGGGCGCCAGTGTGATGCTTTCATCTCCAGCCAATGTGCATAAGCACTTATATTGAAAGATTAAACATTGGAGTATGGGCCTATCAAGGGTTCAGGACCAATAATAGAGGGATACGAGAACTTGGATTGGTGCTTGAGATTAATCTCACGTTTATTTCCATTAGACATAAAACAAAAACAATCAGTACAATATGCAAATCCGTTACACCTTAATCTACAACTCCGTGCACGTGACATTCCGTTACGTTTCCGTTGGGTGCATGTGACATTCCATATCAGCTTGGGTTGCTGCATGTGCTCAGGAGGGCGGGATAGTGAGAGCGATGTGCTTTTGTTGATTGTGGCGATGGTGTTTGGGGCTGTTGTATTATGGTTCATTGTAGTTTTTGTTTTGGTTTCTTCAGTCTTGTGTGTTTTGATGAACTAGGGATGCGTGTTATGGAATTAAAGGGAATTTGTATTTTATTTTATTTGTAATAAAATATTCACACAATTGTTACCGTGAAGTGCGATATTATTGCCGCGCCGGGATAATGTAATATCGTTTGCATTGTTCTTTTATTTGTTGGGGGCTGGGATTGTTGGGAGATCGCCTGAGAAATAGTTTCCAGCAAACAATTGTTGCATTCTATTAGTAGAATTTTAGAATATGTTCTGTTGTTAAAAAAAATATTATGTGTATTGTTGCTGTTGCTCTCGTGTTTTGATTGTCGAGAGGAGTTTTTTAGTTCTTCTTAGACTGGATGTCAGACTGAACAGGCGGCCGCTTAAAGTTCCTGAACAGCATTTTCAAGTGTAAAATAAATAACTTGATTGTCCCACATTCATGTCTATTAGTGCAATCTGTGCAACAGTTATTAATTTAAGTGAGTGTTCCTAAAGTATGCTTGATCAAGTGGCGTAATTTTATTCCGTGTGTTGCGTTCGAGTTGATTCCAATTGAGCGGTAATGGCGGACGCTCATTTGATCATGACACGAACAGTGTTTGGTTTGCTGAGAATTTACGACACCTGAAAACGACAGGGCAGAGCAAGTACTGATGGTAATCGCAAATAATGACAGTCAGCAGTTTGGTGAGTGATATTTTGTTTTTGTCTTGCTGCGCTGTAGAGTTGTTTGCCGATCATGTGCCTTAACTGCAAAAAGTGGAATAATCTTATTCGCAATCGTCACATGGTTTTGAGGAATATGAATTAAACAGTGATGAAGACGTGTTTAGTGAAAGTAGTACAGTGCTGCATGTGTAAACCCTGTGCTTATTGTATTTGAAGAGAGAGAGTTCGCTGTATTTAGTGTATAAGTATGTTTAGTAGGGTGGCTAAACAGAAGTCGCCGATCACAAACAGGGAACTGGGTGGCATTGTGGGGGCAGAGGCAGACAACAGGAAGTAGGTTGAGGTACCTCCGGTACCAAGTTATGAGGACAGGTGAGCTCGACTGTGGCCAATGCCTCGATTTCGCAAAACGGGTTAGTACACATTGTGGAGCTTTCTGGGAGGGATTTTTGTGCCTATCCCCTTGCCAGCCAAACACTGATGATCACACTGCATATTACATGCGTGTGCATATTGGTATGTTAGTTAGGCAGCTCGCAATGATAACTCTCCTGGCGTGTTATTTTTTAAAAATACCCTGATGATAGCCCTGAAACCTAACACCGCAGGCTGAGCATGAAGTGATTGCCCTTGCCTATAATTGAGCGTAAATAACGACTACTGTGTTAGCCACTGTTGTGTCTATGTAAGCTATTGAGTCGTAATTAAGTAGGAAGTAGTTTTTGCGTATGCATACGTGTTCTTCAATGGGCCCCTGATGGAATAAATGACATTACAAGCATGAATGTGGTATTGATTTGAGTTTGCCTGTATTACTAAACGTGAATAAATGTTTCAAACAATCTGCTGTCCCAGTGTCAGTTACTCATGCCTACTTAGTCCAGGTCCTGAACCCCAGACACTCCGCGCCCATTATTAACCTTGCTAGTTGGTGGTTTAAACTGAGGCGGGGGGGGGGGGGGGGCGGGAACGTCACAACTTCAAGGCAAATCTAAAAATTTTTGAAGGAGAATTATTTTGCATTGCTATAATTTAAATAATTAGATGACGGTTTTAGTAATAATATATTTAATACTGAACCAATTGGAGAATTTTCTAAAAATATTCCACCTAACGCCATTTTCCTATTTCATATTTCAAGAATCGGTGAACCAATTACATGTATAAAATCATCAACTTAACTGCATCCAATCCTTTATTATACCATCCAGAGCAATTCTCTTGATAATGCTGTCAGACAAAACATGTTGAGAAAATTCTCCAACTGATTCAATGTTAAATATCGTATTATTAAAACTATCTTCTAATTATTTATATCTTAGAAAACATTAAAAAAGTAAAAATTTTCTCCATTCATGAAAGTTATTAGTTCTGTATTTATTAAATCCATTTAAAGCTTTGTTTATAATTTAATTATATTTGGAATGATTTTAAAGTTGCATCTTATACAATGATAGTAATACCAATTAAAAATTATTTGAATATTATAAATTACTTTTCTTTAAGTTTGCTTTTTAATTTCAGTTGTGATAAATTGTACTTAAAGGTTAAGAATTTTAGCAAAAGTTCACTATCATTGTTAAAAACAATGTCTAAAGTTTTTCTCATTTATTTCTAATACCATAACAAGAAATTAAGCCTCCCGAGGAAGGTATAGGAAAGTAGCGGAAGCCCTGAGTTCATATATTTTTTTATTTCTTCATCTGCACTTTTTAACCCCCCCATTTTTTTAATCAAAAATTGATTTTCTCGAACATTGTATTTTGGAAATATAAAAGAACCCTATTTTCTTTTCTTTCTCATCATTTTCGATCGAATTATATATCACAGCCTATATGTTGCCATAAAGTTCTAAAGACCAAGTGATTACCACCCCCACAATTCCGACCCTATTGGGACAATTTGGCCCAAACTTTACAGTGATGTTGATCTTGCTTAGGGGAACCTGCACACCGAATTTCACTCCTTTGTATGCATAAATACACGCAGACCTTTTGGTCCCCTCTAATTCCCGTTCCCGATACTCTGACCCCAGTGGGCCAATCAAAACCAAACTAAATAGTGAAGGTGCACAAGCCCATAGTAAGCTACATTCCGAATTTCAACCTTCTATCTCAAAAAATGCGGAAATTATGAAGGGGACGGACGGACGGACAGGCATTGTGAAAACAATAAGTAGCTCCATTCTTCCGCTACTTAATGATTTATTAACTTTTATCATTAGTAAAATCTAAAACAGCAAAAAAATATATCCCTTAATGGAATGCGAACCATCGATTTTCTCATAATGAATAAAAATAAATGGCAACCACCAAAACAACCATTTTATTGGGAAGTCAAGTCATTTGCGTCAAATGTTCATAATTCAAACAATTTCTTTTGGAAGAATACTTATATGTGTGTGTTTTCTATAAACTGCGGCATATATAGTATATACAACACAAATCCAAATTCTATATCGAAGTATTTGGATCCGTTTTTAATTCTCTTTCAAAAAAGGAATTATTTTGTTTACATTTTATTTTACGATGATTCGTCCTCAACCATCTTATTGTTTTCGCTGAGTATTTAGCTGTTAATTAATATACTTCATATATATTATACTTTACTGAACAAATTGTATTTTTTAAATTCAACTTTATTTAGTTTAAGGCTTAAGCCTTCCTTTCGTCACTCTTGCCTGCCAAATCATCGAAGTTTCAATTACGACCTTGTGAAAAAGAAAAAACAAAATTTCAAATAAACTCGTTGCTGGGCAACAGATAACAGTGAGAGATGCGTTGCTTGCCACGATCGAAAAGAACGAAAGTTCTGCTAATGAGAAATAAATCGATGTTCTGTGCAGTGGAGGGCGATGATTGGTCGCTTGGGTTTTTCCACACCGCATTTACAAAAATTATAAAAGGGGAAACGGAAAAAAGGAACTCTCTCTTATTACTCTCCTGCTCAGGTGAGCACACCTTCTATAGGACTCTCTCCCTCTCAGGGGATTTAGTTCAGGACATGAACTCATCCTCAAGTAAGGGAAAATAATTTAATATCTTCAAACAGATATAAATGTTCATAGGATGGCAACTGCATATGTATGAGAACAAGTCAAATGGAAGTCGTCAAACGAACCTACTTTCGATACCCTTATGAAGGAAAATAGAAAGACCTATTGAGAAAGAGCGAACTGACAAAGTGCAACATGTCGGAACGGTTAGAGACAGTATAATGCATTCATGTCAAAGTGCACAGAAAGCTAATGTCAGCAGAGAAAGACATATGAACACAAAGTACATTGGCACAAGCACGAAAGGAACGACCGGAGCAACAAGTGACAGCAAATGTGTCTTGTGAGCGGTCGAGTCATACAAGTTGCAGATACGCCAGCAACAATCATCGAGGATCCACACGGGAGCAGCGGAGCAAGCTGCGGGGTGGAAGCGATAGTCACGGTGGGTCATAACGATCAACTTTCAGCTAATGTTCAACAAGTAAGGCAGCAGACAGCTGGAGGAGCAGCTAAAAAGAAAGCCTAAGCTTCACAAGAAAAGTGTAAGGAACGACCTTTTGTGTCAGTGTGTGTTATGTGTGCTTTCAAACGACAACATGGATATCTGTCAAGAAAGGAGTGTGCAGATAAGTTATTCTAATGTTGTTCATTTTGACTAACATTTCATGCAAAACCTCTTTAGAACTGTTTTATGAGAGAAACTGTAGTCAATGAGTAACTTTATGCACATGCGCATTAATTAGGGTTGCGAGAATAGGGAAAACTTAAGCCCTATTTTAATGTTAATAATAAATCAATATTTTACTGAATTTTGTATTGCCAATTGAACTTGCATTTTCTTACGAATATATCAATAACCACTAACAAAATATCAATAAAGATTTAAATTTTACTCTTTTAAATCGTTATCATTTTATCAGTTAATTATTTGCATATTATTATTATTAAGATTATTTAGAATTTGCATTTGATGAGGAGAAATCATCAAAGGAGATTTATCCTAGACAAAGATTGTCAAGATTATTAAGGGAAAGGATTTCCATAAATATTCATGATTATTGCGGGCACAACTAAATAAAAGAAATATAGAAGTAAATAAAAGGGCAGTATTAAGATAAAAGGGAATTGGTATCTTGACTGAGTGGGGATTTTACTCCACAGGGAAAAATAATAATTAAGCTCATGGGTAATATATTTAATTGCATAGTCAGGGTCTGGAAGAAAAGGTTCACTATATGATAGGTAAAACTTGAATCAATCTAACAATTGATGAGTACTAATGATGGTTATTAATTGAGAACTAAGATATTGTCCTTGGTAATCAAGAAAAGTTATTGGGTGAGAAAAGATCTCCCCCAGCCATAACAGAGTCAACCCATCACACTGGCTGCCGTGACCAGTCGAATCGACTTTAAACTCAGCATTATTTTTTTAACCACTTCGCATTGCTATAAGGCGTAAAGCTTGCAACAAATATGACTCCAACCATGGACATACTTGACATGTATGACGACAGGGAACATAACAATCATTGCATAGAATTAATCCCAGAATTCACGGGAGAACCACATAGTCTTCATATAGACGATGTGACGGTCGACGTCATGCATGATATCATAGTGACATCAGCAGCTTGCACGTGCATCACTGTAGTCAAAACCAAGTCAATACATACAGGATCTCTTCGGTTGCTTATTTCAATAATTTAACTCCCGAAGACAAGGAGCATTATTTGAAAAAGTTAAGTTTAATTTCTGAAGAACGCTTACCTGATCCATATGATTTACCTGAATGGAAAAAATGATCCAATGCTTTGGCCACGTGTCAAATGGCCCGATATTTATAATTACCTGATCAATTCGCTAGCAATCAAAGGTATGGCTAGCTGATGTAGACAAAAGCGGAAAAACTCATTAGAAACCTTTCACTTTACCCACTCGATAAAGGGCAAGGGATGAGATTTTTTTCACCGTTTTTTTTTTGCTAAACCCACATTTTACATGATGCTCTACAACTTTCTAAATAACACATGGGGTCTAACACCTATCCCTACAAAATTAAAATTTTCAAAATTTACCCTTTCACCCCCAAGGACGCGAAATGTTTTTATTCTGAATTAGGGGACATTAAAACCAAATAATCAATATTCATTTTCCCCCAATCTGTTCCCCTTGAGTAGTTATTTGGACCTAAAGACGGGACACCAATTATGAAACACCCTGTATAATTGTTTACAAAACGGTATGAAAATTAAATAAAATGAGTTAATACATTTGGAATTAATTTAAACTAATAATTTTCAAATTCAAAATTGTGCTATTATTTATGAGAAATTAATATTTTATAGGTAAAACCAGCCCCTCTGACAGAAATAAACTTCAGAAGGCTTAGGATGGAAGAAAATAATATTCAATCGAAAAAGAATGCAAAGCCTCAGATTAAGTTCACTGAGAAGAATTTTAAGGATTTACAAGTGGTAGCACCATGTGTAGTTGTTTTCTCTTCATTGTGTGAGGTTGCCCCTCTCACCTACTGTACAGGTCACCAATACCGTGTAGTTTAATGGCAAGGGGTGCTAGTCAGGAGTTCGGAGCGGATAATCGAGGGTGACCAGTGACAAACACGCATCACTACTTAATAAAGAAAATGACAACCTTTATTCCTAGATTCACTATTCTTATCATACAAGTATTCTTTATCGTAAACTTTAAAGCAAAAACCTCGGTGCACCAGTGACTTAATTAGAAAAAGAAACAAAAAACAATCCAATATCTCTAAATTAAGTACACTTTAGCCCACTTATTATGAACTATCTTACTACGAAATCCCGTTTAGTACGAAATTATCCTCTGGCCCGACCCTGTCGATGTAATTTACATGTAAAATTGACCCGATAATACGAACATTTTTTTTATGAAAATACGGTTATTACGAAAAAAAAAAAAAGGTTTTTTAAATAAAATATCAGGTTTTTTCGCGAAAATAAGATTTCAAAATCGTAATCTAAGATTTGGAAAAAAAATTTGCCCCCCCCCCCCCCCCCCGCTAGAGCAGAAGTCGAAAATCTCTAAAAGTTTTAAGCCTAAGTACAAGATCAGCAATTTTCCATAATAAACATGTAAAAATGGTCACATCCTTTATTTTTAAACGAATATTTTTAATAATATAGTTCAAAATTGTTTATTAATGTAAGAAATTACGCAGAAATTAACTTTTTTAAGAACTTCCACTGCCATTACTATCCCAGAAGCCATTGCCAACTATGGCCTCGGGCCATGGATAACAATGTGACGAAAACATGAAGAGATTGTTTGAATTTCATACTGTGAAACTCTTTACAAAAGCCACAAATATGGATAATTTTGCTTTTATAAGTTAAGCAATTTACGGTGATAATTTTATGACTTAATAAACGTTAGAAATTTTGATAGGCGACGTCAGAAAAACTAACATCGATGTTTAATCAGCAACCAAAAGTCGTAATTGTTAAACTGCAAAACATCAACTTTTTGTAATTTCTAAGTCCATATATTATTTGGATATAATAAATGTCCTAGTATTCAGGGTGTTTCAAAATTATGTACAATAAATTTAGTGACATATTCTTCAGGTCAAAAGAAGACGAAAATGTTCTATAGCACTTTGTCTGGAAACGATTTGTTTGCTAGTAATCCAATATCATACAGTAGGGAAGCATGGTAGTTAGCGGACGATATTTTAGCAGTTCCAGCGTTTCGACCCAACACTAGGTTGAGTGGTTTGTTCCATTTAAACCGACTTTAGGGTTGTTCCATTAGTTGTGTATGGTTGTTTCCATTACTGTAGTTTCACTACTATACATCCACTAGGAATATCAATTTCAGAACGTTTGCGTGCTTTGACATACACATTACGATTTACGTAAAAAAAAAAAAGTCATGTACACGTATTCCAGTGCAGAATACACTGACATGCACCTAATGTATGGTCTTGTGGATGGAAATGCTGTGAAAGCAAGAAGACTACCAAGAACGCTTTCCGAATAGACGTTTGCCAAATAACCGAACATTTGTATCTGTCGACAGACATTTGAGGGAGCGTGGTTCCTTTGGCCGTCAAACAGGACAAGGGCGGCCAGTAGCACATTCTCTGGATGAGGAGGATGTGATAATTGACATCATACATGATGAACCACAGACAAGCACCCGTCGTATTTCTTCCATGGTACACATTCCGCACTCATCTGTTTGGCGCATTCTTCACCGTCAGCTTTTGCATCCATAACACCTGCAACTGGTTCAGGCACTGAACCCAACGGACTATCCACACCGACAACGATTTTGCCAATGGATACAACGTCGTCATGCTGCAGACCCTAGTTGTCTCAGCCAAATACTTTTCACGAACGAAGCAACCTTCACCCGGACAGGAATCGTAAATTCTCACAACCAGCACCATTGGGCAGATGCTAACCCGCATGTTACCAGAGCTCGAGCGCATCAAGAGCGTTTCTCCGTGAACATTTGGTGTGGAATTGTCGGAAATAACTTAATTGGCCCTTATGTGTTGCCGCCACGATTGACTGGGCGAACATATCTTTTGTTTCTGCAGAATGCACTGCCAGAAATACTGGAAGATGTTCCTCTTTTGATAAGATCTAACATGTGGTTCATGCATGATGGCGCTCCAGCACATTTCAGCCATGTTGTGCGAGCACACCTTAATACTGCATACACGAATCGGTGGATAGGTCGAGGTGGACCGGTAGCCTGGCCTGCAAGAAAACGTGACCCAACCTTAATCCCTTGGACTTTTTTCTGTGGGGTCATGTGAAAACGATCGTCTACAGCACAGAAGTTCCTAACATTATGGATCTGCGACAACGAATTGAAAATGCATGCCAAACCGTTTGTAATGCTGGCGACGAACTCTTCCAAGACATCAGACGGTTGCTCATGCAACGAGCCGAAGCGTATGTGCGAGCTGGTGGCGGGCACTTTGAACAATTCCTGTAATTTGGAACCACGGGTTTAGTTGGCTGTATCGCGTAAATAAATCGTTTCCAGACAAAGTGATATAGAACATTTTCGTCTTCTTTTGACCTGATAAATATGTCACTAAATTTATTGTACATAATTTTGAAACACCCTGTATATACGTGTTCCTTCATTACAATACATTAACAGAAACAGTTATTCAATATCAATAGATAATGATTTCAAAAGGGTTTAAGAAAATCAAAATGAAACATCGATGGTGCAAAAGCATTGAAAATTCGATGACCAAAACTTTTTGAACATCGATACTTTCGGCTACTCCATTTCAGCCATGCATTACTAATAAATCTAATCGAACCCGCAAATAAAAAATTTTCCTAAGAAATTGAGCATGCAAACGTGCAACTTTTTTTCTTTTTTGTGTATTTTCTTAAAGGATGAGTGTGCATACCGCATTGAATGAATTAAGATAGTTTTTGATGAATTAAGATGATGCTTTGGATGAATTGATAAATTACTTTTATAAAAGGAACGATTATGTAAGCAAAAAATTAATTGTTAAGAGTAAGCAAACTATGATAAGAGATTATTTTGTTAACGATAACCATGATAACACAGAATAACAATAAAAGATAAATTGTCTATTTTTTGTCTTTCTCTGATATTACGAAAAGGTATTTGGTTCTGTAGGATTTCGTATTAAACGGGTTAGAGTGTATTACATGTATTTCAACAAGAAATACTCTGTAATTCCACATTTTATCCTCCCCACATTAATATTCATAGAGGACACTGACATAATCGTATTTCAGATACTGGGTGACATATATCGACTAAGTGTGGCTACCAAATGGCTGGCATTACTTCTCAAAAGCTCAGCCTGAGCTGCAAGTCACTCAAGAACTAAGTAGGGAGAGCTTAAAGCTTAGGCATCCCGGTTAGAGCCAGCTCCCTATATCCCAGAACAATAGCGTGCTCTAACGCTCTGTGGTTCTTTTATTTATCACACAGAAGGGAGGACCACAGTAACCCTTCCAGGAAGACCGACTCTAATGCGAGCAAACTAATAAAGCTAACTGCTCTGAGAGCGGGTGGTTGCAGGGGAAGTGCTTACTTATGTGCAACAAAATCCCATAATGCACCGCACCACTCATCCACGTTCGCCTACCCTACCCACTGGAACGCTCGTCTGGGTTTTAGCCCCATTTAATTAATAGGTCCCCAGCCCATTACCACCAACAGTTAAATACCAAAAATGTTGATTAAACTTAATAACTGTCTTCAAAACCAAAAACAAATACAGTTAATTGTCTTTTCCAAAACACAACAAGCGTCAATTTTCATTACAAACGTTCTTCCCACTCGCCGTGGAATACGCTTAAGCGCATCACGTATTTAATATCACAAACTGGGATGCTTATGCATGATGGACCATGGCAGCCGAACGCAGAGTGCGAGGTGACGTTGAAGACAAAAGCCGATCGTTTGCTCATATTGCAACAAGGAAAAGAACAACTGAGTTAATATTTAAACAAAAATTTGTTTTCATATTCAACAAACATTAAAATCTTACTCATGCCGTAATGCTTAACAGTTCAGTACTCAAATACATTAGGGCTAACGTTCGAACAACGTAACCCATAACTGCTTTCACTCAAGACCTCCTACTTCTCTCATCTCCACCAAACAACCACACACTCATAACAAAAAAACTAAACTTAATATCAAATAATACACATTGTCAAGAAAAGAACTCCGTTAAAAGCAACAATGCCTCATTAAGAGACTAATATTCTTGCCTCAAAGCGTATTTAAGACGACAATACTCGCTCTAATGAACGAACACAAACGCTGCCGCGTCGCCAAAACATGACAACGATCGCTCTAAAACATTACTGACGATCTATAAATAATAAAGGAATAAATGAAACAAATAACCAAAACGGACTACTTTCACTAGACAACTTTCTGTTTAAATATTTCATTTTGTTATTAAAGTCAAAAACCCTAATCCAAATTTCATTTGTAGTTTTTAACTGGGAACAATTGATTGATTTAAATTTATCACTCCTGCACAAATACTTATAATTTCTGTTAAATTAATTTGGGTAAGAGGAAAAGAATGCTGGAGAATACGAATTTTTTTAATTTGGCCAATAACTCTCTCAACATGGATTCCGACCCTTGATAACTGTCTTGATGTATGAACTTCTCTGGCTGCTAACTGTTGTTTTCCTTTTGTAAATGATGGAATATATAAAAAAGCGCTTCTGATTGAAAGTTCATCTCTGATTAAAAACTTCTATCAGCCAAAACTGCAACACCAGCTTCAATTTTATCTAAAAAGCCAGACTTCATAGTAATTTCTTTATCTGATATTCGCCCTCCCCAGCCCTCCGATCAAAAACTAATTGCACCTTCTGGAGTGACACCAATTAAATATTTAATTGTGTTATGTTTATAATTAGACCACGTCTAAGCTCTAGCTGTTAAATTAGATGGCTTATCAATAAAAATCTCGATACAACCTATAATGCATACCGTATTTTTATATTTTGATTTAAACGCTTTAGGCAAAGTCTTCCTAATAGCATATCTGTCTGGACAAATAATTAAATTTCTTAATACTCCAGCAACAAGTGGAACGCAAGTGAAAAATATTTTACTAATAACACTGGGACTTACGTTAAATCTAACACGTAAATCCTGATTCCGTAGGCCTAAACGAATTTTCATTAACACTATTAACAAATGATCCTCCCATGACAAAGACTGATTAATTTTCACGACACGCTCTTGAAAAATATTTAATAGCCAGCTGAAAATATTCAAAGTTTGCAACCCAGTGTAAAAATTAGGTAATTTTCCTTTTGTTGTGTGACGAGCCAAGTGTGCTGGTAGTCACGTGCGTCCGGCGGAAGGGGGTGGTTATATAGTAATCAAAAGAGATCTTACCTGTATGTTTAGAATTTAGGGTTATTCATGGTATTGCGATTGTCCTGTATGTATTAAGTGCATTGAAAACGGTGATTGAGGTCGTTAATGGGATGCTTTTGAGGAAATGAAGTGCTATTAAAACTTTTTTTTGTTTTGTTTTGCATATTTATTTGTTGTTTCGTGTATCCGTATTGTTGTAGCTGCGTTGTGGTTTATTGTTGCGAGAAGTGTGAATGTTTCGTGTGTGTGCTCTGTTGGCGGCTGAAATTGTTAATGTGTTTTCCTTGAAGATCAATGCAGCCTCCGTTAGAGCATTGTTGTGTGTTTTTCAGAAAATAAGTGCTTGTGTATGAAGTTTTTTTTTGTTTGGTTGCGCGTGTTTTTTTGTTTGTGTGTTGTTCTCGTTGATTATGTGGAATGGCTTCCCCAGCATATTTTGCCAGGCAATGTACATATATCATGAGTGGAAAGTTAATATCTAGGACTGTTCGGAATGAAACAGAATGACTTGATGAGCGATTTCAATTTAATGTATACACTGAATAAGTTTAATTTTTGTTTAATTAATTTATTGAAATTGTTTTGAGATGAATAATCTGCCCAGTGTCGTTGCAAGAGATTTCGAAGCAAGCAAAGATTAGGTGTAATGGAGCCGGATGATGATGACTTCGCCTGATGTATGTACTTTGGAGTGTAAAAATACGGCTGATGTTGTGACATTTGCACGGCGGAACCCTTGGTGAGTGATATCGTTTCGATTTATTTAGCGGCCGAGCTGCAGCAGTGGAAATTTAGAATATTAGATACGGCACCTCCCACCGAATCTCACATAAATTGAACCATAAAAAAAAACAAAAAAACAATTATTCTGCGTCGCTTTGGCTGACTTTAAAAATCGTAAAAAAAAAACAAAACAATTCAATATTCATATAACTCGCCGTTAAGAGTTCTTTGAACTCTTTCTCCGTCGCCACAAGATGATGCAGCGAATTGTACTGTGTGGAAAACTTGTAACTAATTGCGTACAGTTATGATTAGGAATGCACTTCTGGGGAATCTGAGGTGAACGCTGAAGCAGCGGAAGTGAAGTGGAGCGGTACCCTCGCGCCCAGTTGTCGCACCGTGGTTTGTAAAGCACGAGTAGCGAAGTGAAGACTGACGTGCACTTGGAGCTCGCCAGTGATGTTCGCGCTGTAGGTTGCTCGATCCTTCTAAGAAGGGTTCCAGTACCTCTCCCTTGGCTGGATAACCGAAAGAGGTACACTGCGTGAACTGATACGCAATGTAAAGGAATACTTGATTCAAAGGATGCGAGCAGTGAATTCAAGCGTGACGTCACTGTGTGGAGCGTGGGCCCCCCCCCCCCCTATGTTGTTAGGCATGTTGGGATCATTGAGCTATGCTCGCCCATAGCTGGGTTGCAATTGGATGGGTTAGGCGAAGATGTTCGTAAAGGGATCGCTGAAGCAATATATGAATACGGAGATATATTCTCCATTGAAGTGACGGGGGTTCGCAGGGTGCGAGATTACATGGCTGAATATACGTCGATAAGTCGCATCCCATATTCACCCGGCAATACCGAATTCCTCACGTGTACCGGAAGGCTTACAGACGAAAACTGGTGGAGTTCGAACAGGCCGGGATCATCGAGCCCAGTTTGAGTCCATGGAACTCTCCGGTCCACGTAGTTCCAAAAAAAATCGGGGACGTGAGGATCAGTTTAGATTTAAGCAAGGTGAATCTACACACGAGCCCCGTGGACTACCCTACGCCAATAATTAAAGATATCCTGGAGGAGCTGAGGGGGCATAGGTACTTCTCAGTGCTCGACCTGAACAATGGGTACTATCAGATACCATTGGCCGAGTCACTGAGAGAGCGCTATGCTTTCCAGTCACCATAGGGCAAGTATCAACTTACTCGGTTGCCCCAGGGTGGGAGGAACTCTCCCACCTTTTTCAACAATATGTGGTGGCAGCCCTCCAGGGGGCCTTCAGGGAGAACATCCATGTGTTCCTGGATGATATACTGATTTCAACGGAAACACGTTCGGGGAACATGTGGAAGTACTACGTTGGGTACTGGGGAGGTTCAGGGAAAAGGGACTGGTGGTCAATCCGGCTAAATGCCAATTTTGCACCCCTAGCATGCATTACTTGGGGCATGTCATCACAGCGGATGGTGCTTACCCTGATCCAGGGAATGTCGAAGCCATCCAGAAGCTGTTAGAACCAAAGAATGCACGCGAAGTTCGCAGTTTTGTTGGATCGGTAAACTTTTACCACCCGTTTATAAAGGGATTGTCGGAGATTTTAACTCCTATCACAAAGCTGACGAAGAAAGGGGTGCCGTTCCGATGGAGCGCCGACAGTAAGGAGGCTTTTGAGTTTATCAAAATGGTCCTGAGTAGCAGGCGTCTGTTGATTCCCCCAGACTACCAGCGACGGTTCTTGTCAACCGACGCCTCTGCTAACGCTATTGGAGGTGTGTTACAGCAGAAGGCTGGGGAGGACCTGCAACCTATTGCGTACTTCAGCAAAAAGTTGAAGGGGGGGGTGGTGAGATCAATTACTCGGTCATCGAGAAGGAGGACTTGGCTATCGTCCGAGCTGCCGGCCACTTTAGACATATCATCCTTGGCCACCCTACCACAGTGTTGACAGACCACCAGCCTCTGGCATAAGTTCAGCGTATGCGCAATACCAATCAGCGTGTGCTGAGATGGGCGCTGGAGCTGGAGGAATATGGATTTAATTATCAATACGTGGAGGGCAAAAAGAATGCAGTGGCCAAGATGCTATCACGGCAATGCTGCTCGATAATGGCAGAGCTTTCAGGCCCCACAACACATGAGGAACTTTGTCAGTCCCCACAACACAATTTCAGAGGGTGGCTTCGGAGTATTGCGCAGGCATTGGGATCACATACTGAAGCAAAAGTTATGGGAGGTCAGTACGGGGTGAGGGGTGGGCTGATAGTATGCTTTGGGACAGGGATCCAGGCAGGTCATATCTGCATATGCATCCCACCAGAACTGAGGAAAACTCTGGTTGCATGGCACCATGACGGACCCCTGGGAGGCCACCGAGGGATTAAGGCAACACTTAACAAGCTGCGTAGGAATTATTTTTGGCCAGGGATGAAGAACAATGTCATGCAAAAGGTGCTATTTTGTGAAGCATGTCAGCGAGCAAAGGTGAACCTAACACGCGCCCCTTGGCAAGAGGGGGTAGTCGCAAACTACCCTTTTCAAAATGTGGCCATTGATGTGGTGGGTCCAGTTCGACGGTCCAGCAGGGGAAACCGATTCATCCTCGTGATCACTGACATTTTTACTCGGTTTGCTGAAGCTGAGGCACTTCCCAAACAGACGGCAGTGTCTGTGGCATGCGCATTTATGCGATGTATTGTATGTCGTTATGGAGTGCCAAAGCAAATAATCAGCGACCGGGGTACCAACTTTACCTCGGCGGTGTTCAGGTCGCTGTGTGAAGACCTGAATATCACACATGAGGTAACAACAGCGTACCGACCAACGTCTAACAGGATTGCAGAGTGATGCAATAAATCGCTCTGTGAGACCGTGACAGCATTGTGCCATGAACACACCCGAGCAGTGGCACGACGTGCTAGATTGCGCTCTTTACGCAATGCGTACGAGTCAGCACGAGTCCACCAAGAGTCCAGCTTTCCTGCTGTACGGGTTCGATCCGGGCTCGCCCAAATATTACCTTCGAGAGAATGAGGACGATGGCGAAAATAGAAACTTAGTGCAGCAGTACCGCTCCAAATTGGTGGAGGAACTAACTCAAGTAAGAGACTTAGTTAGAGAAAGGGATAGTCGAAAATGTAATTGCCAGTTGGAAAGAGTAAACAAGGGAAGAACTACACGGACGTTGCCAGTAGGCAGTCGCGTATGGTTGTTGCGAAAGGGAGGGCATAAACGGAAATTAGGCATTAAATTTATTGGTCCCTTCCGCGTGATAAGAAAAATCAATGCGGTTAACTATGAGATTGAGGATACCAATAGACATAATAGAGATATAGTCCACGTGGATCGCCTGAAACCCTGTGGACCCGGTACACAGTCGGAGGAAAAAAACAGTTACATTCAGCATTGAAACAGGAAGAGACTGGGGGAGGATCGGAAGATGAAGAGGAGGAGGAGTTAGAGGAATATGTTCCAATTGGTGGGGTACGAAGGGTACGCGATCAAGGATTAGTAGGTCCACAGGAAGTGCAAGAGAGGGTGTTGTATGTAGACGGACCGATGGGTGGGGCGGAGGTAGCCCAAGAGGAGGAAATTCCTCTAATAAGAGCGATAGAACCCGAAGGTCTGGTTCGATAAGACGACGTAATACCGGAACGGCCTATATATGAGGAAACCCCTGTGGTGTCCCGATATTCCTTACGCAGGCGAGCACGCCCGGATTATTGGACACTCCATCGGGGTGTGGATGGGAAATAGAGGAGCAACTGGAATGTTGTAGTGGGTAAATGTCTTTTATGTTGTTGTGTGGATGTTATTGTTCAGTTAATAAGAGTAAAAGGGGGTGTAAATATATTGTGTATCTTGTATAGTTTGGATATCATGTTTTTAGGAAAATAATTATAGAGTATTAGTGAAAATGTTTCTTTTTTTTGATGAAGCGAGATGTTTTTCGAAAATAACTCTTTTACAGGGTATTTTCGAGGCTTTTCGTCGGGTCCACGTGACGTACCAGGTGTGCTAGTAGTCACGTGTGTCCGGCGGAAGGGGGTGGTTATATAGTAATCAAAAGAGATCTTACCTGTATGTTTAGAATTTTGCGTTATGCATGGTATTGCGATTGTCCTGTATGTATTAAGTGTATTGAAAACTGTGATTGAGGTCGTTAATGGGATGCTTTTGAGGAAATGAAGTGCTATTAAAACGTTTTTTTTTTTTTTGTTTTGCATATTTATTTGTTGTTTCGTGTATCCGTATTGTTGTAGCTGTGTTATGGTTTATTGTTGCGAGAAGTGTGAATGTTTCGTGTGTGTGCTCTGTTGGCGGCTGAAATTGTTTATGTGTTTTCCAGAAGATCAACGCAGCCTCCGTTAGAGCATTGTTGTGTGTTTTTCAGAGAATAAGTGCTTGTGTATGAAGTTTTTTTTTTGTTTGTTTGCGCGTGTTTTTTTGTTTGTGTGTTGTTCTCGTTGATTATGTGGAATGGCTTCCTCAGCATATTTTGCCAGGCAATGTACATATATGATGAGTGGAAAGTTAATATCTAGGACTGTTCGGAATGAAACAGAATGACTCGATAAGTGATTTCAATTTAAGTGATTTCAATACACTGAATAAGTTTAGTTAATTTATTGAAATTGTTTTGAGATGAATAATCTGCCCAGTGTCGTTGCAAGAGATTTCGAAGCAAGCAAAGATTAGGCGCAATGGAGCCGGGTCGGTAACGAAGGTTATGGAACGGGAAGATGATGACTTCGCCTGATGTATGTACTTTGGAGTGTGAAAATACGGCTGATGTTGTGACATTTGCGCGGCGGAACCCTTGGTGAGTGATATCTTTTCGATTTATTTAGCGGCCGAGCTGCAGCAGTGGGAATTTAGAATGTTAGATATGGCACCTCCCACCGAATCTCACGTAAATTGAACCATAAAAAAAAACAAAAAAACAATTATTCTGCGTCGCTTTGGCTGACTTTAAAAATCGTAAAAAAAAACAAACAAAAATTCAATATTCATATAACTCGCCGTTAAGAGTTCTTTGAACTCTTTCTCCGTCGCCGCAAGATGATGCAGCAAATTGTACTGTGTGGAAAACTTGTAACTAATTGAGTACAGTTATGATTATGAATGCACTTCTGGGGAATCTGAGGTGAACACTGAAGCAGCGGAAGTGAAGTGGAGCGGTACCCTCGCGCCCAGTTGTCGCACCGTGGTTTGTAAAGCACGAGTAGGGGGTGGCCGTGGCCTGGTTGTCTCGTCGGTTGGCTTGCCAATCGATGGAGTTCAGCAACTTCAGGCGCGGCCAGCTGCTGGTTGGGTGACGACCAGGGCTTGACGGCCACCGCTGGCGGGACAGCTATTTGGGGCGCGGCTGTTGGGGGACTTTCGTCTGACCCATTTGCCGATTGACCATAGCTGGTTTTCCAGCAGTTAGTGACAGCCTCTGGTTCGTTTATCCCCAGCAGCTCTTCCATCATGAAACCCCCCGTGCTTTGGAGGGCACGTTAAGCCGTCGGTCCCGACTGCTACTGTCATCTCGTAGCAGTCGTTATTTAATGGGATGGCGCAAAACTCCCTCGTAGGAGTAGGTGCCGCAGATTATCGCTTGCGATAATCTACCCTCTGTACTAGATACTAGAAAGCACGAGTAGCGAAGTGAAGACTGACGCGCGCTTGGAGCTCGCCAGTGATGTTCGCGCTTTAGGTTGCTCGATCCTTCTAAGAAGGGTTCCAGTACCTCTCCCTTGGCTGGATAATCGAAAGAGGTACACTGCGTGAGCTGATACGCAATGTAAAAGAATACTTGATTCAGAGGATGCGAGCAGTGAATTCATGTGTGACTTAACCTAACCTAAATGACCGCATAGACCAATTTTTTAACGCCAGTCAGTTCAAACGTGAATCTGTGCAAGATTTCGGAAACTGATTGTTATTACAGTAGAACCTCGTTTTTACGAACTCGCATTTTACGAAATTCTAGATTTTACGAAGTAATTCTGAAATCCCGACCCCCTCCTGTTATTTTCCATATAATAAACTTTAATTTTTACTAAGTGTTTTTACGACGAAATTCGGATTTTACGAAGTTAGAAGTTGTAATTGGAAGTAAAAATTTTTACTAAAAAGTTAAAATTTTTTGCGTGAGTGGCCTGGTTGCATTTTTTCGTCTGGTTACATTTTGTTCATTTGGCCTATGTTATCGCCGTCGTGATCGATGATTAACTGTGGACTAGTTTCCGCCATTGCCAACAGAGGGCGCCATAAACAAGAGAGCCTAGAAAGAGGAAACTGAAGTGAAACTGAACTTGCAGTCTCACCTGAAGATGATAACGAATTTGAAGGATTTGAAGAGTGGGAAATCCAGAAAAGTAAGCTGAATTTTCAATCTAAATTCTCCGAGTTTGTTAATATTGATGCGGAAGTTTTAACTTCTCCAACGTTAAACGATAACGAAATTTGCGATCTTATCAAAGATGGCGGCGAAGAAGACCATGAAGGTGACGAGAAATTGGAAAATACGACATTCAAAGCAACATCCTCACAAATTAAAAGCTCCTTCGGAACTCTAAAAAACCATCTGTATGCAACTAATAAATGTACCAGACGATAAAGTTGACAGTTTTTTGAATTTTCAAACTACTTAAATAATGATATAAAACTTCAAATATGCATCAGACAACAATTCTTAAATATTTTCAAAACTCGAATACTTAATCAGTGTATAAGCCTATTTGTATTAAAATTACTGCCTATTAAAAATTCAGTGCCTATTTACGTGGTTTTTTTTGGGGGGGGGTGTTTTTTTACGAAGTTCGGATTTTACGAATAAATATTATTGGTCCCCTGAAATTCGTAAAAACGAGGTTCTACTGTACTTTTTGAACAAGCAGCAGATCATGTACACATTAGACACAGAGAAAGAGAAACAATCTGCTACTGGAACGATTGCAAAACGGTTTGCTGTCCCACTTTAGACTTCCTCTTGTGTACTTACAATGCACCACACACGAAGACGCGATTAGAAAGCTAGTATAGACTGAACAGATGCCGAATCCCACTCATGAACATGAGAGATTGATTCAACAATTACAATGTCGAATTAATCGACTTGAAAGGCAACTGGATGCAGTGATGCTCGCCTTGCCAGACCCGAGCAGGCCAGCATATAACTCGCTTAACGAAAATCACCAGGTAGACATGTGAACTGTGAATATTGAAGCCTATCAGGCAGGTGTATATCCCTCCCACGAATATACCACGTGTGAAAACGACATAATACGCATCATTGACAGGTATTCTCGCTGCTTCGCAGATGAAATATCAAAACTCACAGGCATCACCGGATTTGTGGCGAAATACACCATAGATGAGACTACTCCCAAATTTACTAGACAGTATCCAATACCTCATGTATATATGGAAAAATACCATGAGCTGATAAAACAATATATACAAGCTGGAATCATAGAACCTTCCCGTAGTCGATGGAATTCTCCGGTCCATTTGGTCAAAAAGGCGGATGGCTCAGTTAGATTCACTCTAGATCTACGTAACATTAATGAACTAACTAAACAGACTATCCCAAGCCACTCATAAATGATATTTTACACAGCTTGAATGGGGGGGGGGGAGGGGGCGTTCTAGAAATTTAGGCGTCGACTACTTAGGTCATTTTGTGCCTTTTACATAAGTTATATCTGTACGCAACCCGAGACAAACACAAACATCCATGCCCACGGCGGGAATCGAACCCACGGCCAGGCGGACTCAAGAACTAGAAAGCCTACGCCCTAGCCCTCTCGGCCACCTGGCCGGCCCAGCTTGAATGGAAGTACACTCTTCTCAGTATTGGACCTGAACTCGAGATATTTTCAGATACCTTTAGATCTGGCAATAAGGAAATGCTACACGTTCCAAACCCCTTGGGGTAAATTTAAACTCACAAGAATGTCCCAAGGGGTCGAAATTCATCCCAAATATTTCAAGAATTCATGACATCGATATTACAGGAGAAGGTGGGCCGTGGTATATTTGTCTTCCAAGATGATGTTTTAATTTATTCGCGGGATGCACAGGAGCATCGCGAACTACTTAAGTGGGCAATGGAGCGCATTAACAATCATAATATCAAACTGCGACATGAAAAGTGCCAATTTGGATGCCAAGAAGTCCAATATCTTGGTCATAATTCCGGAGGGTATCACACCAGATCCTAACAATGTAGATGCGATTCAGCAATGAAAGCCCCGACTACGGTAAGGCAAATTCGTATCTTTATAAGGCAACAAACTTCTATCGCCAATTTATCCCGAACCTCTCCGAAATACTTGACCCTCTTACAGCTTTGACAAAAAAGCACACAACAGTTGTTTGTATTGAGGAATGTCAGTCCGCCTTGACGCGGGTTAAACTGTAACGTTTACGTTAAACGTTATTTTGTTTTAATTTAAACACGGCACCAAATGTAATGTTTCATGATATGTTACTTTTATTTAATGACTCACAGTACAAAATATAACTGTGTAAAACCGTTATTAAAGTAAAAACCATCAAAACTAGTGTTTTAAATTTCCACTGTTTTTATTTATATTCAAAAGTTAAAGTTTAAAATTAAGTTTACTAAGTAAAACCAAAATTACTAGCTCAACAAAAACATCTTCACAACATTAGTGAATTTAAGTTTAAAAGTTAAAAGACTGGCATTAATCAAGTATAGAGGATTTTTAAGTTCTAAACGTCGTTTACAACAGTACATTGTGTCGTGTTAAAAGATTAAGAAGAAAGAATTAAAAGGAAACTGAATTCTAGATAGTTGTATGCATAAATAATGATTTGCAGATGAGAAAATGAATTTTTATTTGGGTAAAAAAAAAAAATTGTTACAACTGGAATTCGAACCCGCCACCTCACACTTTGACTTGTGAGTAGCAACCACGCTGCCGTCTGAGCTATCGGATCACTTACAATCAAGGAGGAAAATTTTCCCTTATGTATGGTGCTCGAAACTTTAAACCGTCTTTTTTCAAAATTGGCTGAATAGTGAGCCTTAATATTTAAGTATATTAACATCCTAAAGGAACACTACAACTACACGAAGTCTCGTATTAAACTAAAATTCCGAGGTCGTAATGTCCCCTTGTAAGTTATAATCCCAGAACAATATTTTGCTCATATACAAAATAAATTCCTAATAGGGAATTCAAAATAATATAATTAGACATTTTTTTTTTTTTTTTTTTTTTTTTTTTAAAGAAAACATTTGTAAAGCAAATGTATGTGAATAATTAAAGCAATAAGAAAGACTATCAATATCAGTAGAATATTATAAGTCAGCAAAACAATATTGCTAAAACATACAGAAGTCACTGTGCAAGAAATTACCAAAACACAGATAGCAAGATCTATGACAAAATAGTTGTGTGGCCAATACAATTAAAAGTAAAAGTTGCTAGAGGAATATATGCTAAAACTAGCATTATCAAGACATAAAAATAATGCTCATAGTGAATTGAAGCATGAAAAGCTTACAAACATTCACATACAAATGTTTCTTAAGATTCATGATTTTACACACGTATTGTATAGTGTATATAGTTATAATTCCATAACGTCCATTTTACAATACAAGGACGTTATGGAATTATGACAAATGTTTCAAAAAGTAGCATCAAACATTAAAAAAGAAAATTGTGAATCAAGCATTAAAAACATAAAGGAAAAATAAATTTCCTGTTAAAATTAAAAAGCTTTGACTACTCTACCCTACCATAGCTAAGTTGCAAAAAGGGGGCAAAAACTAAAATACCCCCCCCCCCCTAAAAATGGGTAAGGAAAATTTGGATTTACATTTTAATCAAGGGGAGAGAAGAGGAGATACTATA
>JAHWFO010088325.1:146918-166242 GCA_023313115.1 Rhysida immarginata | reverse complement strand
GTGTGTGTGTGTGTGTGTGTGTGTGTGTGTGTGTGTGTGTGTGTGTGGATTGCGTGTGTATAGGTGTGTATTTCGTTAATGGGTTAATAAACGTTTAGATCGCATGATTGGTTTTCCTGATGGTGTGGTGGCCGTTTTAAAATGAGTGCGTGTTGTCATTTGTTTTGTTGTAACGTAAATCGTCGTTTTTGGTCAGTGTAATTATTGGTTAGAGATTGAGATTTCCCTCCTCTACAACAATGTCCCAGCCAGAGAGGCTGGGCTTTGTTGTAGCGGAGAGAAATTCTCGGTAAAACTGCAAGTTTTCTAAAACTTTTGTAGTATTGTTAAGTTTTTTTTTTTGATAAAAAGCTAGCGTAAGCGACGGACGAGTTTGGTTGGGAGTAAGGCGCTTAGCGATGAGCAAAGGCGATTGTTACTGAACTAGTTCGAAAATGGCGTGGGTGTAAAAGCCCTTTTCGCTAGTTGAAAGTAAATAAAGTAAATAAAGTTGAGCTTCAGTAGCCACGATGGATCGTTTATATTTATGGAAAAACGCCCTGAATCCGCTACAGATTCAATTTAGTACTGATAAAGAGGAGACGAATTCGTAAGCTGTATATCCTGCAGTGGACTGACATGGATACTCTTTTGTAACCAAAGTTGAGAAAACATCTTGCCAACGAGATCGGTGAGGTCGTTTGATTTATTATTAGTGCAACGGTAGTTAACTTTTAAACAAGAACAAGATCGATCGAAAATTGATAACGATCCCTAACGAGCAACTTTAGTCCCATATTCGTGGAACTATTTTTTTTTTCAAGCTTCTCCTATGTAGTTGAGCGAAAAGGCAAAGCCTGCTAAATTATAGACGCTCCCGTTTTAAATGATAGATAGAAAACTGTGACAAGTCACGTAGTTTATTGGGTAATATTGTTCTGGGTACTATTGAGAAATAAATAGTTTAAATATTTTTTTTTACTCAAAATAGATTTTAATTCCTTGTAATTAATTAATAATTTGTTCAAGATAATATTGCTAAAATAATTATCAGCTCGATATAATTCCTGATGTGGTATATTTTGTTTTAGGAAATATATTTGTTTTAAAGGGTATTATTTTTGTTTTTTTGTGTATAATTGTTGAATTTTAATGTATTAATTCCGTTCCGGTTGCGTCAGTAGAGAAACGTAACGGAGTGAGTTATTGTTGACACTTATTATTATTGTGAGTGAGAAATTCTAGGAAGATGAGGTCCTAGGCATACCTTAATTGTTGGGTACGTGCTGCTCATTTATAAGAGAAAATTCAAGTTTTTTTTTTGGAATAAAAAGTTCGTCAGGGACGGACGTCGTTATGTTGTCTGAAGATAGATGTTCCTTTGTTTATGATGGCGTCTGAGAACAAGATCGTTCAAGATTCGATTTGTTTTACCATCATCTGCAAAGATAAGTTTCATGAATAATATATTTATGGCAACAGAGGATAAGTTACTATAATTTTTCCTTGTGCTGACATACATGTATTGGACATTGAAACTGAAACACCTGGTAGAAATCGAAAATCTTTATGGGTCCTGCACAGTTTGCACCCCAAACCATTACTGATCCACCTCCATGTTTGACTGTGGCTGCCAAGCAGTCTGGGTTGTAGGCATCAGAGGGGCTCCTCCAGACGAATACCCTCCCGTTGTTTGGAAGACAGTGTAGCTGGACTCATCCGAGAATATGACGCGTTTGAGGTCATCCAACGTCCAGGTTTTATGCGTCCGGCACCACTGAACCCGCTTGGAGGCATTTGTACTACTGATGAAAGGCTTCGGTATAGCAACCCTGCCATGGATGTTGGATTTATGCAGGTAACGACAGATTGTCTTCGTGCACACAGGTTCCTGGAGGTGTGTATTCATTTCTGCGGTGATTTCTGCTGTGGTGGTTTTCCGCTTTCGTGCAACAATCCTGGTCAATGTCCTGACGTCTCTTTCCGACAACTTCCGTTTTCTCCTGAGTTGCTCCTCCTGGACGTGGTTCGTCCTTCCTGTTCATATGCACACATCACCCTGGATACTGTAGCACGTGAGACATCACAAAGTGTGGCAGTTTTGCACACAGATGCACCTGCTAGACGCGCGCAACAATCTGCCCTCTTTTGAAGTCGGATATGTCTCCCATTATAGCGCTCTGCACAGACAATTTGAAGCTTACTATCGAACTTTTCTACTGGAGTGACTACCAAGAACTCTGACACGTAATTCATTGATATGCATACGATTAATTACCTAGCAGAAGGTTCTATTCAGCCCTGGGGGTATCCAGTGCTATTTGTGAAGGTGTTTCAGTTTCAATGTCCAATACCTGTATATATTGACCCTTTCGAGGAAAGCTCTATGCAGGTGGCGGCAGCGACATCCGTTGGCCTCTGGAGCCCAGCCACACTTCCGGCGTCGCCGTTTTTCCATGCTAAACAATACTGTGTAGTATTGTGTTGTATCAAATAGATTTAATATATTTTTAAATGAATTTAATACAATTTTACCCCCTCAGTACAGAAATACGGATGAATAAATATTTTTAGTATTACTGTATTTATTTTAGTTTAATTACAGTGTAATTAATTATTACACGATGGTTAAGTGTTACTCGTGTTAGCTTTATTTTATTTGTTTATGTTACAAGTTTGTTTTCTGTAATTGAATTAAAATAATAAAAATTTTACGGTAAATTGACTAAAATAAGGTTACAATAAAAATAATTTTTTACTTAATTTCATAATTAAACTCCGTTTACACTGAACTAAAACATGCATTATATTTATTTAAACGAAGCGTTATTTAAAATCGGTTAAAGTCCCGTGTAGCGTCCCCTAATTTTCTCGGCTGACATCGATCAGCCCCATCGCGTTTATGCTCTGAATTTATTATTGTAACATACCTAATTAATATGTAAATGGTTTATCATATTATCGAAATTATATTTTAAGAAATTTATGCAGGAAAGAATCACGAAAGTTTCGTGATGATGAATTTCAGCTAATGGGCCTGGCCGCTCATTCATGTCGGCCTGGCTGCTCATCATTCAACAAATGAAAAACTATAAATAGATGATTATAATTATGTACTCGTCATTAGATGATTATAATTACCTTGTAAGTGGGAAAGTAAAAGAAATCCTCGTGTATCGTGTCAAGGAGCTACAGGTGAGTGAACGATTTAAGCCAGTTTAAACAATTTAACGTGCTAACTTTAATGCAGTTTTACAAATTCGGGTTCATACAGTTTTACATAAATTTCATACATTTCTAAATAGATTTAATACAATTTTAAATGAATTCAATAGGATTAAATGAATTATATTTTAAGAAATTTATCCAAGAAAAAAATCACGAAATTTCCGTGACGAAGAACTTCAGCTAACGGACGGTCATTCATGTCGGCCTGGCCGCCCATCATTCAACGTACACCGTCACGGAACTTTGGTTATTTTTTCCTCGCATAAATTTCTTAGAATATAATTCATTTTATCCTATTTTATTCATTTAAAATTGTATTAAATCTATTTAGAAATGTATGAAATTCATGAACCCAATTTGTAAAAACTGTATTAAAGTTAGCACGATAAATCAATAGGCTTAAATCGTTCACTCACCTGTAGCTCCTTGACATGATATACGAGGATTTCTTTTACTTTCTCACTTTTAATTATAATCATCTAAGGAAGAATAGTACTTCATTTGTTCCTTGGCGTAGAAACATATTCGTTTCACAAAGAAATCGTACAGATCGAGTGATGTTACTGTGGGCTATGAATTCACGTCGTTCTTGAAAAATATTTCTAACATATCATCCATCGGATCTGGCAAATTGTGCTCTTCAAACATTAATTTCTGCTTATATCGTTCGCTGGCTACGCCATTCAAACTTTTAAAATATATGTTTGACATAATTTAAACAGAAAAATCGCCTAATAATTGTATAAACACTTGTAATTTAAACTACACTGTAGTTACACTGCACTAAATCCTTTGATGCCATCTGAAACGGAAGTTAGTAAAGGCTCTCATAGGATCGGTCACGTGGTTTCCTGTGACGCGTTGTTTTGTTATCGAAACGGTCAATAAGACGGAGTTTCGAGTATTTCAGATGCGGTGTGAAATGTTCGTGGGTAACGTTCGATGTGCGTTGTCATATAATTATCCCGAAGGAGAAGCTGATGTTGATTGCAAGTATTTATTCTGATCCAGCATTCAAATTCTGCAGTATTCCATAATTGATGACAACTATTGGTGAGTTGCTTTCCTTTATTTTATTTCGTTGACTGTGGACGACGTGAAGATTTACTAGAACAGTGACGTGAGGTATATACGAACTACGGGAAGAGAGACGTGTGCCGCTGTTAATCAGCATATCACTTATAGTGCATGAGGAGCATTTGTTTTCCGGGACATGACACTGTTTGGGTTATAAAAGAATATGGAAAATGTCAGCTTATGCTATACAAGCTGCTTATGTGTATAGTATTGTAGTCTACCTTGTTTATGAAAGTTGATATAGTCTTAAGGAACGCTTTCAAACAGAAAGCCGTTGGTCTGAAGTAGCAATAATAAATTAGTAGTGTAACTTCGCTGTGGATCCCCTGCTTCTCTCTCTTATTAATAAGAGACAAGGGGAATTCATTCAATAAGTGTTGCACTGAGTACTCTTGCGATCTGGTAGCTAATTGCGCAAGAATCATCAGCGGGGTTTCCGTGGTTCTCCCCATATCTCTCAACGAGTTGACTAATTCAAAAGAATCACGTGACGCTCTCCGGCGTTACGCCATAGCTATTAAGTGGATGATTGCCCGTGGCAGATCCGTAGTATTGAGACTCATAAGCACACATTTGAATTATTGTCTTAAGTCCGATGCCTCTGTTAAGTGTATTCTTGGTTAATGATGATTGACCTAGACCTTTGTTTTCGTATTGTATTGTGAGGAACTGCATGTGTTCCGCGCACCTGGTGGCGGTTATGGAGCAGTAGCGCAATAGCTAAGGGGCCCCTTTAGTGTATTGCTATTTGCTGGTGATAACACAATCGATCATAAACTAAGATTAGTGCAATTTAATGTACTGTAAAGGTAATGTTTGTTTTGGACTATAATTGTATCGAGCTGATAAGGTTAAAATATATCATTACTTGTTTTTTTTAACTTTGACTGGTTGATTTGTGTACTCTGATTCACGATATTTCACTCCTCTGGTATCAGTTCCGAACTCAGTTGATGCGCGCCTTCCAACACAGTAGCAATGGGTTATTGCCATGCATATATAATTAAGGGGGGGGGGGGGGCGTGTCACAAAACTATGCTATTTGATAGGTTAAAGTGTATAAATCTGACAGGACAGGAAGTTAACCAAAATTTATCAAAAAATATAGTTTAAAATGTTTAATAATTTAAAGATTGCTTTAACAGTTAGATGAACGTAATAATGCTTAAAAAAGAGTTGTGCATATAAATGGCCCTCATAATACTGGTTAAGCTAAAGGGTAGAATGTGGCAGGTATTGGTAATAGTCATTAACCCCAGTAGCAATGAAACGGAGAATATAGCTGATCAGGGAAGCTATATAATTGGTAATTTTCCAGGGTTACCATATCCCTCCCTTCAATAAAAAGGGATATACGACGCTTACGAGCATTCATTACATATAAGATTTGCATAATTGTAACGGACCAGAAGGGGGACTGACTTACCTGGGCCATTCTGGCCAAATGACAGTAGGGCATTTATATGTGACCTACTTGGATATCATGATGCTGTTGGGATTATTTTAATGATATTATTTGTTCTTTATGACAAGTTGTGTCATGGTCTTACTATTTTACTAAATGTTGTTGATTATTCTTTTAGGGACCCTAATTTTATGGTAATTCATTAATTGGTTCATAATTAGAATATAGATTTCAATTTGTTTATGAGCAACTAGTCAGATATTAAAGTCGTTGGTAATCTGAAGCACACTGTGTGTATGTTTTTTATTTTTACCTCTAATGAGTCCACCCTCCCTTGCTGCCTCGTACGAAGGTTTGGGTTGTCCCAAGGCCCAATTGAGGTCACGCCCCCGCACGTGGGTGGCACAAAGAACTATTACTCAATCAAACTAAATGACAATCTGCCACAAAATAAAATGGAGCAAAAATAACTTTAAAATTAGTTCAGCAAAAACAATCAAGTAATTAATTAAGATATGAAGATAAAAACATTTATAATATATGAAGATCAAAATATTATTTTATTACACGAACTTTACCCGGGCAGGCTAAAACAAAAAAATTAATAATAGTAATTAAAATTTTATAAAAAAAAATTAAATGATAGTTAATTATATTGATTAAGCTAAAAAAAAAAAAAAAATTGACCCAAAATAATTTAAATGGCAGAAAGTCAAATAATGTAAAAGGGAATAATGTGATGAAAGAAATACTTGAACATCACAAAACAAGTCCTAACATCACCACCAGTTTTAGTGTCTCCGGATTATAAAAATAAATTTTATATCCACACTGATGCTTTTAACCTAGCCATTGGAGCTGTATTGCAACAAATGGGACCACAGGGACATCGTCCGATTGCATACTTCAGCTATTTTTGAAACTAATTTCATCAATAGCCGATTGGTGAACTTCTGTGCTATTGAGCACAATAGGCAACATCGAAAGTGTTGAAGGGGTTACTTTCTTAGACTATGGTAAAACTAGGGGAAAAGGATTGACTAACATGCTGCTTGGAGGCAGGGTGAGTTAATTCTTAGAAACTGAAACAATGGAGGTGGGGGGAAGGTATTTTCGTTCTTTTTAAAAAGGCAATGGGTCATTTTTTCCACAGAAATTCAGAAAAAGCAGGCTAAAAGTTGCTTTTTGACGATTTTCATGAAAAAAGTAGCATTTCAGTAGCCTTTTCAAAAAAAGTAGAGAAAAGTAGCCCAATGGCAACCCTGGATAGTTTTTGTTGATACAGCTTCCCGTAGATGTGTGTTCATCTCGGATGTTATCTGGGATGCTGTTGTCTTGTGCTTTCTGGCTGCAATCCGCACCAGAACCAGTGATGCCGCTAGGCAAAATCAGTGTGGCGCAGCACCAGGTTGACCCTCGGCCCACCATGTTGCCCCTCGGCCCCGCCATGTTGCCCCTCGGCCCAACCATGCTGTCCCTCAGCCCGCCCAGACGCAAGAATCTGAATCCAATAAATGCCAACAATATGCAGTTTAAATTTTCAGGGAAGCTTACCATTGTGGCATGAGTAATTTAAAGCCTAAACATTTTAAAATATTAACTACTATTTGTAACTGCATCAGTTTAGTTGGTGATTGCATTACTCTTTGTACCTTTTTTTTTCCCGCGCTGACAAGTTGAGCCTTTTGTATTCGTGCGCGGTGGTTTCCAGTAATCGCTTCACCGTCTAAACAAACTGCTTCGTCCACGAGAATAAGCTTTTACGTTTATATTAGCATTAATAAAATGTTGAGGGATAATACAAATCAACTGTATCATTTATAACGTTTACAAATCATAATGAAATAATTAATTGTAATTTTATCCTGCAAAAATAGTGCATAAATTGTTGAAGAATGGGATATTTATGCTTTAAAAACTAATGGCTGAAAGATAACACTATTGAGGACGGTACAACCAGACGACGTCTTTTAGTGACATCACAAAGTAAGGAAGACATTACGAAGCCTTAAAGTCCTACATCTTCTAGGCTTTTCTCGAACAGCCATTTCAAGAGTTTACCAGGACTGGTTAAACAACCAAAAAACAAGCAGCCAGAGACAAGCCTGTGGTTGCAAACGACTCGTCGATCCGACCACAGCTAGGGGTGGGCCTAGGATGGGTTGCTTGTTCGTGCAAATAGAAACGTCACGACTCGTTAACTAACCACGATGTACAACATTGGACTGCAGAATGAAATCTCTGAACGCATTACATGGTGTACATCGGCAAGGATGGGCTACAACAGCCAACGGCCAGTCCATGTATCTTTGGTCTCCATGCAAAACCGCAAAAAACATCTCCAAGGTGCCCACGATTACCAACACTGGACTGTCGATGACTGGAAGAAGGTCTGCTGGTCGAATGAATCCCGTTTCTTATTGCACCATGCAGATGGCCGACGCAGAATTTGGAGACAACAGCACGAAGCGATGAACCCCTCCCGTCTGGTTTCCACTGTTCAGGCTGGTGGAGTTTCTGTAAAGGTCTGGGGAATGTTTCCTGGCATACTCTTGGTCTGCTGATACCTGTAGAAGAACGCCTTAATGGTCAGGGCTACCTGAACATTGTTGCCGACCACATTCATCCCTTCATGGCTACTGTGTTTCCCTGCATCAGAAGGATACTTCCAGCAGGACAATACTTTGTCATAAAGCTCGTATCGTCTTGGAATGGTTCCAGAAGCACAATAATTAATTCAACTTACTCCTTCGGCCACCACTGTCCCCGGATTTGAACCCAATCAAACATCTTTGGGATGAGCTGGAACGGGTTATTCGAGGCATGGATCCACCACCATCCAATAAGCATCAACTGAGAGCAGCTGTTGCATCCTAGCAGCATGGACAAATTCACAGTACAATGCTTTCAGCGGCTAATTGAATCTAGCGAATTCATGCTGTTATAGCTGCTAGGAATGTGTTCATACAGTATTAAGTGTAGCAATACAGTATTAAGGAGGGTGTTCCAAATAAACTGGCCGGACAGTGTAAAATACCAATTCTCTACTTGAGATTAAAGCAAATCCCTGTTTGCATTTTTTTGTAAAGAAAGATGTATCAATTGCAATTATTATTAAATGGAATTTAAGTCTATAACATTTATGTTTCCTTTCCTTTCTTTATTACACCAAAATTCATTACCCTTCCTTCTTATTTGATTTAAAAATATAAATATAGGTCCCTGAAATGCATGTATCTTTATTAACTTTGAAGTAACAATTTAGCTGCATTCACTGCCCCTTTCAGATATTCAGCGCCCCATTGCTTTCGAGCACGCCATGCTACCCTTTAATTCTATAGCCGTCACTGAAAACCCTTCTGTCTCTATCAATGAGCTTCAACTTTCAGCCACTGTTACGTTTGGCAGATGATGTTTTTCCCCATTTCTTATAGGCTGTCATAACAGTTGACACATTCTTCTCCCGGCCCTAAAAAGAGCGGCTATTTTCATTCCTGAGGCTCTGGCAAGACAGGCCCCAACAATCACGCCTCTTTCAAAATCTGAGAGGTCAGCCATAACAGAGTTTCAATGCCGCAATCACTGCTATGAATAGACTGATGTGTGTACATTCTTGCCTACTAGGTGGCACAGCTCAAAACTAGAGGACAGGACTATATGACAGGTTTCCCTAGAATATTGTATTAAGGTAGGTGTTCTTATTATTTTGTGTAACCCCTGTAGATTTTTAAGATTTGGGTAAGCTTCAAGTCATGGCAATTGTGCACCTGAGATAGCACGTAGCCACGTCGGACATCATAAACCAAAAATCTATACTGACATAGGCATTAAGATAACAATAAAACATTGAAAAAAAGTTATTATTATTTTTATAAGTCTTAATTATTATTTTTATAATAAAGTCTGAAAGTACTTTTTTTATGACTGAAATAATTTATTAGCATGTGGACTCCGCCCATTCATTTCTGCAGGGGACTTTTGCTAGGTTCCGACTAGGTTGCGTGTTTAGGAACTGATGGTGGCAAGCAGCCTTCGTGGAATCAAGAAATAATTATGAAACAACCTTGTTAGCTTACCATGTACTTGCAATACGTGATCGCACACTAGCAGTATTGTGAATGAATGCAGCCTTAGCACTGTCCTTTGACCCTTGTGGTTTCAAGAGATCTCCTGGGATCTGTACAGATGGGTAATCTGATATCTGAATGAACATTAAAAAAAAAAAGACATAGATTAGGTAATTTATTTAACAAGCGTTAAATAAGGATATTTTAATGAAGATTTAACTATTTATAGTGGCCGGCACGAAAGAAAAAGGAAACTGGCACATGCTTAATATACAGGGTGATTCAAAAGTTCTGTGTAGTGTCCGGTCAGAGGTAACATCCACTCACAATAGATGAGGCACAGGTACACCAGGGAACGTCTCTTGAAACAGCTGCTGAAACTCCTATGTGTATTTGGACAGCGTTCCAGAACACATTCTCCACTATGAACACACACTGTTCCGTTGTCAGCACCATTTACTACTACCGCCCTCTGTACACATTTTCATGCACTACTGCACATTAAAATTTGAATCACTCTGTACATGCTTATCGATTGCAGATGTCTGCTTCAGAATTCTTGAAACATGGCAGCCTCTACCTCACCTATAAGTCTGTTGTTCAAGGAACACTATAAACTGTTAAGATAAGATACATAATTTAAAATGTTTTTGACTATTTAAAGGAGAATGGACTTGAAAATAATACTGATATAATAATAAAACAGACCAGTAAGGCAACTGGAATATCACATTCAATCTGTCGCCGATTAGCAGATTGATTCTGTTTTCATTTCAGCTGTGATTTCACTAAGGGAAAGCCAGAAATAAGTAATGCTCCGTTTCCTGCCAGTTTCTGATTGGTTGAACGAGTTTTACTCATTTACACATGCATCAATTTCGTTTTTCTTTCGTGTCTGATACTAAAAAAAAATAATCAAAAATGCAACAAAATGACTCATCAGATAAGCCTCATTCTGTAAAATAAATAAATAAAAAAAAAATTAAACCAGAAATCTTGAAAGGCAATATAGGGTGAGTTTGTTTAGTGCCACGAAAGCGACGAAGTTGACGTGACTGTTTGTTTAGTCTCGTCAGACCGACTACTTCTGTTTGCTATTGCCAGTGACGCTGACGTAGTTACGCTTTGTCACCTTAGCTAAAACCATCGTTACCTTCTGCGGGATTAGTCTTAGAGAAGGCGATCGGTGTTTTAGCCAATGTCATTATTACAAACGGAACAGAACATTCATACCAATAAGGTTTGGGATCATTTCGAAAACATAATTTAATGAAAATATTGCTTTATCATTTCTTTATTTACTGCGAGAATTAAAGGCATACATCACTGTTGTCGATTGCCTGCTTGAAAGCGGTTGCTCTCACGAAGCAGTTTGTAATCGTCAGCCTAACGACTTTCATGGCATCGTAATTCGTAGTGACGGCTAGTCACTTTCGTCACAATAAACAAACACACCCTTAAAGTCACTTTCTGCAGACTGATGCATTTAAGCTATAGCCATCAAGCTAGTTGATAATCATTACTCACAATGAATACAAGGTACATTTAGAAAGTAAAGTCTATTTAGTGGTATAAAAATTGCACGAGGCTGTGTCAGGACACTGTTGCTACTTAAGTCGTAGAATACGTCACGTGGCTACATGGCGAATAAGAAAAAAATTTGTGCAATGTAGTTTAAGGCATTTAATTTCTGACAAAATGTTCAAACAACTAATACTTGCAATATATTAAATTTTTAACCAAACCTTAAATGAATTAATTACAAGGCATTCTGAACTTTTAAAACACTGGTCTATGATAAAAGAAGTATGATACAAATGGCAAGAGACTAGAATCACTATTTCGCACAAACATCAATTCTACAGTATTGCCATCCCATGCAATAGGCGATACATGGGAATAAAAATTTTAAATGTTTCTTCATAAAGCTAAGAGCATGTAAATTTAATCTAGCATCCACATTGAAATCACCATCTATCATAATTAGCATATCAGTATCCATCTCCATCTTGTCACTATTGGTCTAGTTGTTGGTGAATATTTTATGATCGGACCGAACAATTTTTCCACATCAGATAATGGCACATTAGGATGAATGCAAACATTGCCTATTATAAATCTCACTACACCATACACATTAACCATACTCACCAATACCAGCGTCAATCAGTCATGTATAGTTTGACCAGTGTATCAGTATATGTTCACATTTGGTTGAGGAGGCAATACTTTTCAAGATAGCAACAACATCGTCTGCTAGTCTATAACTTATAAAAACATGTTTGTTGAGTGAATCGGATTTAATGCAACCAGACCGATTCATTTGTATCCTCAATTTCAATCCTTCTACAGTCAGAATCAAATCATTGGTTGGTTGGTTTATTAGAATTTTTGGCGTCAGCTACTAAGGTCATTTTGCGCTTTTTACACATGTTATATATGTACGCAGCCCAGGACAAACACAAACATCGATGCCCATGGTGGGATTCGAACCTACAACCAGGTGGACTAGAGAACTAGAAAGCCTACACCCTAGCCCTCTCGGCCACCTGGCCGGCCAGAATCAAATGAAGGTTGACATTACTCTTTATCAACTGCATGCATACCGTATTTTCGCGAATATACCCCGTGGGTTATACACTTTTTTACATCTGCGGGAGGGGGCTGCGGGGTATCTAGGGGTGCGGGGTTTCCAAAATATTTTTTACACGAATGAAAAGCGACTCAGCATTTCCAAATTATTTTGCAGTGAAGCAAATCAAAAAGTGACAACAATTGTAGTATTGAAATTTTTATTTATTTCATAATTATTCCATTAAGATTAAGGACCATCATCATCAGAAGAAGAACTAAATCCGTCAAAGTCAGAATCCTGGTCTGAGTTGCAAAAAAGTTCTTCATAGCATCTTCTCAGGTCTTCATCGTCCTCATCCTCTGAAGATGAGGAGCTATCCAAATCCTGAATATCCTCTGACTCTGCAGGTCTTCCAATCCCTGCCTTTATGAATCCATTGGTTATCGTTTCTGGCTTGATTTTCTTCCACGCCACCGAAACCCAACGGCATACCTCCGCATATGGTGCTCGTCGTTGGCGGCTTGCTGGCGTGTATGTATGCACACCTGTTCGCTTCCAAGTTTCCCATTCGCTCCTCAAAAAAACTTTGAACGGGTGGTTAACGCTGATGTCTAGGGATTGCAACATACGTGTCAACCCCCCGGGAATAAGGGCAACATGCGTACCTGCCTGGTTCAATGTCTTCTTCACCACTGGCAATTTATGCGTTGCCATGGCATCCATGACAAGGAGGGATTTCTGTTGAAAAAACCCTCCAGGGCGAGCCCGATAGCATTTCTGAATCCACTCGTTCATAATGCCCTCGTTCATCCACCCTTTCTTATTACACGTGACCACAACATCCTTTCCGAAATCCTCTCTGGGCATCGTTGTTCTCTTTAAAATAACCATCGGCTTCACCTTCTTCCCAGTGGATGAACATGCCAAAACCACTGTAAAGTGGGAACGCTCATGCCCAGTAGTCGTTATCGGCACGGTCTTCGAACCTGTCTCTGCAACCGTACGAGTTGGGGGGGATGTCCAACGACACCGGAACCTCGTCCATGTTCCAGGTCGCTTCCTGAGATAGGCCTTCATTCCTAACAAATTCTTTAAAATTTTCCACCTTCTCCTCCCATCCATCTGGAAGATTCTGTCCCGTTGTTGTCCTGGCGCGAACACTAAGTCTATTCCTTCGCATGAATTTGTGGACCCAATTTACTCCACTGTAATATTGCAACGAAATATTGCATTAATGAGAAGATATTTAAAACTTCTATTTAAAAAAAAAAAAAAGAGCAAGACATTTAAAAACATGAAGAAAAAAAGTACCCTGAGAAATCCGGTATCTCCATCTGTTTAGCAAACGCTGCTGCTTGTGACCTGATACTGACCGTTGATACTACACGACGATCATCTCTTTGAGCAAGTATCCATGCCTTCAACCTCGCTTCCAAGTGAGGCCACTGTGCCCGCCTTCCACGAAGTGCCCTTTTCTGAGGTTTCATTACCTTTAAGGAACTTTCGCTCGTCCGCCACTCTCTGACGGACTTTTCATCCAGTCCATATTCTCGCCCTGCAGCTCGATTTCCGTGTTGCTTGGCATAATCAACTACTTTCAACTTGAAAGAAGCAGTGTACGACTTCCTGTTCCCCATAATAATTTCTATCAGGTAATAGAAAAAAGAAAAATGAATAAAAAAAAAAACGATACAAATTAAGGAAAATTACCAGGAGACGAGATCTGGAATATCATAGACATTTTTCAAATTTTTCGTTCCTATTTCGCATTTTTTTATTGTTTTTTTTTTTATTTTTGCTGATTTTCTAAAATTCCCTGACTTTTTTCCGGTTTTGTTGATTTTCTAAAACCCTGACTCTTCCCAGTCGCTAGTCACCCTGTAGTCGCAATGGTAATTATGGAAATATGGAATGTGGTACTTACAAATACGGCTTAGGAGTCTTAAGTCTTTACCAAGATGTACGATACCGTAACCAAAATTATACAGGAAAAATCCTTCGCGACTGCTTTAAAAAGATACGGCAAATTTATATTATCGTACGTAAAAATAAAAAGAAAATTAAGAAATATCAGAACTAGGGAATGCTAATTATGGAAATACGGAATGTGGTAATACTTACAAATTCGTTTAGCAGACAAAGACGTAGATATTTGTGTCGATATACCAGAAGTTGAAACGGAGTTATGAGAGTCGAAGTTGAAACCATACTGACTGTAGTGCCAACCAGTAGCCCCTTATATATCCCAATGGGCAGTAATGCCGCACCAGCGGTCATCGATTATTCTGATTGGTCGAATAGATCACTTGAACATTTATCACGACGGCGATAACACTGGAAGCCAAGTATCACGAAATGAAACATCGATGTTTACTGCTATTTGATTCTGTATGATATCGAATATTCGATGTTTGAATGAAATCAGATGAAATGTATTCTGTTGTATATTTTCGAGAATAAAAAAAAATAATAATAAATTTTTTTTTCATTTTTCAATATTTTTCCATGCATTAGAAAATAAACTTTCACATAGTTCACAGGTTGCTGGAATAATCAGTTGAAATATAATGAATCGATTGAAACATTAATCGTTCACTTTAAAAATCGATTAAATTGTGAATAGAAATTAAAGTTTTGTTTGTTAATATGTGTATAGTACAGTATTCAATTTTGAATAAAGACATCAGCAATTTAATTAATTAAATACTTTTTCAATTGCTATTCTTTAAGATTTGAAAAATGCATAACCTGGATCTTTACAATTAAAAACTTAAAAATCATATTCATTGTCGCATGCTACTTCAAAAAGTTTCTTAATACAGTACAGATGGTGGTTTATAAAGAATAATAATAGGTCATTTCATTTTGAAAAAGACAAAAACTGAGTTACAGTAGTTTACATGAATTTTTAATATATGTTCATTTTTAGAATTTATTACCAGTACATAATATGTATTCATGAATTAAAGTACTGTAATAAATATTCATTTGAACTTTAAAAAACTTTCTTGCATACATCACAGTATATAATGTGCTGTATAGTGAATTTTTTTCGAAATTATTACATTACTTATTATGCATTCATGAATTAAAGTACTGTAATAAATATTCATTTGAAGTTTAATAAACGTTCTTGGACAATTTCAGGAGATAGAACTTTCCTGGTCGAAAATGTCGTTGGGGCAAATGACCAAATCCCATGTACTATAATAATTTCGAAAATTCATCGTTAATGTAAATGCATTTTTGAGAAACTACATGCATACATCACAGTATATAATGTACTGCATAATGAACTGTACATTGTATATACTGTTTAATTGATTTGCTGTAAAATCCATCTCCCATCCAATTTTCTTTGCCATAACCTAAATGAAGGGGGGGGGGGATCAAACTAACTTCGATCTGACGAATTTCAAACGAAATTAGTATATTAACATTTAAATAGTTAATAAATACAACTGAAAAATAAAATAATAATTAACAAATAACAAAATAATTAATAAATACAACTGAAAAATAAAATAATAATTAACAAATAAAAAAATAATTAATAAATATATAAGTAAAATCAAAATAAAACTAAAAAATCAAATAAAGAGCTGACGTTTCGGATAGAGCCTATCCTTTATCAAAGCAAAAAAGGATAATTCTCTAAAAGCAAATAGGATATTAGAGAATTATCCTGGGTTTAAATTCTTGTTTAAACTATTCAGTTCTGACTACACACAAATAAAACGAAACAGTCTCACCAATTGCCGTTTTCTAATGGGTTGATCGATTCACCATCGATATTTTTATTTCCAGGTCTGCTTTCCATGGAACATTTAAGTATGACATGGCTGCCTTCTCGCTGCCTTCCAAAACGAACCTCTCTCTTCAGTAAACAACACACAACTTCTATCTTTTTCAATTAACTCTACTAACAACAATACTCTCTTTTCTCACCAACAATGCCACGTTGGAGCTTGGTAATGATCTTCCGAGAATTTCATCCGAAGAACAATGCCAAACTCCAACAATGACAACCCCTGTTGCTTCCACTATTGTCGGGCAACAGCTGTCGCCAAAACATTAATAGTTCTTATAACAAAATGCTATAAATATAAAATAAAATTCAGGAAACGTCATATTACTCCTTCAAACATACAAATCTTACATTTAAATCTCTCTTACTGCCGTTAACAGATCTGCACATAAATAACTGGACCCAAACGGGTAATAAAGAATATATTATAAATAAATACATAAAAAAACGCTAAAAGAATTGGCAAACTATCTTGACAACCAATACTTTCCTTTTTACTCATGCGACAATTAACATTGGTTTAAACAAAAAAAACTAAAATAAGCAAACATAAACACAACACATCCAACAAGGATCAACGCTTAATATATGAAAAATAAACTAGGCTCTCGTCGGGCCCATATGACACCTAGACAAAATAAAACACTGACATGGAATGTCACATTAGTAACTGTAGCATCAATCCCAAGCTATATTGCAACCTAGTATTCACCTATGAATTTTGAATTTATTATGATTGCATTTGAGATGTTTAATATCGTAAAAGTAATAGTTGTAATGTAGTACTATTTCTTTGTTTTCATTAAGTCTTTATCCTATCCGAACCTATACCCTGACTAAGCGTCATCATTCTCGATATAATCACAAACCATGACCACAACTGGCACCCGAACAGGGACTGTGATAATTGAGAGATGATGGGAGAAAATAACGCTGAAATTAATGTAGCGGAAGGCTCCGTTTCCTCAGTATCGGGTTTTACCCATCTCATTCCAACTTTTTCTGGGAAAAGATAGCTCCATAGATTTGGAAGGTTTTTTCTGTTCAATTGGTAGTGTGGCCACTTTGGCTAGATGGAGCGATGAGATTAAGGCAAATGTATTAAAGGCTAAACTGAAAGGAACAGCTGCCCGGAAGTTCAATGAACTACAGCTATATAAGTTAGACAATAGTAAGGAAATGAAGAAGAAATTAGGTTATGTAGAAGAGAACGGATAGGAAGGATGCTATGAGGGAATTCCTTTTGGTACAGCAAGGAAAATGGGAAAGTGTGGAGGAGTTTGCCACGAGATTAGAACACCTATGGGATAAATTAGTTGAGTATGAGCCAAGTACGGAGCCTCAGAGGGCAACCCTTTTGTTAAAACGTTTTACTGAAAATCTACTCCCAGCACATGCCAGGACTATCTCCCATAAAGAATCCGAAACCTTTGAGAAGGCGGTAGAGGAGGCCATTAAATCAGAAAACCTAGAATTCAGATACTCTGTAGGAAATTGTAACGTAGGTGAGAAGAAAGAATCCCGAGATTGAATTGAAGCTTTAGAACGTTTAATAATACAACAAAGTAAAGCCCTAGAATTAAGGGAAAAGGAGAGAGATGAAAAGCATGAACTATTACAGAAGTTAGTAGATAAGATAGGGGTGCCCGAAAGGAATTAGAAGAAAAACCAAAAAGGGGAAACCACTTGCAAACCCGTAGAAACTTTTGTCTGCGGTAAAAGGGGACATCACGCAAGAGAGTAAGCATTTAAACTGAGAAAAGCAGGTCCTGTTGAGCAGCAAGATCTGGCTGATGCTGACAGACAAATCTGGTCTTACTAAAGAATGATAATAATGGATTATATGAGGTGGAATTGAATACTGAGGGCTATAGTACAATACCGTTAATTGACACGGGGTCCCAGGTTTCTATCATTGACAATGAGCTTGCAGATAGGATCAATGGCAGAGTCAGCTGGGAGGAGGTATCCCTCCTAATAAAGGGAATTGGTGGGCACGTTCAGAGTGTAAACTGAGCTATATGAGCTAATATTTGTTCCGACGAGGGTATTTCAGGTTATTGAAAATTTATCTGCATGGACTTGAGGGGGAGAGAATATCAAGCCATCTTGGGTACTGATGTAATCAAAAGCGTAGTAATTGAATGTAACAGGGTACAAGTGGATATCGGACACGAAAGCGTCTTGACTATGGATCAAAGAGGTAGGCTTAATCATCTCATCAGTTACTTCACTGATAGTTTTGGAGAGGAGGTTGAGATCCTCAGTGGGGTTAAGGATGTAGTTACTGATTTCAAAATTGAAAAGGATCCAGTCTTTGTCAGGCAGTATCCGATACCCCATAAGTATTTGTCATCATTTAAAAAATGCATTGATCAGTACCGAGAGGCAGGTATCATCGAGCCTAGAAAGTCCAGGTGGAACTCTCCGGTATTCATTGTTCAAAAGGATAACGGGGATATATGTATGACATTTGATTTGAGAAAGATTAATGTTATCACTCAATCACTAGATTTTCCTATGCCAAAACCCCATGAAATTTTTCAGAGCCGCAATGGACATAAGTATTTTGCTGTATTGGATCTCAACTCTGGGTATTTCCAGATTCCCCTAGCAGAGCATTTGAAGGAGTGCTATGCTTTTCAGACCCCCCTTGGGTAATTTCAACTGACTAGGTTGCCCCAGGGTGGAAAGAATTCAGCGTCTGCCTTTCAGGGATTTATGTCAGACCTTCTTGGTGAATACTTAGGAAGGGGAGTTTTTGTGTTTCAAGATGATATCCTTGTACATTCAGATGCATTTGAGCAGCACATGGTCTTGCTGGAGTGAGTTTTGAACATTTTTAAGGAAAGGAATCTAATAATGAAGAAATCTAAGTGTTCTTTCTGTGTGCTAGACGTTAAATACCTTGGACATATTTCAGCAAAGGGAATTTGCCCAGATCCTGGGAACGTGCAACATATAGAAGTAATTCCACCCCCTACCAACGTTAAGGAGGTGAGGTCATTACTAGGGGCCGTTAATTTTTACCAACCCTTCATAGACAAATTCTCAAACACTCTGTTGCCAATTACTGATTTAACTAAAAAGGGAGCTACATTTAAATGGTCAAATTAAAGTCAGATGGCCTTTGATGAGATACGAGGCATGTTTTTTAAGTAAGTACCGTTTTGGAATTAAAAAAA
>JAHWFO010088325.1:98454-113341 GCA_023313115.1 Rhysida immarginata | reverse complement strand
TCATTTTTTCTTTGAATTTCCCGTCGCAAAAAAAAAACGAAATAACTTCTCAATATCAATGGCTGATACGAAAATAACTTCAAACTGCACCGATCTTATAATTTTCCTACTTAAATTTTATTTAATTAATATCTATTTATTATTGTTAACAGTAATCATTTACAAAAAATTTTTGGATATTAGTAAATATCACTAAATAAAATAAGGAAACTAACTTCGATGGAGATTTAAACTGGCTCACTTCGCATGCCGCCATTTTGAATAAATTAACAAACATCTAAAAGGAAAGCCTGTGCCCTGAAAATTCATACATTGTCGCATCATCTCCCCTTCATACACTGCCATTCTCCCCTTAATTTTCCCACTTAAATTTTATTAAATTAATATACATTTATTATTGTTAACAGTAACCACCTATAAAAAATGTTGGATATTTATAAATATCACTAAATAAAATAAGGAAACTAACTTAGAAGTTGAAAAATACAGCTCACTTCACATGCCGCCATTTTGAATAAACTAACGAACATCTAAAAGGAAAGCCTGTGCCCTGAAAATTCATACATTGTCACATCATAAAAAGGCATTGTTAATCCTATTTCTACCAATAATAAGCCCTAAATTATGACTACCTATGGTCATGTAACAATGTATAAATTTTCAGCGCATAGGCTTTCTTTCTAGGAAGTGTTATCAATAAGCCACTCTCCCTCTTCCCTGCAATGGAACTTTATAAACTTTTTTTATTTTTCTGTAATGAACTCATGTTTTCCACTTTTTATGACCTGAAAAGCAGTGACTGGTAATAGCAATACACTGATGCCGCTAGGCCAAATCAGCATGGCGCAGCGCCATGCTGCCCCTTGCCCCGCCAGGCTGCCCCTCGGCGCTGCACAAACGCAAGAAACTGAAACCAATAAATGCCAACAATGTGCAGCTTAAATATTCATTAGAGCTTATCATTGTGGCGTGAGTGATTTAAAGCCTGAACATTTTAATTAAACTGCTATGTACATTCATTTTGAAGTGCATCAGTTTAGTTGGTAGCCGTGACGAGCTGTTTATCGCGTTACACCTTCTGCTTTTTTTATCCTGCGTACTGACAAATCAGCCTTTTGTATTCGTGTGTGGTGGTTTCCTGTGGTCAAAGTATTCCTCAATAAGCTTTCATGTTTATATTAGCATTAATAAAACGTTGAGGGATAATACAGATCAACTGTATAAGGTATAAAGTTTAAAAATCTTAATGCAATCATTATTCGCAATTTTATCTGCAAAAATCGTGCATAAATTGTTGAAAAATATAATTTAAAAACTGTTGAGGACTGTACCTCGAGATGATGTCTTTTCGTGGTATCACAAAGTAAAGAAGAGATTAGCCTAGAAGAAATTAGAAAGCCTTAACGTGCCCTAATCGCATACAGATTCCGAAGTTAGCATTATGCATTAAAAATATAAATGTAGGTCACTTTTATTGTGAGAATGTGATGGTCATTAAAATGCCCATGTACTTTTATTAACTTTAAAGCAAGAATTTAGCTGCATTCAGTGTCCCTTTCAGACATTCAGTGCCCCATTGCCTTCAAGCATGCCATGCTGCCCTTTCTTTCTGTAGCCATCACTGCAATAGTAATATAATAATAAGGTTTTTTTTCCCCCTTTCTTTTTTCTTTTTCTGTATATTCTTGCCCATTTTATTTCTCACAACAAGTCAAAAATGGGGACCGCATTATACTAGAAGATAAAATTTTTACTGGATTTTTGGACTCTGAAAGTAGAATCGCATTATACAAGATGCGCATTATTTAGTAGAATATTTACGGTAATTATAGTATTAGTTAATTGCTTATTACAATATGTGGATTAATAAAAAATGATTATTTTATTGAAGTGAGAATTATTTCTTCCTTTTCTTTTAATTTAAAATTTTAAAATATTTGTCTTTTAAAAATTTGTTAGGCATTGAATCAGCTATTCGAAGTCATTAAAAGAATACATTATCGTTAGTTAATGAATAAACTTTATTAAACAAAAAAATCAGAAAACAGGTTATGCTTGCTAATACTTTCAGAAATCATCTACAAAAACAGCTGAAATTTCATAGAGAATATACGCCACCTTAGGTTTTTGCCAATAGCAACATAGCGAATGCTGTACTTCCGGTAGCGCTCAGCGAAATGAATAGGGCACTGCCAGTCTCTTTCTTTCATTTGTCTCTAGTCATAACCAGTAATTTTATCATCGATAATGGGAACTATATTACTCATGATAGCAATCTTGTTGTGAACATCAACGCTGTTGTTGCAATGAAACAATCTAACTGCATCGGGCAAATTCTCCATGCACCATTGTTTAGTATTAAATTGTGACGTTCCATGTTAGTTGGAAGTCACATGGGTCCGGCGAAGGGGGCAGATTATAGATAATTAAAGGTACAGTCAACCGTTGACAACGAGACCCCTGGATCGGCCAGTCCATTGATGAAAATGGATGGGAAGGGGGAGAGAGAGGAATTGTTCCTTCGTGACTCACTTCACATAAATGAAGGAAGTCCAACATCCCTCCCCACTCTGCTCACCAGTTTTCATCAGTAGACTGGCCGCTTCAGGGGTCTCGTTGTCAGCGGTTGACTATACTTACCTGAGTTTTTGGAAATTTGTAATGTCTTTCATGACTTCATTCATGAATGGTGGAAGGAGAAAAAGGACATACGATGCAATATTGTTTTGTTTCATTTTAAACAAAATTAAAAGAGGCCTTACAATACAACATTTTAGTTTAAAAAAACCAACTAGTTTCGGCTTTAATCCCGCCTTCTTCAGGGTACAAAGGAAATGGGCTAGCAGCCCTTACATAAAGAGACAGTGTATGATACAAAGCACAATAAATGTTAAATGACAATGATATAATACCTGGAGATTTTTGATTGGCTGACGTAAATAAGGGTGACGTCAGCCAATCAAAAGGTTACAACATATACAGGCGACGTAGCCAGATTAAATTGAAGTGAACAAAAGAAAAATAATTAGATAAAAAAATAAAATAATAGATAAATAAATAATAAAATAAATAATAAAACAATACATATAACAAAATAAAACAATTACAAATAGAATAAACAAAACCACTACTAACCATTACAAGAAATTCAATTATAATAAAATATAAATAGAAAATAAATAAAACAATAATAAACACTGCGATAAAGTTCAATTATAATAAAGTACAAACCAAAATTAACAACGAAAGATAAAATATGGCAAAAGTTTAGCCTAACTAGATACGAAACTACAGATCATGGTGTAATCGGATTAAATTGAAAAGGAACGTGTGAAAATGAGAAAAATTTACAAATAAATAAATATAAGAGATAATATAAATAAAACAACTACAAAATATAAAAAATAATAAACAAAACAATACTAAACATTACAACAAAATTCAATTATAGATACAAAATACTAAAAACTATGCAACAAAATACAATAATAATAAATACAAACCAAATTAAAAAATGAAAGATAAAATGGCAAAAGTTTAGCCTACATAGACACGAAACTATAGATCATGGCGTAAATGGTGAAGTAATTGATATACGGGGCTGTGCATAACCTTTTGCTAGGGGACTGCGACTTAAACCGCAGCGTTGTAGCACACTCTTATGACGCTTCGGCAGAGAGTAGTTCATTGTGCGTCTATTGGTATCAAACAAATATGGCTGGTTTAATAAATGACAGTGAAGAGCAGCGTTTCATGGATAGAGTTCGTGCAAATGCATATCGAGAGGCAATGGAAGCAGGTGCGTCTTTTATTAATCGCAAATGGGTTGCGAACAAGTTAAACCGATCGGATAGATGGGTGACGGACAATTGGAAGAAAGGTTATGATAACTGCCATGCCGAATTTGCTGAGGGTAGGCCCGAGAAATTATCACAGGAAAGCAAAAACATCATTGCTAATAACAGTGGCAAAAGACGTCGCAGCTGTGTCAAGAAATTAAAGCCAAGCGTGGAAAAACAATTTCTCGTTCAACGGTTCAAAGACATCGTCAGCGTGCAAACATCAAGCCATTCCATGTTATTCCGAAACCGATGAAGACCGCATTAAACATCGAAGACCGGCTCTGGTTTTGCGACTACCTGCGGGATTGGGTGGAAGACGACTTCATGCACCTTGCTCCGAGCGACGAGTTCTTTGTGTGGACTATGAGACGTCCGAATTACCAAAACGATAGGGTCTGGAGCTTATCGATTACAGATATTTCTGACGATGAACACTATCAAGAGCTGTCCAAGAAGCCTGACTGCATTGGCATCTTCGTGTGTTTCACCGCCAAGCGAATGATGTGGAGATTCAAGGAGCAGGGTGAGTCATGGAATGGTGATTATTTTCGGAATTTGCTAACAAATGATGTTTTTCCGTTTCTTCGAGATCCAAACAACACTATCGACCCGCATGAAGTTTGTTTTTTGCACGATAAGGCACCTTGCTTTAAGGCTAATGCAACACAGCAAATCCTAAGAGAAAGTACTAACGATTTCTTCTCATCAAACGAATGGCCCAGTGCATCCCCTGACCTAAACGTTGCTGAACATTTTGGAGCTGTGTTAAAAGACGCAGTGGAATCTTTAATGATTCAAGAAAGTGGTGAAAATCGGTATTTTCGAGACCTTCTAATGGGACACCTGACATCTGTGCTGAAGGACATGGAGTACGATACTGCTCTGTTTGAGACACTCCTCCGCTCCTACCCGAAACGGATGCGTGCTGTTCGAGAAGCAGGTGGTGGCCACACTAAATATTGATGTGATAAAAGCAGAAATAAACGTACTTTTTGATTATCAACCGCAGAACATTCCACTTAGTTTTGTTTATTTTCCAGAACCCTAGCAAAAGGTTATGCACAACCGTGTACATCAAAATAGACTTGGTTGTTTAAAAGCCTATTTCGTTGCGGACCAGAGACAGCTTTGTAGATTTTTATATTTTCTAATATGGCTACTAATTTTGGTTTATCTGACTTGTGTACGATGCTGAGTGATTCTTCAATGCTGCAGAGGGGGTGATTTTCTTGTTCAAGGTGGATGGCGAAATGAGAATCATTGTCTTTCTTCCTGTATGAGTTGGCGTGTTCTTTAAATTGAGTGGCAAAACTATGAACCGACATTCCTATATAGTATTTGTCACATTGCGTGCATTGGAGGCGATAGACACCGCATCGGCTGAATGAATTATTGTCGTCGCCTGGAGTGCGGCGATTGAAAATTGAGTGGCATGATTTTGGGGATAGGAATCAGATATTGACGTTGTATTCACGGAAAAGATGGGACAAGGCAGAAACGTCTGTATCGAGAAATGAGAATGAAAACCACAGCCTGGGCAGTTGCTGCTTAGGTGAAGATTGTTGACTTACGAGGCAACTATGCTTATTTTTTCTCTGGCGGACAATTCGGCAAACTAATGATTGCGGGTATCCGTTGGTCTCTGCGAGGAATCTTATGTTTTTAAATTGACTGTTTCTATCATGGTTATCCATCGGTAACTTCAAAGCTCTACCAAATATAATTGAATTTGTTGTAATGGTTAGTAGCGGTTTTGTTTATTCTATTTGTAATTGTTTTATTTTGTTATATGTATTGTTTTCTTATTTATTTATTTTATTATTTATTTATTATAACTAATTATTTTCTTTGTTCACTTCAATTTAATCTGGCTACGTCACCTGTATATGTTGTAACCTTTTGATTGGCTGACGTCACCCTTATTTACGTCAGCCAATCAGAAATCTCCAGATATTATATCATTGTCATTTAACGTTTGGCCGGCCAGGTGGCCGAGAGGGCTAGGGCGAAGGCTGTCTAGTTCTCGAGTCCGCCTGGCCGCGGGTTCGAATCCCGCCGTGGGCATGGATGTTTGTGTTTGTCCCGGGCTGCGTATTGTTACAACTTGTGTAAAAAGGCGCAAAATGACCTTTGTAGTCGACGCCAAAATTTCTAGAACCCCCCCTCATTTAACGTTTATCGTGTTTTGTATCATACACTGTCTCATTATGTAGGGGCTGCTAGCCCATTTCTTTTGTACCCTGAAGAAGGCGGGATTAAAGCCAAAACCAGTTGGGTTTTTTTATATTAAAATGTTGTACTGTAAGGCCTCTTTTAATTTTGTTATTAAACACAGTACAGAGAACAACATCCTCACAGATTTGTTTTATTTTAGCTATGAATTGAGGTGGTCCATTTTATAAAGGGGAATTTATTTGGTCGAATAATAACGTGATAAAGATTGTTTTGTTGTTGATCGTATTTGTTTAGTACCATCAGTGTTACGTTTGTTTGATCGTTGAATTATTGTAAGTTTTGTGTATTGGGGGTTCGGTGACGTGAAAGGGGAGACATGGACTAATTATAATTGACTATCTTATTACCTGGCGATAACATCTCCTGCTCCCATGGATATTCGACGACGATTGGGTACATAAACATTGGCATGTCATCGTTTGGCAATGGATGGCAATCGAATCAACAGCTGACGATCGTTCGTCTCCGGACAATAATAAGGACATAACAATATGAACGAATAAGACTAAAACAAACACCACAACAAATACGAAGATCGTGTGCGACAACAATTAGATGTTGATCGCCGACACGACATTCCTCCAGTCGCACTAAGCTAGGGAGAATACCGCTGGGGCGGCTGCCGAGTGCGACCGGAGCGCCGGAGGGTTACGGGGTGGGTTTCTTCTCGGTTGGTCTCGACGGCGTGTGGTGTCTGCGTCAGAGCACACTGGAGGCTCGTTGTCTTCCACATCTAGTCGATGCGGTTCGATTGGCTCGGGGCAGTCGCTTAAATCTTGCGGCAGAGCGTCTACCGCTGGGTTTGGAGTTGCTACCGTGGTTTCGAGTTCATTTTCGGCGGCAACCAGAATCACCTCGGTGGCTGTGCGATCTGCTGTTTGGGGAGCGCACTCGCTAAAGCGCACCCGACGAGGCGTTCGTGGTCTCCCCGTTTCCTCGCTACGGGGCGCACTTGAGCGTTCTACGTCTCGTGGTTTTATCTGATCAATGTGTCGTTTTGAACACTTATTGTCAACCGCCACTTCGTAGTGTAAATCTCCTAGGCAATGGCTGACAATACCCGGTAGCCATTTTCTTTGTGCCGGACTTCTCGACGAAACATAGACTGCTTGCCCTACTCGAAGGGATCTATATTTTGCGGAGAACGAAGCTTGGTGACGCTCTTGCACTCACTGGCTTACGTCTTTTGGCTGTAACATATCCAGACGAATGTACAGTTCTCTTCCTAAAAATAATTTAGCGGGAGACTCCTTTATGGAGGCATGGGGCGCTCGTCTGTATCGTTCCAAGAACGTGTTGAGATTTCTTTGCAAGCTGGCTTGTGTAGTACCCATGGCTTTCAATGCACATTTAATCGTTTGTACATATCGCTCAGCTTGTCCGTTAGTGGATGGATGGCATGGCGCTGTGCATTTATGGAATTGGATTCCTTGCACTTTCAGGTACGTTGTGAATTTGTCGGCGACAAACTGGGGGCCATTATCAGAGACCACGGTGGTAGGTATTCCGTATCTCGCGAACAACTCATCCAGTATGTCGATGGTGGCTGTCACGGTCATCGACGAAGTTACCTTTGCTTCCACCCATTTGCTGTACGCGTCCACAACTATCAGGAGCATTTTCCCCGATACTGGTCCGACATAGTCCACATGGATTCTTTCTCATGGACCCTTGGGATACTCTCAGTGATGGGTTCGGAACTGGGAAGGTGCACTGGAAGTCGTCGCACATTGAGCACACATTTTGACGGTGCGTTCAATGTCGGAGTCGATACCGGGCCAGTATACGAACGAGAGGGCAAGGCCTTTCATCTTCTCCATTCCTAGATGGCCGGTGTGGAGGTCATCCAGGACTGGTTGCCGTAGTGGGGGTGGAATTACTACACGATGTTCATAGAGTAGGCAACCAGCGCTCGTTCTATATTTATCTTCAGGTGCTTTGAAACCGGAGCGAGTTAGGTCTCGCAGGGCCAGGAGCAGTAGTCCACCAGTAAATAAGAGAGAAAAGAGAGTGTACTTGCTGAAAAAGAGACTAAAAAGAGACTGAAAAGAGTCTAAATTGTCAAACGCTCAATATAGTCAAATGCTTGATCTTCACACTTTTCTAACCAAAAATATTGATATGATAAATAGAATATTTTTCTTAATAGTTCCCATTCAAAAAACGGCTGTCAAGATCAGAAAAAATTGTGTTTAAGTATCCTACAATAACTGCTAAAATTTAAATAGGATATAAAGTTGTTTTAATTATTTTCAACTACAAAATTCCAATAAATTTACATATACTGTATATCCTATAATACAATATCCTTAGATTGAACACATGTGTATGATGGCTATAGGTCTGTCTGGTATGTGGGTTGTGTACTACGCACGTGCATATAAACATCATTAGTATATTTTAGGCTAATTTTGATTTGCTTCTAGCCTTGGAATGGGTTTGGGTCTTGTTCATTTATTAATAATAAAAAAAAAACAACACATTAAAATTATGATTAAGCTACTATTTTTTAATCTAATTGAACTGCTAAGTGAAATATAATTACAAATATTGTTAGTTTACATTTTGGCAAGAATTACAACATCCAGAACCAAAAGCAGTTTATCTGATTTAAAAAACAAACAAACTAGAAAACAATTATTTTTACGAATTTACCAATAATAAAAAATACATCAGTTTTTCTTAGGCTTTTTGCTAAAGAAAATAGACGTGAACTGTGGCGGTCCGTGGTAACGAAACGCGAGCTGGGTAACAAAGCCAAGCTCTCCGTCTTCAAATCTATCTTTGTCCCCATTCTCACCAAGGGTCATGAGGCTTGGGTAATGACCGAAAGAGTGCGATCGCGGGTACAAGCGGCCGAAATGAGATTTCTGAGAGGTGTGGCAGGTGTTACCCTACTAGATAGAGTGTACAGCAGCACAATAAGGGAATCTTTAGGTGTTGAGCCGCTACTTTTCCGCATTGAGAGATCTCAGTTGCGCTGGTATGGCCATGTGATACGGATGCCGCAAACTAGTCTTCCTAGGCAGTTGTTATTTTCCAAGCTAGAACCAAGTTGTGGATAAGAGACCAAGGGGTCGGCCTAGAACCAGGTGGCTAGACTACATGGAGAATCTGGACTCGAGTCGCTTGGATATTACCAGGGAGGACATGCACCTGATGGCGTAAGATCGCGATCGCCGGAGATCCTCCATAGGGCTGCTGCCCCCGCAACCCTAACGGATAAGCTGGTTTAAAAAGTAAGTAAGTAAAGTAGTGATTAAACTACTTTCTCGTTTCTCTGCAGTTTTTCGAAGTGTTTCTACTTCTTTAAGCTTTTGCTGCTCGGTTTCATGCATAGTGTTAACCCCCATCCAACATACCCTGTGCAACAAACACTAACCTCCTGCAAATTCCCCTTCTGTATTGCTCTCTTCAATCGTTCATTGGCTTCTTTGAACAGACGATCAGATGCTTCAGAAGTTGCCTCATGGTCCTTTTTTTTCCTGCGATATTATATTTTCTATCTCAGAAATTTTTTTCCTACACTCCTCAGCTTGTTTTAATTTTTCTTCTGCCTCTTGGCTAAACGTATCTCTTCCTCTTTCTTTTTTGTTCTTCCTTCTTCAATCTTTTTTGCTCCTCTAGGTGCATTAAATAATGCTTATGTGCACTTTGTCCCATTGCAATAAGTTTTGATGTCATGGGAACCAGTTTTTAATCTTTAATCATTAAAATTGCATTTAATGTTCGTTTGCAAGTGGAAGCCTTGTCTTCGGTCAAAGCCCATCTCGAAATAGAAAAGCGTCTTTCAATATAAAAGAGACAATGCAGTCGTGATAACTTTCGCCAATTCATTATATTTTTTTTTGACCTGCAACATTAGTTTTCTTTAAACTTTTATCCCAATAATTATCAATTCTTCCTCCTTCAAAAGCTATATCTGTCTCCATCTGCAACTTTTTAAATTCATCAATGAGTACATCATCTTTTGTATCAATGGGTATTTCTCTGGCAACTGAAACTATATCTTGACAGCTTTTACGATTGCTCACAAGAGAAGGATTTAAACATTTCAGAGCTTTCATTAAACTTCCACCTTTCATTGCTTTTTCAATCAAGTATTTGCATCCAACAACAATGTTCTTTAGCAGTTTTCAAAAACATCAAACAATCTTTTTATGGAAAACATGAAAGTTCATTTTTAACTTCCTGTGAGACGACAATTTCTCTCAGAGGCAACATGTTTTTCGGATCAAGCAGTTCATCGTAGTGGCTTTCAGGAATAGTTTTACAAACACGTCTAGCTATTTTCTCCAACAGTTCTTGTAGTTGAAAGTATAGAATATGAATCAAAGGTTCATCTCGTTGGAAGTTTTCGGTGAAGCTTATAAACAGCTCTGCTGAAGATATAGTGAAGTATATTTCTGCTTTGATTGACAGACACAACATAAAAGGTTCACAATCATTTTATATGAACTAGATTGTAACACATGATAATTATATTATTGTGATAGAATTATCACTTGTTTTAAGTAATAGTTGCTGTGTGTTTTCACATTTGTATGGCCTACCTTTTTCCAAGTTGTTTTGTGAAGGACTCGATCAAAAAACGTAGCCTTCATTAATAAATCCTTGGTCTAGGGTGTATTTTGGTGTTATTTCTTTAAAGTATTGAAAAAATTGTTTTATTCCTACTCTTTATTATTCTTGTGTTCTGTTGCCTGACTCAACTTTGTGCCCCGTGTTCATCATCGTTTGCTTCGTCAGTGTTGTTCTTCTGATCGTTGCCGTGATTGTTTTGATTAGTTCCGTCTGCACTCACCAGTTAGCGTCTGATGAGCCCCGACCGAATAGAGAGCGACCGTGTTGAAGAGCCAATCAAACGGGCCCTTTTTCCTCTGCACGAGATTCAACCGGTGCTAGAATCCTCAGTAATCAAATAAATGAGGAGGCTTGGGCTTATTCTTCACGGGCAGACAGCAACAACATCATGCTGATGGACGATTGATTGTGATGGAGTACCTGACGACCAGCCCCGCTGTTGGAGGAAGCCTTTCCCCGGGAGATGTCAACGCTATTGCGGCAGAGGAGATAGATGCCATCGACAGCCCCATCGTTCTTTTCGTAGGCCTAGTTTTGGTCTGGTGCTAGCCTACGAAGCTCTCTCCTGCATTCGCCGTCATTGTTCGTTCGTTTGCGGCAGGTATGTTTCCTTTCCGTGCCTGCTAGTGATCGTCGTATCCCCGTGGATTGGACTTCGCCTTCAAGATACATTTGTCTACGTGTTTTATGGCTTGTGCACGCTTTGACTTCGGACTTGAGTGCGGCGTTGTTCTTCCTCAGTGGTGGACTGGTTACCCGTCAATTTGTATATTTTTTCTGTCAGGTCAAGAATACTTTCTTTTTGTATATTTCTTATTGTAATTGATTGCTTATTTATTGAGTTTTACTTGATTATTTGTTATTAGTCTTTAAGTGTTTTCTAGGCACGCTTGGAAATCTGAGGTTGGAGGCTCGTTAGTTAGTACGGGGTTAGCCTGTCGGTAAGTTGTTTCTGGGGAGACCCTTGTTTGGGAAGGTCTATTTCTCTAGGCATTTGTGTGAAGCAGGTGTTCTCGTTGTGTTCTTGTTAACATTGAGTCATTAGGGACTCAATGGGAATCAGTGTAGATTCCAAGTGGACATAGGTAGATGTCCAGGGAGCACAATGTAGTATTTTATTTCACATTAATTTGAATGTGTTGGGTGACTTGTTCACCAAGCTGCTTCCGTGCCTGTGTTGTATTCCGTAGGCCTAACTTGTTTGAGCCATTGTGTTTAGCCTCTTGTGTAGAATTCCAATGCGCTGCAGTAACTTATTTGTTTGTGATTTGTAGGCACGCATATGAATCCTGTGGTGGGAGGCTTTCTGTATTTATGTAGGTATAGGCTTACGTTATGTTTTTGGGAGACCTTCATTTGGGGAAGGTCTATTTTCATTTCGGCTTTTGTATGAGGCATGCGCCCTTGTTAACACTGAGTCATTCGGGACTCAATGGGAATCCGTGTTGATTCCAAGTGGACATAGGAAGATGTCCAGGGAGCGCAGCGTAGTATTTATTTCCCTCTGTGCCGTTGGTGTTTGTAAGCCTTGGTTGTTTGAACCTATTTGGTTAAGCCTCATTTAGTATTGTTTGTTTTGAATTCATATGCGTTGCATTAGTATTTTTCTGTTGGAGCTATTCTTTATGTATAGTGAATTAGTTCTTTGGGGGGGATTTAGTATTTCAATTTATTGTAATTAATACATTTTAATTGTAGGCTCATGTTGTTATGTATGGAATTTATTCATCTAAGATTAATAATTTAACTTTTTGTAACGTCAATTGGAAGTTGTTTATGGTGAGCATTATCTGGGATTTTGAGCTTTAACTTTTGTTTGAGTTATTGTGAATAATATTTATTTTATGTGAAGTAAGGAGCCATTTTGTTAAGTGAATTTATTTTATTAATTGACTTTGAACTTTAGGGTTTCAGTGTTCCTCCCTTCAAAAGGAACACACAACACTTTCTGTGTTTATTGTTGTATTATAAATTATTTTGCTCCTCTTTATTTTGTGCTTATTATTGATTGATCATCACTCTTGTATTTCTTTGTCTAGTATTTAATCTTATTTATTAAAGATCTCATTCTTTATGCTCATGTTCGACTCCCACTTTCTCTAGTGTGACTCCCACACCTTGGGGGGGTCACACATTCTACCACATTATAAACGTAGGAGTTGTGATAAATATATATTAATTAAGATAAATAACACTCCTTTAATTAAAAGAAGACAAATAAAATAAGTAATATAAAACAATGAAAAAAGTCACCCAATTGGTATAATACTTCATCTGAGTTTCTCCACAAGTCCTGTGTTTCATTTATATTTAGTCCTTCAACTTTTACTTTACCAATTGGGTGACTTTTTTCATTGTTTTATATTATTTATTTTAATTTATTTGTCTTCTTTTAATTAAAGGAGTGTTATTTATCTTAATTAATATAGATTGTAACACAGTTTGATTTTTTGTTGATGGAATAAATTTAAGAAAATAATGATTTACTCCCTCCTATTGTTCAAGTAATCTCTCAGCAGCAAAACAAAATGTAAGCCATCTAGATGGCGAATGCTTCAGGAATTTCTTGTGCGGTAATCTCAGGTCTTCTTGGATCTTTTCAAATTCTTCGACTCTAGATGGCCAACCATCAAAATAGTAATACACGGCAATAGCTCAATCAGATGCATATTCACCAAATGTCTGCAAGGCTTTAAGATATGCGTTGTGAACAATGTGAAGGGGGCAGGTTCCGATATTAACTAATCCGCGAGATCTCATTTCTATTAAAACATCATTTAAAAGTCTGTGTACTTTCTTATTCACATTGGGTCCATCTGAGCCAATCATTAGAAGTTTGTGAATGGATAGATTAGCACTGGTGATGACAGAATGAATTTTTTTTCATGAAGAGTTTGTGCGTCAGCTTTCCCAATAAAGAATATCTGCATGTGTCTTATAACTACTTCGCCTCTACTTTCTGACCAATATCTCACTGATATCTGGAGCTCTTTTCTGTCTTCAACGTTAGTTGTTTCATCAAAACAAACTGAATAAAAGGAGGTTCCCAAATCATCAGTGATCATCTGTTGAAAGTATGGTCCTGCGCTTCAGATATTAAATATCGCATCTTTTCAGGGCTTAAAGAGAAATCACTGGGAACAATCCCTGGAAACAACATCAAATGTTTCCTTTATACCGCTGCAAGAAGATGCCGAAAAGTTGCAACACACCGACTTCATAACCCAAATGAGTTCACAGGCTGTCGTTGCGATTTTCGAACTATATAGTTTAACAAAATGTGCTGAAGAACTGCAGCTTGGTCCAGGATCTTCATATTGAACTTTTTCAGAAGAATTATTGGAATTTGCTGCGACCAAAATCATCTGTTTAGGCCCGAGAACATCATAGCCTATTTTTAATACAGGTTACAATAAGGGTGGACCATGATTTAGATGCCATCCTTATACCAAAGATTGATACCTCCTCAAATGACGCTCTTCATGTTTCCAAATTCTGAATTTTTACCAATCAATAAAATGGATAGAAATATCATTATGAATTTTTCATTAGATATAGTTAATTCATGGTTTGATGAAAGATTTTCACATACAAGTTTGAAAAATGGTCGAGAATTATTTCTCAAAAATTTATCCAAAATTTTCAAACTTGCATTGAAATAAAGCTGGCATCTAAATCATGTCCACCCATAGTTGTAACCTGTATTAGAGTAATTGCATTTTAGACTATTATTATAAAAATTAAAACATTATAAATTAAAATATAATTGATTAAAATTTGATTAAAAATTTAGTTGAAAGTTATTTAATAAAATTGCATCTTTCTAAATGTAATTATTTTTAAAAGTTAAAGTATGCATCTTCTATATATATAAAGAAGGATGTTTGTGGGTCTGTGGGTCTGTGGGTCTGTGTGTATGTTTTTTATACAAATCTACAGTTTTATTCCGATCTTGATAAAATTTCGCATACATGACCTTCAAAGCATGAGGAAGGTCACTGTCTACCTCAGATTTCGGAAAAATAATAAATATCGATAAAAAATCGATATTGATGGTTATGGTGTGACGACGCGTGTGTAATATCTTGAGTAATATTCCACACGTGCCGTCACTACAAACATGAAAGCCATAGCTCACATGTTTGTGTTATGAAATTACAATAATGGTGGACACACGGTGGTTAAATAATTTGGAATGGATGTAGAGTAATAAAATAAAAAAAAAA
>JAHWFO010088325.1:76962-98054 GCA_023313115.1 Rhysida immarginata | reverse complement strand
ATGGCAAGGCATATTAATGAGAAATATCTCATGACCAACAATGCAAGGCAAAGTTTGTACAACAATAGGTATCAACAATGGTATCAACACGCAATTCACAAACGCTCTGCATGGACCAACAATCAATATCTCATGACTAACAATGAAAGGAAAAGTTTGTGCAAGTGTAATTATCCCGGGCAATGCCGGGTACCTCTTCTAGTACATCATAACAAAGAAACTCTTTAGCTGGTTTACTAACCTTTCTTTTAATTCAATTTTGTTTCCTGATAGATCCCAATAGTTTCCAATTTTGTTAGCTCAGTTTTCTTTCAACTTTTGCTTAATCACGGACAAGTTCAGGTTTTCCTTTTCATTTTTTGAATTCATTGTTTTCATTTTGTTGTTGTTTTAATAACTTATCGATGCTCCTACATTACTACTCAAGCTTTGCCTATTCAAAAAGCAGGCGACGCGAGAAACCGGAAGTAAAAACAACTCTCAATGACACAGCTTGCACTCTGGTGGTAGATTTCAGAAACTAAAACAAAGAGTCTCTCATTATTTGAATGTATTCTATTCATAGACTACGGTACTTTTTTACAAGGCAGCGGCACTACGAACGTGCGACATCATTTGGATCAAACACGTGATCAAAAACACTTGTTGCAAACCAATCACTCATTGCATATTGTTGAGTGACGCCACCTGGAAAACATTACTGGTTGTGGTACATCATATGCGAACAAACGATCTTTGGAGCTTGCTATGAATGACAGCAAACGCCTACAAAAATGGCCCCTTCCGGTAATGGCGGATCATCGTAGAAAGTGCTTCAAAATTACATTTGATTGACATTTGGCCACTTGCAGGCTCAAAAAAAGGAGAGAAAAGAGACTTTTTTTTTAAATATAGAGACTATAAGAGACTAACATGGAAAAAAAGAGACTAAAAGCTAAAAAAGCAGCCCGCTCCGAGGCATGGTCTCGGCCTCGTGCTAGTTCCTGGACAATCCGACCCAGTCTTGGATCGCTTCGGGTGGCTTTGGCGATGTCCTCTGGACGGATGGGCAACTGGCACATTTGGTGGACCACAAATCCCTCAAATCCATCTTCTTCCTCCTCTTCTACCCTGTTGATTGACGTGATGCGCGAACAATAGTCGGTGTCGGAATGGTCCTTTGTTGGCTTGTATACAATGGCATAGTTGAGATTGCTTAGATAGTCTGCATAATTTGCCATGCGACTGATGCACAGGGTCGGGAGAGATTTAGGGGGTGAAATATTTGAGTCAATGGTTTGTGGTCTGTGACCAACTCGAATCTCTGCGTGTACAGGTAGTTAAAAAATTTCTTTACAGCCCATACGATGGCGAGGGCTTCTATGTCTATCTGTGGATAACGCCTTTCTGTTTCGGAGAGAGACCGGCTGGCATAGGCTATGGGCCTCTCTAACCCGTTGGTTAGGCGGTGACTTAACATGGCCCCAATCCAAAACTGCTTGCATCTGTGGCGAGAATGACTGGGAGAGAAGGGTCATATTGCACGAGGACCTGGGGAGAGATGAGGGTGGTCTTAAGCTCCTCATAGGCCTTTCGTGCATTGCCGGTCCATACAAACTTGTCGTGGCCCAGCATTTCTCAGAGTGGCTTTGCTCTGTGGGACAAGTTGGGAATAAAGGCACTATAATAGGTTGCCTTCCCCAGGAAGAGTTGTAATTCCTCGGAAGACGATGGTATGGGGGCCTTCTGTATGGCGATGATGTGCTCATTAGACTTATGTAGGCCATTTTTGTCTATAAAATGTCCCAAGCAGTTTAATGAAGTGGCTGCCAGTACATATTTTTTGCGGTTGAGACGGAAACCGTGGTGATCCAACCGATGCAGCGTTTGACGTAACGCTTCCACCAGTTTTTCAAATGTTGGGGCAAACACGATGTCGTCAAAAAAATTGACTACACTTTCTGCTTCTCGGAACACCTCCCCCATCCGATGTTGACACAGCGCTGGAATATTTGCGGCTCCATAGATGGCTCTTGTTGGTCTCACCAGTCCATGCGTCGGTGTGCTCAGAGTCAGCACCTCTCGGAATTTGGCGTCGATTGGTAAATGGGTGTAAGCGTCCGTGATGTCGAGGTGAGCGAACCATCCAGCCCCTCTCATCTTATTGAATATGTCCTCTATTTTTGGGATAGGGTACTCATCCACGATCATTTGCTTGTTGACCATAGGTTTATAGTTTCCAGTTATTCGCAGCGCACAGTTCTTCTTCACCACTACGTGGGTCGGCGATGCCCACTTGGAGAAATCGACTCATTCGTAGAAGCCGGCTTTTATTTTCTCCTCTATCGCGGCAGCATATTGTTCTCGTAGAGCAAGCGGGACATCTCTTGCTTTCGCAAACACAGAAGTGGCATCAGGCACAAGATGGACTGAAGCTGGTGGCCCTCTCAGCTTCCCTGCTGTGGTAGAAAAGACGTGGTTGAATTCTTTCACTACACTGTCTAGCTGGTATTGTTGTCCCTCGGTCAAAAGTCCTTTGCCTGTATTCTCTTGGATGGCTTGAATGGGTGCGAATAATTTGTCAAATTGGATTTCGTGGACGAAATTGGCGATCCATTCGCGACCCATTAATCCTGTAGAATTTCCTTCTATGACCATACAAGCCCATATTCCAGCTCGTGCTGCCGATGGTGACTCGAACTCTCACTTTCCCCAGGCAGCGCACCTGGTGACCGGTATAGCTTTGGAATTGCCGGTCGGTCTTCTACAGGCGTATGTGAGGTTTGATTTTTCGCAAATGGGTGACACCTACGATGCCACAAGGTGCTCCTGTGTCGACCTCCATCTGCAGATGATTGCCATCTATCGATACGTCTAACAGGTTTGTGTGACCTGATTTGAGGTCGTAATTTGGTTAAGAGACTGTACGCAATCTAGTGGCACTGGTGTTTCATTGGGTGATGTACGGCGTGATCCTCTGGCCTTTGAACGACAGGCTCTGGCTATATGACCAGTCATCTGGCAGGAGTAACAGGTCACGGTCTTGAAGCGACAGGTGTCTGCCCAATGCAGACCACCACACCTGCCACATGGTTTCTTTGGAACCGTTTCGTTTGTTGGTTGAATGGCGACTGGTTGTGGAACGATAGCGCTCTTTGCTCACATTCGATCGCTGGGGTTTCTTTTGTCGACTCCTCCCGTGATGGTTCGATTTCGTACTTGGAGCTTTGTAGCCAAGTTTGTTCGTGTCTTCTGGAGTCGATTGGCTTACAGCCTTCCCGATGGCCCATGTGGCTTCCAGACTTTGGGCGATGGTGTATGCTTTGTCGAAATCATCTGGTTGTTTTGCGATGATCTCGTCACGTGTCTCGGGGGAGCGAAGACCATGGAGAAACTGTTCTATCAGCATACGATCCAAAAAATCTCAGTATTGGCAGTGTGCAGCACTCTTCCGTAATCGAAGTGCGTATTGGGCCACTGTTTCTTCTGGGTTCTGAATAACTGTCCGGAATTTTACACTTTCCACATATTTATTACGTGGTCGATCAAAGTGGCTGGTTAGAATTGTTTTTAATTCGTCATACGAAAATGCCTCTGGTTCTTTCGGGCTGGCTAGGATTTTGAGTACACCATTAAATTCTGTGCCCATGTGAACTCGTGCATAGGCGGCATACAGGCTAGGAGGAATGTTTGAGAGCTGTAATGCCCATTCGAATCTTTTGAAGTACTCCCCAACGCTCGTCTCCTCGTCCATCTGGAACGGCGGCATTGTGAATGGGGGAGGCCTTGGAGAGGCAAGTTCCAAAGCACTCTCCACATCAGTTGCTACGTGCAATGCCGAAGCTATCATCTTTGATAGCTCCTGCATCAACTCTGGCGGTACTGCCATCGTGGATTATTTTCTCTTATTGGTTAGGTAAGTCTGTTATTTTCAATGTCTTTTTTTTCACCGGTTTGTCGTTAATCTGGGTGTGAACAGCGTTCTTTCTATTTCTCTCTAAGGTGGCGATGGGAAGTGGCGTTCACTCGTGGCTGTGGCGGAGTAATTTATTGTTCGGCTGTGGAATTTGGCTTCTCACATTGACGGCTATTTGGCTTAGAACTCCGCACAAGAATTACGTTCTTTCTGGCGAAATGGTAACGAATCGGTATCCCACTTCTGACACCAAAATTCTTTTGTGTATTGGGGGTTCGGTGGCGTGAAAGGGGAGACATGGACTAATTATAATTGACTATCGTATTACCTGGCGATAACTTCTCCTGCTCCCATGGATATTCGACGACGATCGGGTACATAAACATTGGCATGTCATCGTTTGGCAATGGATGGCATTCGAATCAACAGCTGACGATCGTTCGTCTCCAGACAATAATAAGGACATAACAATATGAACGAATAAGACGAAAACAAACACCACAACAAATACGAAGATCGTGTGCGACAACAATTAGATGTTGATCGCCGACACGACAGTAAGGAGTGAAAATTTCATATGTGCGCTCTGTTGGTGGCGGCGATTGTTATCGTTGATTTCCAAGAAGATCATCGGAGCCTCCAATAGAGCATTGTAGTGTGAAAGTTTCGGGGAAAAAGTGCTTCGTGTGTGAATGTTTTTGTTTTGTTGCCGTGTTAAGTGGTTTTTTTTTTTTTTGTTTATTTACGGCATTCCAGCTTCAGCTTCCGAGCTACGTAGATAAACGTCACGGGAATAAAGCTTCCACATTTTCGAACACCCCAATCAGAAGTTCACGCTGGAATTGATGCTCGTTAATTAAGATACATTAGTTGTTTTTTTGTACCACTGTTGATGATAAGCATTTATTGTAAGAATAGTTTTTTGAATTAAGTAAGTTTTTTCAGTTTAAATGTGAGGTCTAGTAAAGCAAGCGAAGGACATGCAGATTGGACGCGAATCGTTGACCGGCAGAGTCGTCATGGAGGGGCGATGCATTCGAATGATGTTCTAGAAGGCAGCATGCGATTATGTAGCCAAGCAGAGCTTTGATGGGTATCAGTTCGAGCTACATGTTCATTGGTGAGTGATGTCTTTTCTAATTTTTAACAACGTAGAGAGCCGACGAGAACAGTGATCATTGAGTGGGACGCCGTAAACGTGATTCCGTAACCTCCCACCGGAGCCCACGTAAACTTTGGGGTGTTATCCCACACTGTCCGTTTTGAATTTTGAATGTCACTCTAAAGGAAAGCCCTCCCTATGAGGAACTGTAAATTGTTTAACTTCATAGATAAAACTTGCCATCCTGTAATATAAAACTAGCTGAATGCATATTAGTTTTCTTGCACACTGGCCTGGTACATGTTTGGTCTGAGTAGGGAGCCTAATGAACGGGGGTATAGAGGGGAGCAACAAGCTTGAGCGCCAGCGAACGCACTGTACGAGTCTAAGTCACGTGTTGCATAGACGAACGCTGGAGTTCACTCAGGGCTCGTCAGTGGCCTGCGAGTTGTGAGTGCTTGCTCCCGTCAAGAGGGGTCACAGTGCCTCTCCCCTACTTTGGTAAATAAAGGAGGCACAGTGCGCAGTCTTGCACAAGTTTCGGAATACTTTATTCGGGGGAGCAAGCCCAACCACTCAAACTGGTGTCACTGTGTGGGAAGGCATTCCCCTCTTTCAAGAATACCATTATATGGTTCAAGGATGCCCTACCTCAGATATAAATACCATGAATCCAAGTGCAAACAATCTTGTTAGTTTAAGTTAACATTTGCATAGCTGCAATTTTGTTTGCTCAATGAGTATGTCGCTGGGGCCCCTTCGAGTTTTCGTTTGAGATGTAACTGATTAGCATATCGTACTGATTTTTCTATGTTTAATGGAAATAAAAGTGGAATTAATTTAAAGTACCAATCTGAGTTCTCGTAGTCCTTCATTACTGGTCCCGAACCCTTGATCGGCCTACTCTCTAGCGTATGTCCTTCTAATGTATGTGCTTATGCACCATAGCTGGAGATGGGACCATCACAAAATGTTCTCTAAATCAATTGCTTTCTCTTGAGGAAGCAATCTTCCACCATTGCCAATCTTGGTCAGTACAGTTGAGAAGGTTTCATTATTCGTGGCAATTCATAGTAGAGTTGACAGACGAAAATCGGCTACAGTCACCAGCTATGAGCACATGCATGCCACCAAACAACAAATTGTGTACATGATGAATAATTTTGTGAAACAAGCTTAAAACGATCCCATTAATCTCATATCGTGGTCTTATTATAAAATTATCCTCAGTAACTTATTTTTTGGAGTTTTGTGGGCTAGTTAGTCTTAGTCTTGTGTCCTGTTATTTTGTGCTTTCCTCCTCTTGTTGATTCGGGGAATATTTATCTTGGACAATATTTTTATTTTAAGTTGTATTTATTCTTTTAGTGATATTTTTTCTGAGTGCTCAATTTTTTTTTTTCACGAGAATCATTTCTTTTTTTTTTGTGTCTATTGTATAAAGTCTCGGTAGTCGTTGTTTTACGCTAACTGTTTCGCGGCTTGGATTATAGTTTGTTTTTATTTTGTTAAGGTGTTTAAGCAATTGTTAGCCCCGTGTTAGCTCTCGTGTGCCTGCGAGCACTTCAGATTTTTTTTTCAGTGTCTTGGTTAGGGCTTTTTGGGTGTCAGGGCAGTTTGGCAATGTTTGCCTTGCAGGTCGGTTCATGATGCTGACCCATAGTATTTTTGTACCGATGTCTTTCGGAAGTTTCGGTGTTTGCATCTCGATTTTCTGTGATGGCTTTACCATATTTTAATTTTGTTTAGTCCAGCACAGTGCTGGCTTGATTTTCCCTGTTTATTGGATTCCAGGATGGGAATGCTAGTGGGTTTTTTTTTGTCGTTTCCCTTGCCCGTTTTCTATGCCATTAACCACGGCGTAATCCAAAGTGGAGCGTTCTCCCACTGGTGGGACCGCCATTTCGTTTACTTTCATTCGCCGGAATTTTTGGACGTTCTGCGTCAGCGTGGAGCAATGTCGCTTCTCGCCCCTACCGTGCCTTGTTCGGGACTTTCTTCTTAGTGCCGGCACCCTAGATGTTTCTTGGTGAGCTCTTGGGCCGGTGAAGATTCAAGTTTATTCCTTCTCCAATTTCCGGCTGCAGTTCGGGTTTGTTTCTTTTCGATGGCGTGGTCTTGTCTTCTGAATGGAACGTGTTTCCTTGAACTGCGCTTCATGTATCGCCCGACTGTGACTTTGGTATTTCGACCGGCATTCGTCGACAGTTTTTTCGCAGACATCGTTGCTGCCCAAGGCGTTTTTCTCCGTTCGAGTATTAGTTTTACTTTTGTGCAGTGTTATATGCCTACACATCCGTTATTGTGTCGCCTTCTAAAAGAACTGTATTTCCACCAATTTTGCATTGTTAATCTGTTTTTCTTTCTTTCTTAGTTTATTATGTCTTATACTGTTAAAACTTGTTAGTTAAGAAGGAATTAATTGAAACCTTAGTTTGTTAATTTTTAGAAGCCAATAAACTTATATTTAGCTATCGTACAGTTGTTTATTTCCTTTTTGCCATTAATGTAATTTAATTTTTTTTTTCTTATTCCTTTCCTCTTTTCTTTTATTTTTCAGTTTATTTTGTTTTCTTATGATTTTTCTGCCTTTCCTCCTGCTTCTCACTTGCCTTACCCTGGCTTTCTTGTTTTTTTGTTTGTTTTTTGGAACACATTGTACGGTTGCTGTTTGCAACAATAGTTTAAAAATGACTAAAAAGATCCAAGTAAAGTACAGATCATGTATCATAGCTTTCCCAAAGATGAGTTCTTGAAAATGCAGTGGATTCAAAAATGTAAAAGGGATGGAAAATGGAATCCAGACGCATGCCACATTTGTTCAGAACATTTTACAGATGCAGACTATGAGAGGGATTTAAAGGCAGAACTTTTAAACATTCGAAAAAATAGGGTAAGATATTAAAAAAAAAAAAAAAAAATTAGTATAAATATTGAGGGTGCTTCAAAAATTGTAATATCCTTTCAATGACAGATTAAAAACAATAAGCTAAATTGCATATAAAACTAGTCAAGACTAGGTTAAATATGTGGATAAGAAAATACAATAACTTATAAATAAAAAACTAAAATGAAAAAATAAAAAAAAAATAATTCAAAAACTCAAATAAGGTCATCCTCAAATAAGTAAACTTTATTTAAATCATAAATTTACAAAAATCTTAAAAATAAGAAAAATTAAATAATACGGTAAATTTAAAGTAAAAAGGCAATGTATTTGTAGATAAAACATAAATGACAGAAATTATATTTAAATATAAACTATACCAAAAAATAATCAATTAAAAATATAAAAACACACCCGTCTCTTCACACAGATTGCTTTAATTTTGTTTTCAGATAGTAAAAAAAAAACAGCTGTCCCATCACTTAACCTGATGGTTAAAAAAAAAAAAACCAACACACATTTGGACAAGACGCGAGAAGGCAGACAAATCCGTATGCTGCAAAGAACAGTCGTCAGTGATCTTCAAACTGCTGCTGGGGATACTGTAAATGATCCCAATATTTCAACTGGTAGTAATGATACTTTATCAGATGAGAATAATAACTACTGGGAAAAAATGCACAATGAAGCATTGAATAAAATTAACTCACTTCAATTGTGCAATAAAGTAATGAATGAAAAAATTCAAAAACTTGAAGAGCAGTTGAAACTGAAAAGTGAAGAATGCCACCAGTTAAGAAAAGAGGTTTTGAATATCAAGAGACAATTGCAGTCCACTGCAACAGAGCTAAATCGTTATAAAGATATTGGAAAAATATTCTCGAAAGCTGAAATGAAATATCTGCTTGGGAAAGAAAAAGTACCTTACTTCCGATGATGAAAGCATGTCAGTGGCTTTTACTCTCAGCTATTTAAGCAAAAAAGCATATACATATACGAGAACTAAGTTAAATTATCCTTTGCCTGGAATTTCAACTCTTCAAAGATGGGCTTCTAATTTAAACATAAATAGAGGCATCTTAACCAGTGTTTTACAAGTGATGAAAGTTGCGGCTACTAATTTATCAGATGTGGAAAGGGCAGTAATAATATCATTTGACGAGATGAAAGTTAAACATCTAAACGAGTATGATGAAAAACTTGATGAAGTTATTGGCCCTTATTCACAAATGCAAGTTTGTTTTGCAAGAGGCCTTTTCAGTAAATGGAAGCAGCCAATTTATGTAGATTTTGATCATACCATGTCAAAAAATACATTTTTATCTATAATAGAGGAACTTTTCAAGATTGGATATTATGTAATGGCATTTGGGTGTGACCTAGGTGGTGGAAATAGGTTTTTTTTTTATGACAGTTCTGTTGTTGTTTTGATGACGAGCTATGTAACAGTCCATTTCTTTGGGCTTCGTATAAAAGTGTCTCTTACTTTATCAAGATTTTCCGCAGATATGCCTGCTCGTCCTCCACTTTTCCCTTTACATAGACATGCGCTGGTCTCAAACTGATGACACCACCTTCGAATACTCTGAGCCGTAGGCAGATTAATTCGGTACTTTTTACGAAATTCACAGTGAAAGGTGATTACTGATCCACATCACGCAAACGACAACACGTCATTATCACTTCTGCGGCCGTAAAAGCCTGTCAAACAGCTTTCATGAAATAGCTTCACGAAAAGTACACGGGCGTCATCTAGTGTTCACAATGTTAAACTTCCATATTTTCCCTTTGTATTCATGTATTACTTATCATTCTGTGTCATTTATTTTTGAAAATATGGATATTTGAAATCAGATGATTCATTTTGAATAACCCTGTATATTATTTTTCCTGATGCACCACGTTTGTTGAAGCTGCTTCAAAACTGGTTGCTTGATAGAAGATTTATTTTGAAATCTGGTGTAATAATTGATAAAACACCTCTCAATGAATTATCAAGATGGTTACCACTCTTCCAGAATGTTGTCCTTGCTTTAAATTGTCCGAAAATCACGTCACTTGTACAGGAACGCAGACACAGAATGTAAGATTAGCAGCTGAGTTCTTATCTCATACAACTGCTACTGGACTGATGCGATACATTTTAAATCAAAACGATCAAGTTCAAGAAATTTCATCATTTATTGATGTAATTAATTCATGGTTCAATTTAATGAATTCCTACATTCCATATCCATCACAAATACCTTCAAAATGTGCTTATTGTTACTTCGCGACTTAATTAATGGATAAGGAAAACATTTATCTTTGAATAGTGGCTAGTCAAGCTGGCGTGAATCACTGATTGCACTGTTCATTTAACATGGAATATGGCCGACTGCTCACTAATCGGTTGCTTTGCAACAGCATCATCTTTTTCCAACAATACCAGCTCAACAATGACTGGTGACACTGTCACGAAAGTTTCTAAGTCTGCAGCTCAACAATCCCTACTTGTTGACTGCCGACACAACACTTATGGTACTTACATTAATGAGCAATATGAAATATTGAATGTTACTTACAATATTATTGCTCATATGAAATGCAAAGGAAAAAATTCAATTCAAGTATTTCAAAAACGAATTCTTATGTCAATCAAATCTACCCAAGGATTGTTGCAACAAGTAAGAGCACTATATAATCAGCAATTCATAGTAACTCATCATTTGAATCAAGATTGCTTAGAGAATTTTTTTTAGTCAGATCCGTGCTCATGGAGGATCGGATGACCATCCTACACCACTTCATGCTATTCACAGGATAAGATGATCATTTTAGAGAAAAATCCTGGAACGTTAACAAAAAATTCGAACACCTTTGAGATTACGAATGAAGGTTTTTTGTTGGTTCCAACCACGTTTAAAAAAGCTGGACTGAAAATTGGAAACGCAACTGAAAATTCATTGAAAGAAATGAATTCAGATGCCACCACTACTCAGAAATTGGAAGAAAATTTAGAATTGGAATATTCAGAAGAAAAGTTTCAAGAATTGAAAGAGGATGGGTTATTTTATTTGGCAGGAGCTGTTGCAAAGAAACATTTGCTAAAACATCCTCATTTGGGAACATACACATAAAATAAGCCCATTGGATCATAGATATATGTTAAACAATCTTGGATACAACAACTTTCTTACGGTGGATTAATCGAGCCATCCGAAGAGTGGAAATCAGTTGCCAAGGAATTAAATGATGCATTTGAAAAATTTCATTCTCAAACAAATATTAAAAAGAATCTGGAATTGTGAGAAAATTAGTTATTCAAGCACAAAATGTGTTTCCAAAATTTGAGTTCTACGTCATAAAAAGTTTCTTCCGTTTACGAACTGTGATCCGAATTAAACGTTTAAATGCCCCTGCTGAATAGTAATAAAATAAGATACTCCTATTCATCCACAAGTGATTGTGCAAAAAAGAAAATGAAAAAAATATGTAACTAAATTAACTTTGAAAAAGCATAGCATTTTCAAAATAAAAAAAAATAAAATAAAAAATTAAAAAATAAAAATAAAAACAAAAAGTTATTAAACACGCCTATAAACATGTACTTTTTCTAAGTAAAAATTTAGAAAATGTTTAATTTAAAAAATATTGTTAAAAAGTATTAAATTGTGCAAAACTCAAATTAAAATGAAAAACAATAAAAAACAAAATAAAAGTCGTTAATGAAAATGTGTGTAAACGTATACGAAGTAAAAAGGTTTTAAAATTTCTGATTAAAAAAAAAAAAATACCTATATAGTAAAGTAAAAAAATTTTTAAAACAAAGTTCAAATAATTACACAAATAAATACAGAATTGGTTTTAAAGCATTTAACTCCCAAAGACAGCGCAATTCAGAGCTCTGGGGTTGAAGTCATGACTCAGGCCAATCAGAAGCAAGCAACAAATTGAGGCAACCTTTTACTTTACTGACCTTGACTACACCATAGCCCACTTATTACGAACTCTTCTTAATACGAAATTATTCTCTGCCTCGACCCTATCGATGTAATTTACATGTAAAATTGCCGCAATAATACGAACATTTTTTTATGAATATACGGTTAATATGAAAAATTTTTGGCAATTTTTTTTGTTTAAAATAAGGTTTTTTTAAGTATAATAAGAGGTTTTTACGTGAAAATAAGAGGGTTTGTCTTATAATCGTAATCTCAGATTTGGAGAAAAAAAAATTGCCCCCCCCCCCCCCCCGTGGGGGGGGTAGCAGTTGAAAGCTTGTCCGTTGTAAGCCTAAGTACAAGATCAGGAATTTTCCATAATAAGCATGTAAAAATGATCACATCCTTTGTTTTTAAACGAATATTTTGAATATTACAGTTCAAAATTGTTTATTAATGTAAGAAATTACACAGAAATTAACTTTAAGAACTTCTACTGCCTCGACTCTGGATCTTGAATGCCATTTCCTTGCTTCCTCCGGCCTCCTTATATATCCCAGGAGGGCGTCAGGCTGCCCCCTGGTGGTGGCAGAGGTGAAACACTCACTCCACTTCCGGGATTCACACAGGTCACGTCTTGGCTCTGGTATAAAGTGACATCATCGCCAGCATGCATGTTTTGAAGCATGGGCGACGTTCTGACAGTAAAGTTTCTTACAAATTACAATAAACTTAAACTTTTACATAACTTCAAATACACTACATGATCAAAGGAGTTGGGCACCCCTGTGAACACCTGGGGTGTTTCTCCTGAGCTGGACTAGACTGGGCCCGCTCATCAAGGTGGACGGAAACTTCAATGCTGATGGCTACAGGATCATTCTGGATAACGGGGCACTTCCAGCACTGTGGGAACACTTCGATGATGGGCCGTTCCTCTTCCAGCACGACAATGCGCCTTGCCAAAAAACAGGATACATATCCGACTGGTTTGACGAGATGTGGGTTGAAGAACTGGATTGGCCCGCCCAGAGTCCTGATCTCAACCCCATCGAACATCTTTGGGACGAATTGGAACGACGTGTGAGATCCAGGATGGTTCGCCCTACATCTGTCCAGGAACTGACCACAATACTCCTCGAGGAATGGAGGTCAATACCTGTGGACACATGCCGTAAACTCGTGGACAGTATGCCATGTAGGATGAGGCAGTGATAGTAACTGGGGGTGGTGCTACACACTACTGACTGAAGCTTTTTTGCGGCTTTATGGTAGAGCAACAGGTGTCCCAACTCCTTTGATTATGTAGTATAGAATAGTTATCAGTAAGTATTACACACATAATCTTCAACTAAACAATTGTAATAATCACTTTACAACAAGAAATCTAGCACAGATTGCGGGATAAAACCCCCAACAAAGCAGTTTCTCTCCACTTACAAATGGACTTTATGTCCGGCAACGGAGTTTCTGTCCACAAAAAGACAAGATGGGAAACCTGTGCCTAATTGATATTAGGGTTAACAATTACATCAAAAATAAAGAAACACCGATACAAATCGGACACAAGAAAGTGTCACGTAGCCCTTTTCTAAGGGAGGACTACTGTAACCCTTTTCAAAAATGAAACAGAACAAACTAAAAATGACGTCACAAATCATGTTATTTTATATAAATGTTATTAATTCATTCGCTACGGAGCTCTGAAAGATTTCTTCTGTTTACTGTAGGAAAGTCGTAGTATTCAAAAACTGAGTTTATTGTCATAGAATGATTTAGCCCATGAATATTTTTAAATGCAAATGATTTATACCGTTAACATGTTGTTTGTTCTCATGGACCTAGGGATGAATTAAAAAATCTTTGCTCATAATTAGGGATGTTTAAGAAACATCGAGGTTTTATATTCGATGTTTCAATGTTTTGACCTCGAGGTTTTACTGTCGAGTTTCCTCGATGTTTCAGTTCGATGTCGATAATATCGAATCGATATTTAAAAAAATTCAAAACGAAAATTGTTTTTTAATGTTAACATTCCAGTATGTTTTTAAAAACAATGCGTGAAGTCAATAAACCTCTTTTCGTTGACACAAAGCCTTCTCAGTGGCAGTCTAGTTTCCCGTACTGCCTACTCTCGCCGTTTCTGAGTCATACTACTGGCACAGCCTCGTCTTTAATGATTAAAGTTAGGCCTTATTTATAAAATGATAACTGATGATTTCCCACATGATTTAATTAGTCTAGTTCACTCGTTTCTGTCCAACAGGTCTTTTCAGGCCAGAGTTTGAGATGAATTATCTAATACCTGTGAGATAAATGGCGGTGTCCCACAAGGATAAGCGATGGCATCAGTTCTGTTTCATTACTATATACATGACTTCCCTGAAATCTCTTACTGTAAGCTATATTTTTATGCAGATGATGCTGCTATACTGACATGGGCATGCCAGCCTAGTATTGTTGTATTATGTTTGCAAAAAGCCCTTAAAGAATGTGAAATCTGGTTTAGCATGTGGCGATTAAAACTGAATGTCAACAAATGCAAAGTGATGTTTATCACTATGAAGAAAAAGAGAAATTGGGACTCCTTAAATTTATATGGCAAACACTTGAAATGGGTTGATAATTATAGATACGTTGGCGTTGTTATTGACTCCAAACTATCATGGAATATGCATTGACTTATGCGATGAACAAGGCCAAAAATGCAAAGTTTAGCTTAATTGCTTTGTTGGGTCGTAACAGTGCCCTCAGTGTTGATAACAAACTACCGTTATACAAAATGATTGTTCGTGTCATCTTGCCATATGGCATGCCCGTCTGGGCTACGATTTGCAAGACAAGATGGAAGGAACTCCAAACTTTCCAGAACATTACCCTAAGGACTATTGCACAATTAGATAGTAGAATTGCTTGCGGTTATTCCATTCATAATGATTTCAATATGACCCATATTGGGAAATATGTTCAAGAGCTCATGAAAACCGTGCTGCCTATTATGGTAAATCATGATAATGATCTAGTCCCTGGCATTCTAAAACATTCATAAGTTTTTCGTTGTTTGTAGCTTACTATGTGATATACTCCTAGTTCAGACAATCGTCTATCAAATTTCCCTCCACCAAGAGGAGGCAATTTTCTTCTTTCATACTTTGGATGACCTTTGTGGGTACATCAGGCTTCTTTTCTATAGGTCAATGTATTTCCTTTGAAATGTGATTATGAAGAGTGAGATTATAGCATTATGGAAGGGTGACATTATGGATTATGGAAGCTATGCTTCAAGTTCCACACGAATACCGATACACTACACTGTTCGATTGTCAATGCTAATGACTGTCGATAGTTACAAGTTGTAACTTACAACTAGTCCTGGTAAACCTCTTCATCTGTTGCTATCAAGGTTGCTATTCTTCTCCATTCTGGCAACTTTTTTTCTTTTTTTCTTTTTACCTCTGTTATTTTGTTTTATTAAATAAAATTAAGTTTTGATTTTTATAGATTTTTTTTTTTTTTTTTTGCTGCTGATGGTAGATACCAGTTACGTCTGTTCCTTGTGAAAAGGCTTTTCTCGAAGGCAGGACAGACAATAACAGCCAATAGAAGTAGGCTTTTAAGCAAGAGAGCTGAAAAGCTAATCTTTTTAAGTTCCTGCAATTAAAGCACTCAGAAGCAGAAGTTGTTAAGTCATGGTTTTTGAGAAATCCAGTTAAGCACATAATATACATTCTGAAGACCAGTTCTATAATGGCGCTAAACGATTTACGGATCAAAAAACGTTAAGTCGGTCATACAATGAAGCTACCATGTTGAATTGGCTTCAGTTGCTGAAACAGAAACTGTTAAGTCTGCTTTTAGAGTTACAAGTTGTTAAGTCATGTAGTTGCTGCATCAGGCGTTTGATGTCGCTACTGGCACTATTTATTAGTACATAATGGCAGACAACACTAGTTTTCTGACAAGGGTTAGTGGCTCCTCAGATGACGGTTTATAGATAGTGGCTCAGAATATAAGCCTACTGGTGACTCAGAATCACCTAAAAGCAATTCAAGTAATGAAAACACGACTGTGAGGGCCCAGAATAATGCTAGCATGGATAATAATAAACTTTCTACATCGGCTGCAAATGAAAATGCTCCCTCCACAACGAATCCATTTCATGGACGAAAGAGACACAGAAATCCCGCAAATTGGAAGCAGTCCATACGCAAAGAGTTGAAAACAGCAGGTAAAAAAACTGTTAAAACATGGTCCGTAGAAATAATAACGTATAGAAAGTTATCATGTGATGCAGGACTATTTATTTATTATGTTGTAATCAATTATTTCAGGTAAAGCCTACATTGGATACAAAGGGACTATCGTAAGTCCACGTGTGCAGATTAAAGATTTTCAATGCAGATGTGGGTGTGCACAGAAGTTCTCCAATGATCAAAAAGATATAATCTTCAAATACTTTAATGATCTAGGCAGTCATGAGCAACAAAATACATATCTCCAAAGTTGTATCCAACAAAAACAGGTATGGTAGTTCATTGTTATTTAATGAACAATATAGTCAATTAGGCACATTTCATGTCATCGACCTAGTTTTGGTATAAAATTATAAAAATTAAAAACCCATTACGGTATTAACAAAATATTAATCAATATTATTGCCTGAGGCAATGAGTGATATGCCATAATGTAGGTCTGTCTTAATTTAAATAATGTTACTTTACAGGTTCAGACTCGTCGCCCTCGCAAGCCAGATGCCAAACAGAGGGAAAGTACCTACCAGTACTATATCACATGTGATGGTGTCCAAGTTTAAGTACGCATGAAGGCATTTCATGCTATACATGGGTTAAAGCGAGATTGATTAGATCGGATAGTAAGAAGTTTGGATCATTCACCGAAGGATGGTAGAGGAAAGCATGCTCCTGGACATAAGAAACCTGATAATGTTCGCCAAAAGATACGCGATTTTATTGCGAACATTCCCACTCAAGAGAGTCATTACTGTCGCTCCAAGAGTATACATATGAAATATCTGCCTGCTCAATTGACTGTTTCTCAGTTACATAAAGACTTTGTTGATGAAAACCCTGATTTGCAGAAAGATGTAAAATATTGGTTGTTTAATGATGTATTCCAACATGATTTTAACTTAAAATTTGGCCAGCCAAAAAGAGATGTTTGTAATGACTGCACACAAATGGATGCACAGTCCAAAGCAGCATCTAATGAACAAGCTAAAAATGCTATCATGTTAGACAAAAAATTACACTGTCAGAAAGCTGAACATTTCTAACTTATTTGCGGGAAGTTAAGGAAGCATTTGAGAAAGATCCCTCAATACTGGGAATTTGTTTTGATTACCAAAAAAATGTACCTCTTCCGGTAACAAACATTGCAAAAGAATATTACAAAACACAACTATGGCTGCATAGTTTAGATGTATGTAACCTGGTTTCCAATGATACAACTATATTTTTGTCCTCTGAAACAGTTTGTGGAAAATCGCCAAATGAAATCATTACCTGCCTGAAATGGTATGTTGCAAACAAAGTTGATCAATCTGTCAGAGAGCTAAATGTTTTCATGGACAACTGTGCATCGCAAAGCAAAAACATATGTATTTGCATTTTGGTTGCATCTTTCTCAGGTACGTTTTCAGAAAGTGTATCTGTACTATCCAATCCCAGGGCACTCTTTCATGCCCATTGATAGGATTTTTGGCAATATTGAGAGAAAAAAAACGACCAATAGATAAAGTCCCTTCCACATGGGTCAAACTGATCAGAGATACGCTGCAGAAGAAGCCCATTGATGTTGTTTATGTCAAAAGACCACTCACTGATAATGGGGAAAATGATGGCACTCCAGTTGTTGAAGTTTCTGACTTCAAAGGAGCCTTTGACCATGTCCTGATAAGAAATGTTCCTGAATTTATTTCAATCCGGGGTGTCTGTTTCCAAAGAGGATGTTACCTGAAGTTGGCCACACAATGTCGTCCACACTTTATCGTCCCCAGTCTCTTTTGAAGAGAGGAGTGAGGTTGCAAGCCTTACACAAGGCATATGATAATGCTCAAAACACACCAGGCGCGTTTCAGGAGATTAAGAAAACAATATATTATGATGTTCACTCACTGCTGGAACATATTACTCTGCCACAAGGTATCAAATTTTATGACAAAATGATATATGGAAGTGATGTGGAAGATGATGACATAGTAGCATAGTATTAGAAAGAGAAGTAGGGAAGCTTCACCGGCCTCCTCCCCACCCCAATTTCGACATACCTGTGAATTTAAATAAATTAAGTACTTTGTTCATAATAAAATGAACTAAAAACTATTCCCCATAAACAATAGGCATTCCAGGCATTCATTCATTTCAATAATTTCGATTTTATCATGGCTCATTTTGGAGCAATTTAAAAAATACTATGTTGATGCATCACTAGCTTAAGTTCTGCCCATTTTTGTCACGGATTTTTCATGAACTAGCAGCGCTGCGGTCAATTTGGGCCCTAGCTGAGAGAGAGAAAATAACGCGGATGTGTAAGCTGTTTCACCATAAGAGCTGATTTTACCGTTATTTTTCCACATTAAACTGTTACCGTAAACATTTGGAACTGTTCTGTCATTGTAACGTATATCGATAATAAACATTTCACTTATTACGATATTAATATAGTTTCCAATTTATTATTACAGTTTATTGCACTTCGTTCCCAAATGCTTTTCTAGAAGCACTTATTGCAAAAGGTCTGAAAAAATACATATAAAAAAATTAATTTATAAAATTTATAAAATCTACCAAAATTGAATGAGCAGTTTTGCTCGTGAGATATTTGGTTTAAAATCTAAATCACACTTAAATCGCTATTTATTAGACTCCAAACGGACAGAAAATAAATAAAATAAATAAATAATCACACTCAAAAATCGATATATTTTAAAATACAACCGGACAGATTATAAATATAACAGTAAAGTAAATACAAATTAATAGTTTCATTAAAAAAAATCAGGTCTAATACAATATTCAAAATTCAAAAAATAATATAAAATATAAAATTTTAAAATCCAATGTAATATATAAAATTTAAAATTTAGCACCATATATAAGACTTTTTTAATATTATATTTTTACTCAGTATTTAATTTTAGATACAAAAATAAAGCAGTTTAAAATTCCCCAATAGCGTTTAAATCATATCTTAAAATATCGCTGTATCTTTTCCTCAAAAATTCATTTTTTTAACTTTTTATTTTCCAACATTCAATAATTACAATTTTTTATTAATATAATGCTGAAAAGAGCAAATTAAATAAAAAATTGTCATCTTAATTAGTATTGTCTGATAAAGGGCTTAAAAGTAAAGTTTTTTTTTTAAATGATTAGACTTAATTATTTTAAACTATTAAATGAAAACGATTACACTATAAAGTGTCTTTAAAACATTGAGGATTCAATAAATCATTCAAAATACTATTATTACCTCAACACAAAAAAATCGAAAATAAAAAAAAACCCCAACCAATTTCCCTTTGCCTCAACCAATATTATTTCTATAAAAGAATATACAAAAAAATAAAAATGTACAAAGAATATAAATATTTTTTTGTACTATCTCATTCCTCAATAAACCTTTGATTAAGAATTAGCGTATTGAAATCAAGAAATTGAGTTTTTCATTAACTAATATTGAACACTTTTTCCCTTTTCCAGCTTAAATATTTTTATATAAAAAATTCTGTAAATTTTATAAGTTTTGAAGATTTTATAAAAAAAACAAAAACTTTTATTTGATTTTCCTTAGTCTTATCTTTTATTTACTGTATGACATATCCATTTTGAGCTTCAGCTGTACTTTGACAAGCTTTATGATTTATTTAAAATTACTTAAATTCATAAATATTTTACTATTATACTATTTTACTGTTTGTTTTTGGATGAAATTTTTTTTTTTTTCTTCTTTACTTTTTTCTTATTAATTTGTTGAGCTAATAAGGCTATTCTAAATAATTTATTAAAATGATTAAAAGAAGCCAGGTCGGCTGTTAGCAAAACGTTCCAAGTTTGCATAATTGGTAAATAATTCATATCAACTTTATTGGATTTTGTTCTGCATTTTTTATTTTTAATAGACTGTACTGAAAAACCAGAAATAATAGTTTATAATTTTCTTCCGGTATTGAAATTAACTTCTAGTAACAAGAAAATTTTTTTAGCACAAATGTTGTAAAATTTCTATTTCAATTACTTATTTTAAATGTATTTTGCCAACTGCAAATGATGCTTGAGAGCACCAGTTGATGGGCCCAAATTGCTGCAAGCGCCCTCAAACCACGAACACTGGAAACCCCTTAACTTCCCTACTTCTCCTTCTAATACTATGATAGTAGAGATGGAATGATATTGTGACGTGCCAAGGGGAGGGGGGGTTCTATTATTATGGGATTCCAAAATGTAACCTTCACACTCACCCTGACACGATCACGGGTTCTTGGGACCTGTCAAGGATTTAGTCGCGACACATTTTGAATTAAACACCATGACACCTAGAGTTTTTGTTGCCATTATTTATTCATCATATTCTAATTTACTACTACAAATTATTCAAAAATCAGTAAATTGTATTTATTAGGGGCCCCTGCTAAACTAATCTGTAACCTTTCCTTAACCATAACATACTTCGTCCCCTTGGCAGTGTTCTCTCACTCCTAACCTGCCTGTGGCTTTACAAGGTTCGCTTATAAATATTTGAGATTGTCATCACAAGCGTATGAAAACCACTGGTGCCCCAGAATCGTAAACGGGATGAGATTGTGTTCCACTATGACATATTATATTACTGTCGACTTACAGGAAAACGTCGAGTGCACCTTTTTTTTTTCTTTCACAAAACAATTAGAAGGGAGGCCACATTAACCCTTCCTGTCAAGCATAGCCCAACAATTAACATTCCTATAATTAATACTCATGTGGAGCCCCCGTACTAAAAATGACAAAAACCACCCAATTTATATTTTCCAAAATTAACTATTAACAGCAGAACCCTTGTGCCACCTCACACTCATAAAACATTTTACTAGCTAGTTTAGTATAACTAACATTCTCTTTGGTTGGCTTGCCAATCGATGGAGTTCAGCAACTTCAGGCGCGGCCAGCTGCTGGTTGGGTGACGGCCAGGGCTTGAGGGCCACCGCTGGCGGGACAGCTATTTGGGGCGCGGCTGTTGGGGGACTTTGGTCTGACCCATTTGCCGATTGACCATAGCTGGTTTCCCAGC
>JAHWFO010088325.1:65229-76952 GCA_023313115.1 Rhysida immarginata | reverse complement strand
AAACATTTTACTAGCTAGTTTAGTATAACTATCATTCTAAATAAAATGTGGTTCCATAGGGAACACTTCACTTTAGTTCAATTAACAACTGAGCACAATTCTTAGTGTCAGTCATTCCTCAGATATGCTTCTGCATTCTTCTAATCGGGTTAAAATTGCTAGTTCGATTGTTCGAATGAACGAATTTTCTTCGATAATATTCCCAGGGTCCCGTCAAAATAAATAATGCAACACTCACCAATCTTCTCTTCTAAAACGCCCCACGACGACGATAGTTAGCTATTCTATCTAACTGCAATACACGTGGGGAAAGATCGATCTTGGTTACCATCGAACACTGGACCAAACATCGTTAGCATATTTTAGAAGATCAAAGTTGCACTTGAAAACAACAAAGACTGGTTCCATTTGCCATCAAACTGTATATTTCGTTATGGGAATGATATCACTGTACTTAATTTTTGTTTTAACGAGTGAAGTGATCATTAAAGCCATAACTTAAAATTGAGATCGCTAAAATAGGCCAATCTGCCATGTTGTTATAGCTACTCTCTTAAACGTGACCATCCTACTCAGAAAACGGAAGTTATCTCTCATTCTTTCTTATTTACATTTATTCCACAAAGAAAAAAACTTTAAAAACGCAACAATCTCCTAATGAGTTAGCATCACAGAGATTCTGAGAATTTCCTCTCTCTCTCTACAATGCTAACCCATTAAGGAAACTTATTGTTGGCGATAAATCTTAAAAGTTCGCTAAAAGGAATTGAATCTTATATTACAAACACGGAATAAAATAATACTAATTGTAAAATACTAAAAAAAAACTTTGGATTACTAAAAAAAACAATGAAAAATAATGAAAATAATGGCAACAACAAAATAATATAAATAAAACCACTGACATCACATGTCACAATATTATTTTGATGAAAAAAAAATTCATATAATGTATCTACCCTATTTAGTGTATCTTGGGAAAATCCATAGTACAGATGGAATGGTGAAAATAAAATTAATTAGAATAAGGCATCTTCTTTAATATTACATTATACTAGAAAGATCCAAACATTAAGAATCAGAAGTTGTTAAGTCACAATAAACAAATCTGTTCTCATACATGCTAAACATATATAAAAGTGCAAAACATTTCAACACAATATTGTGTACCTCCAAACTGACCCATAAAAAATATTCCTTCTATTTGTATTGATATTTTGATATTTCACATTACTTTTGAAAACTTTAACTACCTCTCCTGTAAAATTGAGAAAACGTGACTTAGCAACTTCTGTTTCTGGGTGCTTCAATTTGTAGATTTAAGTGTATTTATTTTTTTGAAATTAAGAACATTTTGTAGATTAAATGTATTTATATTTTTTGAAAAAAAAGAACATAAAAATTATATAAATATTATATAGAAAATTTATTGAATCGAACGACGATGTATCGAAAACATCAATTTTTCATTTCGATTATATCGTAACCTCAAGGTTCGCTCTTCGATGTTTGTTCGATGTTAAACATCGAGGTTTTCGTTCGATGTCCCATTCCTACTCGTAATGCATTCAATAGTATTGAATTCAGTAGTTTCCCTGTTGTTAAATACAGTGGGATCTGCTAACCTGACCCTGTGCTAATCGCAGCACCGCCTGGTGATCCCACGAACTGGGTGGACTTATAGTGCTGAAAAGATACCACCTCTCTAGTATGTATCTCTATGGCCGAAACCATGGATGAAAGAAACAGGATGGACGACTCCCTGTACTTCCCCAGCAAGTTTGATTTCAGAGCGACCTCTGGATTTTTGATTGCAAACTAGCATCTGTCGTCTGCACAGGGAGAAGAGAAATCGCTGTCCTTGGGCTAATGATTATTGTTGACATATTGCTAGGAGACCAGAAACAGCTGCGATTTCTTTGAATATAAATTTAGATCATGTGTACAGAAATGATTTAAGGAAGACATCTTTTCCATTTTCATTTTGATATCTTTTAACATGATTTTAAATGTAATTTTTATAGTAAAACTTTATATGTATATAATTAAATTGTTTAAAGAATCTTATGTAATTTTAATATTACATATTTCAATAAAATAATAAATAATAAAAAATAGTTTAATACAAAAAATTCAAAATAACTCCTAATATTTGCGATAGGCTGCCATGCTTTTCTCCTCTTAACAGCTGAATAAACAGAGACTATGCGAAGCGAAACCAAACGTTTCGGTATTGTCATAGCCAACAATGATAACATATTATCTTTGTTGGCTATGGTATTATTCACTTAAAAATCCAGAGGGTGCCACTGAAAAAAAACTCACGCACGACTCATAGGAGTAGTCCATCCTGTTTCTTTCATCCATTCCGAAACTTTTTCAACATCGATACCAAAGAACGTAAAACAGAAGAAATGACCGTGGCGTCGAAACCTTTGATTTTAATGTAACGCCTGCAACACGATCAGACTTGTGTCACCATCGCACGCATAGCAGGTATTATTAAAAAATATTACATAGGGTGTGTTTCTTTAGTGTGACGAAAGCGACGAAGTTTAACATGACTGCGTTTTTTTAGTCTCATCAGACCGACTACTTCCGTTTCCTATTGCCTGTGACGCTGACGCAGTTACACTTCGTCGCCCGACTGAGTCGACAAGCTAAAATGATCGTCAGCTTCTGCTGGTTTAGCATTCAAGCTGATTCAGGGTGCGTTCGGCAGATGCTTGATCGGCGTTAAGCCCCAGCACTGACAAAGGGGGAGGAGTTCTACCAAAACGTCCTTTTGACGTAATCAGCAAGGAAGGGAGAGAAAAACGCTTTGAGCTGTTACCTGAGACAAAATGGCAACTTAATTTAATAATTTTAGAATAGTGATATCCAGCTTCAAACTTGCAACAAACTTATTATAACTGTGTGACACCCCCTCCCCCTCTTATTATGTTTCAACAACTAGTGTCGGGTGAGACGGGCGTCAAGGGTTTGGGGCTGATACCACGGAGGTGTGAATCTTAAAATTAAAGTGAAACCGCTTCGGCAACTGATCAATTAAAATTACAAAATGACTCTCTTTATTTCTTATCAAGGACTTAAATATTCATCTTAGAGCAATCTACATATGCATAATCAGATGTATGTTAATCTATACAGTGCATGGACTCTAATCTTTATCTAATATAGTAACATCAGTAGAGGGCCCTCTCCGAACTTAAGAAACTATATTACTAATGACTATTATTATTCATAACATTAGCGCAATAAACAACAACATGTGCCAGGTTCCGCAACTAATATCTATGTGCATCAGTTCAAACACACCTGAGTTATACAGGCCGGTCCTAATACAGGGATAACGCTACTATGCTATTTTTTTCACTAACACACCGAAAGTGCTTATTCTATCCAGAAAATGGACGCATACCCACGTCGCACGGACCTCTTGTCACCACTCCAGCGTATTTGTGGCTCAATATAGCAGCATTAAACGCACTTTGGTGGACGTGGTCAATTAACTTTTCCTCGGCAAGAGCGACAGGCACGCCCACGCGGACACAAAGTGCAACTCCCTGTGGTATAATATTTAGATCACGGACTCCTGCTTATACCTAACAACAAGTTTAGTTGCATCATCACGACCTCTTCATAATACTAATCATGCATGCTACGCAAATACTGTAATTCATTATCTATAATAAAGACATAGTATAGCATTATTAAAACCAAGACAGCGCAACCTCATTACTAAATGTTTCTCTAATGTCCAATTACGCAGTTTCTCACTATGTTATAACCACAGTCTCCGTGATACACGAACACTGTTCCTGTTAAAGTTTACGTATTTTGCTCTATTTTCTCTAACTAAAGTTGTACTATTTCTTCGCATAAATCAGTAGACTTTCTTGGACACACAACACAGAACGAACTCACCCGCAAATGCCATCTGAATTGCTCGCTGACTTCATTGACGTGTTGAAACTTAATCTCTGGTCGAACGCAACGACCAGTCGGAAGTAACAGCATCGAAAATTCCAACTGACCTGGATTACTTTCTTTTTCGATTAAAATTGGGTACCGTACTTCAGTACATTATGATAATCGAATTCATTTGCAATCGCTCACTGAGAATAAACTAACAAAACATCTCTCGAACTTTCCGGCATTCCCACCATTTTTGTGACCTCTTTTTTTTTTTTTTTTTTACGTCCATTCGCAGCGTTTGCTCACAGCCAAAAAATAATTATCCGAACTTAAAAAATGCAAGAAGACCCAACAATACAAAAAAAAATATCCGAGACAATTCCATTCTCGAAGCTGCACGAAACAGCAACATTTTTTTCGGTGTGTTCTATTTCCTTCGGCTTGAATTTAATTATTTATTTTTTAGTGCTACATACAATTTCAATAAAAAATAAATCCTTTTATGAACACGTGTTATTATTCATAGACGTGAGATCACACAGCTTCTCGGAAAAGAACCCAGAAACAATGCTTTCAAGGTAACAATGGCGATTCCTGTTTGCACGACCAACGTCGCAAACAGCAATAGCCAACAATTACTTAAAAATAACCACAGCCTTTTAAAAATTAACGAAATCAAACATCTTAAAATATATTATTTCTGAGAAATAAAGAGAGAAACAATTCTTACAAAAGTATAAAACAAAAGCTACCCATAGTTTTATAACTAAGAATCAGACAAGCCCCTACACGCTCTTCGCCGGACCATGTGACACTCACTGACATGAAATGTCACAACACTCAATAAATTACTTTTGAGAATAAATTACTTTTGAGAAAATGGACATTTATTTATGGACAACAAAAAATCCCGACTCAAACACTTATTTCTAGATAAAGGGACTAGTTATTAAATATTTTTAATTGCCAATTATTGTTGAACATCTCATGCATTCATAGCGCTAATGACATTGGTTTATTTTTGGTGTTATTAATAAATGAAAGTTTTCAAATGGTAGTATGCTTGTTTTATCTTGAATGGTAGAAATGATTTCTTTTTTCTTTAATTCAGGATATGCCACAGTCACTTGCACCCCATCAATACTTTAAAAGAAAAATAACAGTATTTAAAAAGGAAAACAGGAATATTAAATGACATGATATAAATTTATATATTACACAAAAATAAAAAAATATATCAAGTTAAGTTAGGTTGAACTAATTAAGACAAAAGCCTCAAGAAAATATTACAATAAATATGAAAAACGTTTCATATTACAGCAAAATGTTTAGAAAATTATTTTTAAATATACTAAAATATTTTCAAATATTTAAAATCACTTTTTTCAAAAATATTTACACTTTATACAATTTTATAATAATAATAATAGTGGTAAAGAAGAAAATAATAATATAAAAATAGTAATATAATAATAATAATAATAATAAACATATTATCAAAGAATCGACTGACGGGTCTTGCAGGAAATGCCATATCGCAGAGGAAACCATCCAACACGTCATATCCAGTTGCAAAATACTCACGCAGACAGATTATTTGCACAGACATAACCAGGTAGCCAACATCATACATCAACATCTAGCTAAGATACACAAGCTAAGGGACATTCACACTCCTTACTATAAATATATCCCCGACACTGTCTTAGAGAACACCACACATAAACTATATTTTGACAGAGCTATAATCACTGACAAAACTATCCCTCATAACAGACCAGACATTACACTAGTAGATAAGCAAAACAAAGTGACTTACATAATTGATATCTCCATCCCCAATACACACAATTTACAAAAGACATACACTGACAAAATCACTAAATATACGGATCTTGCACACGAAATAAAACGCCTTTGGGGAGTTAACAGAGTACACATTGTTCCTATCGTTCTTTCTGCCACTGGGGTTATTCCACACTCACTACACAAAAGCCTGTCAACACTAAATTTAAACCCACACTTATACAAAACCTTACAGAAAGCCACAATTCTAAACACATGTCACATAGTAAGGAAATTCCTACACTCAAACATCAATACTCCCACGAGTGGATAACTTTCCCTCCCTCGCATTTGAGTCCCTTGGGCTTTGGCCCTCTTATGGGTCCGCCTCTGGGATTGGCTTCCGGACTTGATCCGAGTTTGGTTTCCCCAAACAATGACAATAATAATAATAAAGTAACAACAACAGGGGAAGAGACCACCAGACAAATTGGAGGGTCGAACCCTGCGTTGTCCCCCAACAGGCCTAAGCCCAAAACGGGGTTAATGAACAAACAAGTAGAAGAAAATTAAATCAACTGAACGGACAAAGAACAAAAAATAAATCAAATATAGTAGAAAAAAATAAACATAATTTATAAGACGTAAAAGATAATAACTATAAAGAAAAACAGAATATACAGTCAATTCTCGTTAATACGAAATCGTGTGGACCAAGAAATTTTTTCGTATTATTCTTATTTCGTATAAACCAACAATACTAAAAGTGTTATGAAATAAGCACGGAAATAGAGTACTTTAAGTTAGAAATAAATTTTATTCATCTCTCCTAAAAAAATCTGTAATAACAGTTTGTTTTCGCGCTAAAACAATACTGACAACCGTTCTTTGCTACTTTTCCCTATGAAAGATACCGTAAAAAAACATTAGATACATGTACAAAATTATCGGGAAAAAATACAATAAAGTTTAAATGACGCATGCATACCTCCATGACACTTTTCACCTTTTAAATGATAAGATTTCTTGGGCAGAAGATTATAAAATAGGGCGGTTTCGTCAGCGTTGTAAATATTGTTAGGCGTATACTTTTCAAGCAGTTTTGGAAGAACTTTTTCCTTCCAATCATTTACAACAACTAAGTTAACATCATTTGCTTCTTCAGCAAGTGAATGATAGACGAGTCCGTATTCAGAATTTGTAACTTAAGATCTAATGAAAGATCCTTTCGTTTCCTTTTGCTTGAAGCTGACATTGAATAAAATTCCTGACTGTAATAAAATTAGATAACTGCATTGTAGCGATGAGAAAATTGATTTTGAAACAATGCCGACAATCGATCAGTGTAGTGAAAAAGTAGTACGAGTGGTCCAGGAAACAATGCCGATATTGCACTTGTTTAAATAAAGATTTGAGTGCCATGTGACAGGATTTCAGATCTGAATAGCTGAACCAATCAGATGTCCCGTTAGTTTGAAAGCACGTGATTCAGATTTCGCGAATCAGATTTCCCGTTAGTTTGAAAGCACGTGATTCGTTAGTTTGAAAAATTCAACTAAATAACCGATTTTTTTTAAATCGAATAATCGACTAAAAATTATCGAATAAAAAGTATCGACTGATTAAAAAAATCGAGTATTCATTTATTCGAATACTGTAATTCAGAAGCAATCACATATGGAATGACTTTGAAAATTATTTTTCTTAACTTTACACTTCGAAATCTGAAATTTTATCATTAAAATTGTTCCTAAAAGGACTATTTTTCAATAAAATTATGAAATTTTCCTTCGTATAAACCGTATTTTAATAAAAATATGTTCGTATAAAGCAGAAAATTTTACGTAGTAATTGCTTTCTCGGGGACGGGCCACAAAATGTCTTCTTATTAACCGGAATTACGTATTAATCAGTTTCGTATTAACGAGAATTGACTGTAGTTACAGAATATAGTTCAAATATAGTTACAGAATATAGTAAAAACAGAGTTGGGGTAGGCCGTGGTCTGGTGGGCTTTCACTGAACACTAACTTCAGGGAAGTTAAGCAACATTAGGCACGGCTAGTCACTGGATGGGCGACCATCAGTGAGACACGATCTTTTGGGCGGCCCCCCCCCCCCCCCTGGCTGCTGCGACCATCATACAGCAGTCGTTAATCCAGAGACCCAACTCGTCGGCCTCTGGCCATACAGGCCCTGGATGGACAGATTGGATCATAATATATAAATTAAAAAAAAAAAAACATTAATGATGATGAATACTTTAAAAAAAAAAAGCAAATTCGGTAAATAGGGAAGAAAAAATTAAGAAAATAAATTTAAATGCAAACCTTCGATAAGCGAAAAGTCAATGTCATTAAAATACCCTGTGTAATTATGAACTAATTTGTAAACCGAATTAATCCAGGAGACAAAAGATTTCCAACTAACAGAGGGTTTTATCAATTATCAATAATAATAATAATAATAATAATAATAATAATGTGACAACAAGAGGGGAGGGGAAACCACCAGATAAACTGGAAGTCCAAACTCGATGTTGTCTCCCAATAGGCGAAAAGCCCAGAATGGGGTTATTGAATATACATTTAGAAGAATAAGTACAGTCGAACCCTGATAACTCGAATCTTCAGCGGACCAGATAAAAAATTTGAGTTTCAGGTTTTCGAATTAACCAGTAAATCGAAAATGAGGCTAAAGGACAATTATGAAGATTCCATAATACAATGTTTTTATAAATTCGAATTTTTTTTATGAGATCCATTTACAATTATAGTACAGACCTCGTAATTTGCGGTGCGTTTTAATGTAAATTCAGCTCCAATCTCGTTTTGGGATGGCTTCCGAATTCTACTTCCGGTTTAAAAAATATTCGAAAAGCATCTCTTCGCGATTTTTGAGCATTTATTTTTCATCTGACGACATTTTACATTCAAAAATTGTCAGAGGATTCACATTTTTCTCAAATTTCCATCACTTTAACATCAACAAAGGCAGTGCGATCTGAAGCGATTCGAAAATAAAATAGCAACGGCCATTCTGAAGTGCATGGCTACTTCTAAAAATTCACTCGCGATCGTTCATGCAATGAACTTTATGGTTAACATCAACAGTGCCTCTAAAATCGAAAGCACAATCGTCATCATTTACTACGTTTAAAAATTCTACCATTGAACGCTCGCAATCAACACGTTCGATTCCCAATTTCGTGTTCGCGTTAGTTTCGATTTCAACAATGGCTGCCAGCGACAGTTTTCTTTGTCATGGGGACATAAAATTAAGTTGGAAAGTGAAATAAAGTTTCATCAGGCAAAGCTTTTCGTAGGATACTGGGTGAAATTAAAAGCACACTTGGATATAACTCGGGGGGGAACACTGTCTAGCAGCAACAGATCGAGTCGAACTCTTTAACTTTTATTTTCATGTTTTCATGTTAATTCTTCATTAGTTTTCGTATTTTTTTCGAATGGCTTGCAATATTTTTGAAATTATAAAAATAAAAAGAGTTCTTGCGCATTAGGAAGCGGGGGGGGGGGGGGGGGTCACTCGAGAGCTCCTGGATCTAACGTGAAAGTTAATGAAGAATTGAACTTTGTCTATATTATATTAATTTTTAAAATATTCTAAGATAGTTTTGGCTTTAAATTTAAGAATACATTCACTAAAACCAAATATTTCTTCGAGTTATCCGGGATTTAATAAAAAATTTCTTTGAGTTAACGAGTGAAATTTCTATTATTTAAATGCTCTGGGGGGTGGGACTTAGAATATTGTTCGAGTTAACGGGGAATTTGAGTTATCAGAGTTCGAGTTATTCGGATTCCACTGTAAATGCAAATAAAATAATAATGACAATAAAATTATTAATAAAATGAAACAATAACAAAGTTAATAATGAAGATGTGATAGATTAGAATGTCAATAATACTAACTAAAAAGCAGAAAGAATAACTTCCTTTTGACCAGAGCAGAATTCGTCGAAATTAACTTTTAATTTGTAAAACGGATCAATATTCAATATGTTAGTTCTCCATTCTCTTAAAGATAACAGCACCTTACTTTACCTCTTAAACCTGGACTGGCAAACAACAAGATTGAAACATAAGTCGGGCACACAAATGCTGCCTGTAATAATTCGGGAGAACGTTTTGTACATAAAACTATGATAATTGACAGATAAATTGAAAATGGAGGAATTATTTTCCAATAATTTATTATGTGGAAATTTGAATTTTAAAAACTTATAAAAATTGTTTACTGTTTTCTGCAAATTAATAAAATCCAGATGCCATACATAATTTTTGATAGAATCTAAGATTTAAAAAGGGTCAAAAAAGGTGAGCGGGTCTTTAAAGAAATTCGACAACCTCTTACATATACCAATTCTTTTGCACACTTCTTTAATCAAAGATTTTATATGGGTGGCAAAAGAATGAGAAGTTTGGAAGAAGATGCCTAAATCTTTGACTAGAATACTAGAAGACAGGGGGCAGAATCAAAATGATAGTTAAAAACAAAGTTTACTGTTTTGCGTGAAAAAGTCATTATGGACGATTTTTTGGCGTTAAGAGTGAGACCATTATTACCAGGCCCAGCCGCTAACCATGTTAATTACATCTTGAAGCTCGTGCCAGTAGGACCAGTTTTTTATACATTTGAATAATTTTAAATCATCGGCGTACATAAGATAATTGACAGACTTGGTATTAATATAATAGGCAATATCCGCAACGAAAGCATTAAAAAGAACGGGTCCTAGAGGAGAGGAGGAGGGTTGATATTAGAGTTGTACGTTTTTTTCTAATTTTTCTGCTGATTTATGAATTTTAGCGATTGTGTTAATAATATGGTATTTGTCGTCATTGTTATCTAGTCAAGAAAGATTTATTTATTGTTAGAACAGCTGATTTGTAATAGTTTGTTAGCAGTATTGTGTGAGAGGCGTTGTTGCGCGTGTGTGCTCTGTTGGCGGCTGCGATTGTTACCGCCGATTCTTGGAAGATCATCACAGCTTCCAGCAGAGTATTGTGAAAAATTCGTGGAAAATGTTTTTTTGTGAGCGAACGTTTTTTGTTGGTTGCGCGTGTTGAGTTTTTGTTTATATATTTTTTTGAAAAGGATTCCAGTGTCAACTTCCAAGTGGTACAGACGTGAGCCTCGAGATGGAAGTTTACGACATTTTCGAACACCCGCTGTTGAGCTCACGCTGGAATATTTGATCGCTAATGAAAATATGTATTTGATTTGTTGTAACGATACTGATGATCCGAAGTCAGTATAGTAAAAGATTTTATGTAATTAACCAATTTTAAAGTTGTTTTTGAGTCATGAAACAGTAAGGCCTCAACCGTGCGAAGTGGGAGCGGTGCATTGACCGACGACGTCACATGGAAGGGGTGATACATAGGAACGAAGCGCAACGAGGCAGCATGCGATGGGGTAACCATGCAGAGTTTTGATGTTACATGCCGAGATAAGACAACTTTTGGCGAGTGGTATCTTTACTGATTATTATGACGCAGAAAGCCAACGGGTGTGGTGAACTATAACCGGGTCCCCTTGTATGAGTAACCGTATTCATGTGCTATGGAATTTTGTTCCATGTTTTCCGTTTCTGACTTTTGAAAAATTACGAAACACATGTTGCGAAGACGGACGTGGAGGCTTGCACAGGGATCGCCAGTGGGCGGCAAGTTTTGAGTGCTTACTCCTACCAAGAGGGGTTACAGTGTCTCTCCCCTATCTCGGTAAATTAAAGGCAGACACAGTACGCTCGCTTGCATAACAAGTACGTTAGGAATATTTTATTCGGGGGAGCAAGCACAACCTATAAAACTAGGTGTCACCGCGTGGGAAGATTCCCTCCCCCCACCCCCAAAAGCAATACCGTATGCACTGTTAGTATGCCCTGTCTCAGACATCAAGCCAAGAATTGTAGTGCATATGAATGCGTTAAACTAGAATTTAACCTTAAGCATCGCTGCATCTTTCGTTAATATTTGAGTATCTCGCTGGGGCCC
>JAHWFO010088325.1:40591-65219 GCA_023313115.1 Rhysida immarginata | reverse complement strand
AGCATCGCTGCATCTTTCGTTAATATTTGAGTATCTCGCTGGGGCCCATATCTCACTTTTTCCATATCCTTTCTTTTCTCCGCTTCTGTTAGCATTTTCATACCTTCCTCTTTTGCAGTCTGAGAAGTCTTAACATCAAACATACTTTCAGTCTCCTTCTGTTTTAGGGAATCTTCCTTGTCCTTCAGTGATTGAGCATCCTTCTTTTGTCTTTCTTGTAACTCTTTATTTGTTCGAGCAGCTTCATATTCCTTTTTGGACTTTTCCTCTTCCTCAGTTTGTTTTCTTTTTTGCTCTTCTAATCTGGGCAGAGCAGGCCACAGAAAGAAGGTCTTTAGTCATTGACACGCACTGTGCTTTTCCATCATGTGATTTTACGACATCTTTCAGCAGTCTGAGAGAGCTAATAGTACTGGTCTCTAAGTTATTCCTCTGATCAGTAACAATCAGCCCATTTTCTGAAAATCCTCTTTCCACAGTAGCATTACCATGAGGTAGTGCAAGCACAGCCCATATGAGTTTTGAAATTAAAGGGAACTTCTGATTGTCTAGTCCAGTTGCCCAAAACTTATCAATTCTGTCAGCTGGTGAGAACGATGGTAACAACTGCAAGCATTTACACTCATCTACGCAGCGTGCAACATCATTCATTCCATCCAAATACTCCTTCATTTTACTAGCAATCCTGTGGATTTCTGCACCGCTAGAAAATTCAATGGATTTTAGAGGATTCAAAACACGAACATCTCAACTAACTGTTATCAAAGGGAAGTTTTTCCAGCAAGTACTCTGTTACAGTCACATAAAACTTTCTTATCTGTCTAAGTAGCTTGGGCTCCTGGTTTTTCGCCTGTTCTAGAGTTTTCCTCGTCAATTCACCAACTACTAGTTCAACATCCTCCAACTGATTTGCTCTGACTTTAAATTCCACGTTAGCTACACATTCATTGCCACGTATAGCTTCCAGCTTCACAAATTTCAGCATTAAAGACTGGGCAATTTTCGTAAAATGGTCATACAGCAAATGGATTTTAGGGGTTTCACTTTGAAAAAACGTCAAGAATTCCTCAAATACGGGCAACACATGTATTAAGGAATGACAGATAACCTGAGTTTCCTTTCCATTTTCCATAGGTAGCACCTTCCTGCATATTCTTTTGAATCGAGCACAGGTTGGCTGATTTTTTTCAGATGAGCTGAGGTGCTTGAAGTAAACCACAAACTTGCCATTGATCGATCAATCGTTCCAATGCTGGTCCTAAACTTACCCAACATGAGGGCACATGCTTCATGGGAAGGAGGATAGGCATCTTCATTTCTTTCTGTAGGTTTTGCAAGCCTTCACGGCGGGCTGAAGACTGTTTAAAGAAGAAGTGAAGATCTACAGGAAGTTCTTCAATTTCAGTCCCAAATGCAAGCAAAGCCTTATGGAAGGCATTATGTATTACATGCAAATTGCATGTTCAATGTCTATAAGTCCAGGTAAATTTAACTCCCTGAGCTTTGAGGAAAGTAATCGGAAAACGTTTTTATTGACATTAGGTCCATCCAAGCCCAGTGACAAGAAATAGCTCAGGTCAAATTTGTCCATTTCAAGATTTCGGATAATTGCCTCACTTATATTCTCACCTTTTGCATGCCCAAATGTAATGGACTGATAAAAGTGAGTAACGACTTCATTCTTTGCATCGCTCCAATATCTGACATGCAAATCAAGTTGCTTTTTTACTTGTACATTTGTAGTTTCATCATAGTGCACAGAAAATGGCGATTTTGACTCAATCTCTTTAACCAACTTTGTTAGAAATACAGGTGCCAGTCCGTCAATAACCAAATATGCTTCTTTTGTTCTTCCCATTTTGAAATCTTGGGCAATCTTGCTATCAGGAAACATTGCTTGAAATAACTCTGAACAATTACCAGATGAACGGAAGCTATAGTCACTATGAGCACCATGCATAGCCCACAAAATTTTGGCATTTGTAACGTTATCATCGTGAATCTGAAGTTTAAATTCATTTGTTTCAATCCTACTTTGTTTCGAGGATGTCGCAACTTTAGCCTTTTCAGTGTGCTTTATACCTTTGGCATGTTGTAATACTTGGTCGATTCCAGAATTTTCGATGGAAATAACTTTGCTACAGATCCTACATGCAACTTTGTGTTCATCTTTTTGCTCACGTTTACACCAAGAACTGATTATGTGTCCGTTAGAATCCTTTTCAGTTAGCCAAGCTTCTTGAAATTTTGTCTTATATGGTGCCATATCAGCTAAATTCGAATAAACGAATAGAAAAGAAATGTATAGACTTAACCTTTTCGATCAAAGAAACGTGAATCACATGCTGAATACCCACTTACCTTTTCATGTTGTTGTTGTTATTGTTGTTGTGAAGCCCTCGTAGATAGACTATTTAGCTTATATTTATGTCACTACAGTAATTTCCACACCTTTTCATGTCTGAGAGGGAAAAAGCGTGCGTTTCCTACCATGTGATGATGACGACACGAAGAAAACGGCTGCATTGGGAGGAGTCCGCATTGGGATCAACGATATAAAATGAGTAGATCGCTCGTGAGCTGCTTACAGCGCCACCACCGCGTCCCCATTTGATAGCGTGGTGGCCATTGCTATGGTTGGCAAAAAATGCTTTCATCGTATGTTTACGTGATTAGTTTGTGTAGACAAACACAGTAAAACTCAATGCGATCTCATTTCGCTTCAAATTGTAGCTCACCCGGACGGATCCTGCCTCGGTCAGTGCGAAGCCTGAACTTCACTCTCATTGTGCCTTAGGGTTTTGTAATATATAGGGGAAAGGAAATATAGGAGAATATAGGAATTATAGGACGAGTGGTCACCCTGAATAGAGTATCCTATTATTACAGTCTTAATTCTACTATAATGCTCATCTTGTATAATGCAATTAGACTTTCTGAGCCCAAAATAACAGTAAAAATTTTATCCTCTTGTATAATTCGGTCCCCATTTTTGACTTGTGACGAGAAATAAAATATGTAAAAATCTATAGAAAAATACCAGTTTATTCTTTAAAATTTTAAATACCGTTGAGGACCACGAATTCGAAAACCATGAATCAGGAATTGAGTTTGTCCACGCGAACTAGGGAGGGGTGTTGTGCAGTTCCTGACAGCAGAAGGTGTAGGGGGTTGTAAAATTCATCGTCGAATCGTGCATGTGTATGGTGGCACTGCATGCAGTCACAAGGGTGAAAGAGTGGAACACGTGATTCTGCGACAGGCACACATCGCTGATTGATGACCTGCTGCACTTCTTTGGATGCCTGCATTGCAGCTCTTTCATGTCACGATTACAGCAACTGACTGGACGGCCATGCCACACGCCTGTCATCTGTTTTTAAATTCCGTGCTCGATAGTGCTGCCAACAGCGGGGAACAGCACCTGCTTCGTATTCGTCAAATTTGTATCTACATCTTAGCCCAGGCTCCTGGCATGCATGTGGTACTTTTCCTAAAATATCGGCTGGTCCGTTTTTTATTGAACGACCTATTGCAACTTCATTAATAAATTTATAAGTTTCGTTGAATACATAAAAATAATGAAGATGGCTAAATAAAAAATAAAATTACTATCTAAATTACGGTACTATGTGACACTGAAACGAAGTAGTGCGATCTTTTTTGTTAAATTCACAATTACCAAGGTCGTTAAATCGAAATTGGTTTGAATACCCCCCCTCCCAACATCATATATAATGGTTGTGCAGCCCGAAATTTCATGTTTGTGTATAATGCAACCCCCCTCCAAATTTAAGGACATTTTTATGTTAAAATTTTTCACATTATACAGTAGAACCTCGATTTTACGAACTCGGATTTTCCAAAATTCCGGATTTTATGAAGTAATTCTGAAATCCCAACCGCAATTTTGTAATTTTCTTATAATAAACTGTCATTTTTACTAAGAATTTTTAAAACAAAATACGGTTTTTACGAAGCCATTATTAATTAAACCAATCATATTAAGCTTTTTTTGTTAAGCAAATGATACCTATCTCTTAATTGGTCATGTAAAAAATGAATCATTTTGCTTCCATTACTTAAGCACGTGTTTACGCTGCAATATGAAACAGTTTCGATATGAGAAAATCGATTCGTTAGCTGGTTTCACTTTCTTACTTACTTACTTTTCAAACCCATTTATCCGTTAGGGTCGCGGGGGCAGCAGCCCTATGGAGGATCTCCAACGATCGCGATCTTCCGCCATCAGGCGCATGTCCTCCCTGGTAATATCCAAGCAATTCGAATCCAGATTCTCCATGTAGTCTAGCCACCTGGTTCTAGGCTGACCCCTTGGTCTCTTACCCATCGGCTTGGAAAATAACATTTGCCTAGGAAGACTAGTTTGCGGAATCCGTATCACGTGGCCATACCAGCGCAACTGAGATCTCTCAATGCGGAGAAGTAGCGGCTCAACACCTAAAGATTCCCTTATTGTGCTGCTGTACACTCTATCCAGTAGGGTAACACCTGCCACACCTCTCAGAAACTCATTTAGGCCCCTTGTACCCGCGATCGCACTCTTTCGGTCATTACCCCAGCCTTTTGACCTAAGGTGAGAATGGGGACAAAGATAGATTTGAAGACAAAGAGCTTGACTTTGTTACCCAGCTCGCGTTTCGTTACCACGGATCGCCACAGTTCACGTCTGACACAGCTTGCTGCACTGATCCGAGCATCCAATTCCTTCTCCTGCCATCCATCACTCGTGAATGCAATACCGAGATACTTGAATTTCTCCACCTGTCTCAATGAGGCTCCCCTAACATGGAGAGCGCACTGAGCAGGCTGTCTTGAAAGGACCAGAACCTCGGTAGCCACACTGATCTTCATCCCAGCTTCTTCACATTTGGCTGCAAACCTGTCTAGTGGATGCCGAAGGTTCGCGCGAGAAGACCCAAGGAGGACAAGGTCGTCAGCAAAGAGCAACCTCTCCACCAGGCAGTCGGCCACACAAACACGCACATCGCCTCAGCTGCCCCTGTCTATCCAGTCCATAAAGATAATGAACAAGAGGGGCGACAGTACCACCCTTAGCGGAATCCAACACCCACGGTGAACGGTCTTGACTTAATGCCATTTATCCGGACACACATCTCAGAGCTTTCGTACACAGACATGATAGCAACCAGTAATTGCCCATCCACTCCATACTCTTGCAACACTTGCGAGAGCTTCTCCCAAGGAACTCTGTCATATGCTTTTTCGAGGTCCACAAAGCAAGCGTAGACCTCTTTTGCATACTCCCAGGATTTTTCAAAGATTTGCCTCAGAGCAAAGATGTGATCCGTCATGCTTCAGCCAGGTTGGAAACCACACTGCTCCCCTGACAGTTTGGAGTCGACTATTTCCCGACTTCTCTTCTCCAGACATTTAGCGTACACTTTCCCAGGAATGCTGAGCAAAGAGATGCCTCGATAGTTGTTGCAATGTCTCTGATCTCCCTTTTTGAAGATAGGGATCACAATTCCTGTCTGCCATTGCTTAGGGGCCTGTCCAGATATCCAAGCAACCTGACACACTCGAGTCAGCCACAGGATACCATCCTGATTTAAGGCCTTTAACATCTCGGACCGGATTTCATCATCACCTGCAGCTTTGCCAGTCTTCAGGGACTTAATTGCCTATCTGACTTCTGTTTCAGTGATACTACCGTGACTATTCTTCGCTCCAAGGTGCACCTCGTATGCCTCAGTTGTTGTTGTCACCGGATTAAGAAGAGATGCAAAGTATTCCTTCCACCTATGCAATACGTTCTCCTCCGTTTTCAGAAGCCTCCCATCTGAACTTTTAATAGTTTGTGATGAAAGAGACTTCTTTCCACGGAGGCGGCGCCCCGTCTGCCAGAACACCTTGTTTGCCGAACCACAGTCTGCCTCCAATTTCTCCCCGAACTTCTCCCAGGCCTTGGCTTTAGCTGTTGATACTGTCTTTGCTGCTGCTTTTCGCGCCTCAGTGTATCGCACTCGACTCGAAGTTGACTTATTTGCAAGCCATAGCAAATAGGCTTCCTTCTTTGCCTTGACAGCTTCTTGGAATTCACCATTCCACCACGCAGTCCTTTTCTCACCGCCCTGCGCCACACTCAGCCGCTTACGATCACAGCACAATGTAGCCGAAGTAATCACAGCAGTTTTAAACAACTGCCACTCCTCTTCAACAGTACCACGTTCACTGGGTAGTTCTTTGAAACTTGAAGATATGTTATCTGCAAAGGTCTTCCTCACAGCTCTATCCTCCAATGCCTCCCATTTGATGCGCCAAGTTTGTCTGAACCTAGTATTACGCTTGGTTGGCATGGATTCAGAGAACCGCAACGTGCAGACAACAAGGTGGTGATCAGTTGATAGTTCTGCCCCTCTTTTCACACGAGTATCCAACACTGATCGGAATAAGTTGGCTGAAACAATTACAAAATCAATCAGTGACTTCTGGTCCATTGAATCCCTGTACCAGGTATACTTATAGACATCCCTGTGCTGGAAGAAGGTGTTTGTGATGGAAAGTCCATTGTTGCAACAGAGATCCAACAAGCACCTACCATTCGCATTTAAATCGGGGTCACCATTCCTCCCAGTCACGCCCTTCCACGTTTGGTCATCAGCCCCTACGTGTGCATTGAAGTCGCCCATCAGGATGACAGAATCTGCACTCCCTCTCCTGCTAAGAGCAGCGTCAACTTCATCTAGAAAAAGTGACTGCATTCGGAGCATATGCAACAAATAGAGAGCGAGATCATTTCCCCATCTGAAGCCTCAGGAGACACAGTCTTCCACCTAAGGGGGTCCAATCTGCAACATAATCTGCCAGCCGGGGACTTGCGAGTATCCCCACTCCCGCCTGGGCAGTCATGTTAGGGTCGACACCAGAGCAGAAAAGTTTCCACCCTCCTTCTAAGTCCACAGTTCCAGAACCCCAACGTTTCGTAGAGGTAATACCTATGATGTCCAGTCGATACCGTTTGGCTTCCTCCACTAACTCTGATTCCTTTCATGTCATGGAGAATAATTTCCAAGTGCCAATTGACAGCACCCGATCCCGTTGTCGCTTTACCCGTTTCTCCTCCTGGGTAAAGGCATGCGCTGCCCCCGACCGTTTCCCCAAGCGCATAGCGAGTGCACTGGTGGGGCTTCTCGGAGGCATTGCTCCGAGATAACAGCCGAAGACTGTCGACTATTTTTCGAACGAGAGCCTCTGCCTAACTCCCAAACGCGGGTGACTTTAACCTGCGCCACACCTGATACAGTATGAATTCTCTCATTCTTTGACATCATGAGATATGTTTGTTTGGATACTCTTCGTCTCACTTCTCAACCATGACCTTTCTGGTAAGCACCCAAAGTAGCCCTAAAGTAGCCGTGCTACAACCAGCATAGCTCACAGAATCCCTGAAGCACCCAAACCTTTAACCCACGGTAAGAGGGCATCCACTCAGGGGATGCCCCTGGCTTCACTTTCGATATCGAAAATCTCAAAAGTAGGTTGTTGAGCCAGTTGATTGCGACAGCCAAGCAGACATTAGTGATACTGATTTCGAAGAATTCGAAGCATGGGAAAACTTAAAAAGTAGGTTAGTTTCAATAATAAATTTTCTGTGTTTGTTGGTAGTGGTAAATTCGTCTATGATTCATCTGGGATTTAATCAAAGATGACGGCATCAAAGACAAGATTGATGATAATGACAACAACGAAGCCCAAGAGGAACCCATAACAACATCGTCGGACATCAAAAACTCTTTAAATACACTGCGAAAACATTTATACTCTATAAAAAATCCCCCAGATAAGATTATGGAAACTTATTGAATTATCAAATCACATTGAGAAGGAATTAAATTCAGGTGCAAATTTGTAACAAACAACAATTTTAAAGTATTTCAAAATCAAATTGATTTTTATTTGACTTTTAAAATTGTTATTAATTTATCTAAAAAAAAAAAAAAAAAAAAAAAAAAAGGAAATGTAAAAAAATTATTTATTCTGCAATTAAATCATTATTTTCCCAAAATTTTTGGTCTGGTTTTTACGAAGTGCGGAACTCTGTCATATGCTTTTTCGAGGTCCACAAAGCAAGCGTAGAACTCTTTTGTATACTCCCAGGATTTCTCAAAGATTTGCCTTAAAGCAAAGATGTGATCCGTCGTGCTTCGGCCAGGTCGGAAATCACACTGCTCCCCCGACAGTTTGGAGTCGACTATTTCCCAACTTCTCTTCTACAGACAGCGTACACTTTCCCAGGAATGCAACCAAAGAGATGCCTCGATAGTTGTTGCAATCTCTCTGATCTCCCTTTTTGAAGACAGGGATCACAATTCCTGTCTGCCATTGCTTAGGGGCCTGTCCAGATATCCAAGCAATCTGACACACTCGAGTCAGCCACAGGATACAATCCTGATTTAAGAGGCCTTTAACATCTTGGACCGGATTTTATCATCACCTGCAGCTTTGCCAGTCTTCAGGGATCACTGCTTCTCAGATCATAAAAAGTGTGGCGGGGCAATGTGAAAAATTGAAAAACATGGTGATTCCCTGAACGTTATGAATTCCTAACAGAAGAGTGAAAAAACTGGAAAAATAAGTTTCATGAACACAGCCACTGCAGTGAAGAGGGAAAATTAGGGGGAGCATTCATTAATATGGCAGGATGCAAAGCAAAGTTGTTTATATTTCCATTGAAGTTATTTTCTAATTTATCAAAGATGATTAATGTTAACAATAATAAGTAGATATTAACTTAATAAAATTTAAGTGGAATAAATATCTACTTGTTTGTTAATCAGTCAAACATGGCAAAAGCTGATAATGATCAACCCATTAAAAATTAGGCATCACATCAACAGGTAGTTGTAGCTGAGCTCGCATAAAGGTTGCACCCCGTTTTTTTCAGTCAAAATTAGGTACAGTACAAAATTTTGCAATTTATATCCAAGAATATACGCTAAATGCATATTACTAAAAAAAATGCAGGCAAAATATGGTAAATTATTGAATTTTCTTAAATGTAGAAATTATAAATATAATGTTTCCATACATAAACACTTGGATTAGAAAGAATGAACTCAGTATTAACTACTCTAAAAGTGTTTTTATGATATTCAGGCAACGAAATAAACAATTCAATACAGAGTCTATAAAAATTCTTCTGGATGAGAATCAAATCACTATGGTTACTGAATATCATTACTTAGGCATCATCATTTCATATAATCTATCTTGGAACTCACATATTTCATCTTTAACTTCTAAATGGAGAAACTGAGAAACTGTGGATAAATAACTCTAACCTGCTTATTATGAACTCTCTTAATACAAAATCCCATTTAATACGAAATTATTCCTTGGCCCGACCCATCGATGTGCGATGCTCGAGTAAATTCATTCATCACATTTTTTTCTTTTAGAAAATAAAATTATAAATTCTCTACCTCAATTATTTGACTTGCAGCCATTAAAGTTATGTTATAATTTAAACCTTGATAAATTATGATTATTTAACTTTTTCTTAGCTTCTTATTTTAGCCCGGGCATTATTATTAAACAGTTTTTTTTATTTAGTAAGTAAAAATGGAAAGTTATTTATTACCTCTTTTTTGGCTACTTGTCATTTAAGCTATATATATATATTTATTCATTTCACAATTTGTATTTTGGATGGATTTTGAAATATCTCACTACGATGTTCTTTGATTAAATAATGTGTGGATATAGTAATTTTCTTATGGATATTTTCCTTAAAAATGTTTAACTTATAAAACGTTTTCTTTTTGCAAGCTGAACCCAATTAGCTTTATCAAAAATTTGGTTAATATTTTTTTTTTTGTTGACACTTCTGTTGTCAGGCATTGCATCTGTGATGTTTATACATGGATCCTATTAATTTTAGAATTTAAGCTATATAATAAGATATATTTTGTGCAATTTTTTTTTAGATAGCTTAATTTAATGTCATCAACAATGTTTATGAAACATATTTATTGTTGTTATTTCTTTTGGAGTTGTTCCATAATTTACATAGTCATGCTCTGAAGTGTGCCCTTCAATTGTCGCTGCGTGCTAGCCGTATGCTTCCTGACTGTTGCCCCAAGAGCATAAAAGCTTCAACTTGAAGAAATTTCATCACTACTCTTCCAGGCTTCCTTTAGTTAAGATGCTACTATGAGGCTCCTTCATAATCCTTAGCCACTACAGTTTTCAATTTTCAACTTTTTCTGGTTCTGAATTATTCTACAAAGATAATGTTCTGAGCACATCAATTTTATTGTATCCGGATATGTAAGCCTATTTTCATTTTCACTTTCGTCCTCTTCTGTTGAGATGGACATTTACTTCAATAGACTGTGACGCAGATTTGTCTGGATTTTCCAGTCAATCTCTTCTCCGGAAGTCATCTTCATATTCTGTCCACTATGTAATGTTAAACTTCTTTGCTGTAGTGAGCTAAACATGCCTACAGGGACTTAAAATTAAATTCTTGATTAGGACTTTTAACCTATCTAAAGCTTTTCTTAATGTAATTTCTCTTTTCTTATCTTCACTCTTGGACCTCAATGTAATTCTAAATTTCTATTTATCTATTTAAAGGGGTTTTTTTTTTATTTTTAATTTTGGTCCTTAGTGTCTTGCTAAATGGCTAAACTGGAGTAGTCAAACATTTAATTAATTTTTCCTGTTAAATTTGTCCTTACATTTTCTTATGCAAAATGGTAGGGAATAATATTTTTTATATAAATGGATTTCCTTTTCATATTTTTTGTCATAAATAACTGTGGGTGAATCAAGCATTTTCATTATATTTAATTTTCTTTAACTTAAATGAGTTAAAACTCAATCTTTTTTCTCATTTGTGTTGGCCACACAGGTGTTTTGAAGCCTATGGGGATTCTATTTTTGTGCATTACTGCTACATATTTCTTTAACTCTTAATTAGCAATTTTTCATGTTGCTATCATACTACTTAGAACTTGATTAGCATACAATTATAGACTTTCTATTACATTGTAAATTTTTTTTAATGATTAATCTTGGGGAATTAAAGTGTAAAATCAAATTTTTATGAAAATAGCTTCTTTAGTAATATTAAAAATATAAATTCAATTTTCCACTATGTCTGTTGTTTGTTTCCTTATCTGCAAACACATTTTAACTGCATACAACCTTACTTAAGTTTAATCTTTTTGATTTTATGAATCTTTTACCAGCTTTAAAAAAAAAAAACAACAACGCAATGTCTAGTATAAATGATGTTTAGATTATAAATCCACTATACAATCTTTTTCTATTATCTTAATCTCACTAATGTTGTGAGAATAGTTTTAACTTGATAAAAGCAATGATTATGTAAGATTAAATTTTCCTTATAGTCCTTTTATGAATATTTTAGAGATTTTGTGATGATAAGTGTGACCCAAGTGTGGGCGTCACACTCGATAAAAAAAATGGGAGTCAGAACATTAAGTATAAAGAATGTGATCTTTATTAAAATAACAAAAAAAAAAAATAAAATAAATTTATAAGCAAATGAATGTGAGATTATAACAATTAAAATGTGAGGATTAAAAAAGAATTGAATACAATAAAATTAGGAGCAAGAAAATAAATGAATACACCTGAGCACAAAACAGTGCTGTGTGTTCCTTTTGAAGGGAGGAACACTGAAACCCTAATGTTCAAAGTCCATAATCTAAACAAAAAAAGAAAGCTCCTTACCTCACTGAATTAAAGTACATACTATAAAAAAGAATAATGCTCATAATAAACAACAACTTCACAATAAGATACAAAAGAAAAACAGTTATTCTCACTATGGAATAAATTTCATAAACAACAACGTGAGCCTACAATTAAAAGTTTACAGATTACTATAACTCGATACATCCCAACACAAAGAATAATATTAATTAAATACAAAATCCCCCTTTCCATGAATAAACTCAACAAATGCAACGCTTGAAATTCTAAAACAAAATAAATGAGGCATAAACCCAAACAGGCTTTTAACAGAAACAAAGGCTTACACACAGAAGACTCAAAAAGGCACTGAAGCATACCTGGTGAATAAATCACCCACTTCACAATTTACAAAATGTGAATAAATAAACTACAATGTGCTCCCCGGTCATTTACTACTATGACCTCCTGGAATCCATTATGATTCCCAGTAAGAACCTAATTATCTACTGTAAAGAAAACACAGTGAGTAACAAAAACTTACTTCACTAAGTGCCATTCCAAAGAATTCAGTCTTCTAAAAAAAATGCCTTCCCAAAATGAAGGACAAGAAAACTAAGCCTTCCTAAATTAAGGGCTTCAAAATATGCCTTCCCAAATGAAGGTCTTCAAAATAAGCCAACAAATAAATTGAGCCTTACCAACAAAGCAGAAATGGTTAGCCTCCCACCAACGAATTTACAAGCATGCCTAAAAAATAGATAAACTCATAATATTAATCTTATTACAAATGACAAACAACAACATCATGGTACCTACTAACAAACAAGTGAGGCTTAAGAACAAATAGAATATAAACAAAAGGGGCTGCCGTTCACTAAACAATAAATAACTCTAAGCCTCCCACTAAAGCTACCATGATGAAACAGAATAAAAAGAAAAGAACAACAAGTTTGAATAATCACTAAAAGCCATAGCCACAAAACAACAGTTCTATATACATGAATTTGAGAGTTCTAATCACCTGGAGAACATTGACGGGTCACCACTCCACCGCAGAAAGAAAAGCACTTCCACACACAAGCCTATTGAGAACTAGCCGGTGTCACGCCACAAAACACGGGGCACAGTTGAAAAAATTGCTTGCTGGAAGTGTCCATTACCGAAGAAAAGCCAAAACGATGGCTGCCAAGCACGCAGGGACCAGAATACATGCCGCAGACGATCCATCTCGACGGCTTCGACAGAAGGGCTCCGTAGGCAAACGGGAGGGAAGACGTTAGGCCTAAAGATGGTCCGGCAACCCAACTGACTAGGCCGCGTAGGCCTTCACTTCCACGGGGACGGCATCTCATCTTGCGGGGCTGGCATCAGGTGAATCAGCTCTCCTCTTCACAGCATGATGTTCTTGCTGGACTGCCCGTAGCCATAATGCAAAAATCCGGAACCATATATGCAAATGTAGCATTCCGAATTGAATCCTGGGAGGATTCTGGCGCCGATTTGAAACGTGCGCACAACACAGATCGCTCCTGATAGGCTAGAGGATGACATCGTTTACTATTAGGTCCGTTCATTCAAGCGCTCACTAGCGGAAAAAGCTGGAAACAGTCACAAAGCTGTAGAAAAATGAAGAGCACGGAAGCAAAGCTCCTCAACAACGCAGGTGAGGAAACGGACAACGACGCACAGTCAAATGAATAAAAAAAACTAGGCTTAAAAATAAAAACATGTGATTCTATCACAATTTAAACCTTAGCTGATATTTTTTTAAACAAGCTTCCAAAAACTTAATCATCGCATTTGATGACTATTAATTTAAAAATAAGTAATGTTCATAGTCTAAATGATGTTTAGATTTATTAAAAACATTACAGATGTAATTTACATGTAAAATTGCCCCAATAATACAAACATTTTTTTTTATGAAAATACGGTTATTAGGAAAAAATTTTGGCAATTTTTTTGGTTTAAAACAAGTTTTTTTAAATAAAATATGAGTTTTTTTTCTCAAAAATAAGGCGTCAAAATCGTAATCTCAGATTTGGAAAAAAAAATTTGGTCTCCCTCCACCTCCCAATTGAAGAGCAGCTGTTAAAAACCTCTCCGTTTTAAGAAAAATATAAGTTATGTATAGCAGTTAACACAGAGATAATAAGAAAACATCACCAAAAATACGAGACCTTTCGGTCTTTTTATTCAAGGAGCTTCATCAGGTAGAAATTTTTGAAAGTCTTCAACTGATTTTTTTCATCAGTGAAAGTTTCAAAGAATACAAAACTTAAAGAGTTAAAAAAAACATTGTTATAATCATAGTATTGTTCAGAACATTATTACATCATTATAATATCAACTGATTAAAGGTTTTAAGAAAATAAGTTTAAAAATTAAAATATTGTTACAAATATAGTATTGTCAAAAATACAGTAGTTACAACAAAACATTGTTATATTGTTATATATTATTAAAAAAGTGAAAGGAAATTAATTACTCAAGGACACTTTTACAAGATATGGGCATCATTATATTTAAATTTGTGATTTTTTTTATTTAAATATTATATATTAATACAGTAAAAATTAAAATAATTAAAAGGGCATCATTATATAATCTCAATTATAGTATTTCCCATTTTTTATCTAATATACATGATTGCTGATCTAGACAGTGTTTTGATTTGATTATATGGTAACTTTCTTTAATTAGTCTTTTTGGCCAATGTTCTTCAGTTCCTAGAATTTTTATATTTTCCCCATCAATGTCATGATTTTTGTTTTTCTTATGTAAAAATAACTGGTTATTCTCATTGCACTTTTTTATTGGATATTTGTGTTCATCAATTCTTTTTTTCAAACTTCTTTTTGTTTGACCAATATAATGATCATTACATTCTTTACAGGGAATAAAGAATAATGACCAAATTATTAATTTAAATCAAAACAAAAACTATATAACATTAAATTATCACCCAAAATTGAATAAAACCCTTAGAAAAATAATAAAAAGGGAACAAAAGGATAATATAAAAATTAAAAATCATTCAAAAATAAAAGGACAATAGGAAACTTTTTACTAAACAGAAAATTAGAACAAAATAATAATGAACATATAAAAAATAATGTTATCTATAAAATTCCCTGTAAAGAATGTAATGATCATTATACTGGTCAAACAAAAAGAAGTTTGAAAAAAAAGAATTGATGAACACAAATATCATATAAAACAATGCAATGAGAATAACCAGTTATTTTTACATAAGAAAAACAAAAGTCAGGACATTGGCTGGGAAAATATAAAAATTCTAGAACTGAAGAACATTGGCCAAAAAGACTAATTAAAGAAAGTTACCATATAATCAAATCAAAACACTGTCTAGATCAGCAATCATGTATATTAGATAAAAAATGGGAAATACTATAATTGAGATTATATAATGATGCCCTTTTAATTATTTTAATTTTTACTGTATTAATATATAATATTTAAATAAAAAAATCACAAATTTAAATATAATGATGCCTATATCTTGTAAAAGTGTCCTTGATTAATTAATTTCTTTCACTTTTTTAATAATAAATAACAATATAACAATGTTTTGTTGTAACTACTGTATTTTTGATAATACTATATTTGTAACAATGTTTTAATTTTTAAACTTATTTTCTTAAAACCTTTAATCAGTTGATATTATAATGATGTAATAATGTTCTGAACAATATTATGATTATAACAATGTTTTTTTAACTCTTTAAGTTTTGTATTCTTTGAAACTTTCACTGATGAAAAAAATCAGTTGAAGACTTTCAAAAATTTCTACCTGATGAAGGTCCTTGAATAAAAAGACCGAAAGGCCTCGAATTTTTGGTGATGTTTTCTTATTATCTCTGTTTAGACATGTAACTTAAATTCCGTTTCTTGTTTGCTTATTTCTCATTTTATATCTTTATGTATTTTTCCGTTTTGCTCTTGAGAGCATCACCTTTTAATGAGTATTCAAAAATCGAAAGTAAAACTTACGAGTGCAAGGCGTCAGCCTCTTCATGTACGTGTGTATTCACTTACTTTATCACTTAAAAATATGTACACAATCAACATATCAAGTGAGTAATTTCATTTATCAACAAGCAAACCTTACATTAGGTTAGTACGAACATTTTTGGTCCTTCGAGCCGGATACAAGCGAGTGGCATTCCATAACGATCGGAGAGAGCGTTGCATTCCACAAGTGAGAGCACCCCCTCCATCTTAACACTTGCTCCCTTTTCGAACGTGCAATTCAGTCAGACAAACAAGGCATCGAATTATGGAGACCCTTCTAAAGCAACGTGGGATTGCAAAGGGAAAAATTACAAGAGCTATTACATACTTGAGCAGTACAGCATCACAGAGTGCATCATGTAATGAAATCAAACTTCGCATTGCATCATTAGACGAGGCGTGGAAGGAGTACGACAAAGTGAGTACTGAATTAATTATCCATAGTAATGCAGATGAACAATTAATACCAAAATGCCGGCTTGTTGGCCGAGAGCGCTGAGGCGCAGGTCTTATCGCTCTCGCAACCAGCAAGTCGCGGGTTCGAATCCCGCTTGGGGCATGGATGTTTGTGATTGTCCTTTATTATAATATGAAAACCCCGTGTTGGGCTTCGGCCTGTTGGGGGCAACCCGCGGGTTGTTTAGATTATAATTTTTTATTATTAAAAATGATTACGAGGAATGTGAATCCAAGTGTTTCACTACGGCTGCAGCATTTCCTGAGTGATCTCTTGGAAAATTTACAAGGAGCTACATCAACAGCTAATCTTGAAACAAGTGCTGCATCAGATCCGTTTATACGTGCGGACATTAAGCTACCAAGGCTAAATTTACCCAGTTTTTCTGGCGATTACTTGGAATGGACGGAATTTCAGGATCTGTTTAATTCCATGGTACATGAAAATACACAAATCAGTGACGCTCAGAAATTACAAAATTTAAAAGGAGTGTTAAAAGGAGATGCAGCTGAAGTGATTAAATCGGTGAAAACAACAAACGTAAATTATCAAGAAGCGTGGAACTTATTAAAAGAGCATTTTCAGGACACATACAAAATTAAGATGAGCTATGTACAAAAATTATGCAGCCAACCAGTTGTACAACATGAAACTGCTTCAGAACTCAGACAGTTACTGAATGCAACAGCACAGCAGGTGCGTGCATTAAAGGTCTTGGGAACTCCTGTTGAAAGCTGGGATCTGATATTCGTGCATCTTTTAACATCCCGATTGGATAAAGCAACCCATCGAGAGTGGGAGCGAAGTCGTGCAACAATAAATGGTGATCCAAGCTTTGAAGACATGCGGTAATTCCTTGTTAACCAGTGTAAACACATTACTTCATTTCAATCAATCCAGTGAGAATGTTCGCATGGCCTCTTCAGTGACTCTGAATCCACAGAAGATGAGCGTACTACTTATGTTGCCACTCATCTCGCAGGACAACAACATCACAGAAATGTATTACTGCCAACAATACAAGTAAAATTTCAAGATTCAAGTGGTGCGTTGCACATTTGTCGAGATATTCTTGATTGTGCATCAGAGGTGTCATTGTTGACGGAGTCAGTGGTTCAAAGACTTGGACTAAAGCGTGTTCATGTTAGCATATCAATTGAAGGCATAAATGGTGCTTCAGGTGGTGTAGCTCGAGGTGCAGTCAATATAACTGTGCATCCATGCGTCGAGAACTTTTCCATTAAAGTAAATGCCCTCGTCATTAATAAGGTAAGTAGACTGTTGCCAAAGCAACCAGTAATAACTATTGAGCAAAGAGAACTGGCAAACTACAAATTAGCTGATCCAGATTTTGACAAACCTAATACAGTGGATCTTTTAATAGGCAGTGATTATTACTATCATGTCATCAAGGACAAATTGCATGTATTATCAAATAAGCTCTCATGTGTTCAAGATACTCATTTTGGCTGGGTAGTAGGTGGTCAAGTACAACAGTTGACTAATTCAAACAATCAAACTCTAGAATCTCAAACTATAGTCAATACTCATTTGTGCAACATTGATATTTCAAGGCAAATTCAAAGGTTTTGGGACCTTGAAGAAGTATAACCACAGGTGTTTTTAACAGAAGAAGAAAGAGTGTGAAACACATTTCACTACAATTCATACACGTAATTCAGAAGGAAGATATGTGGTTGCTCTACCATTTAAAGAAAATGTTATAGAATTAGGTGACTCATGCAAAGTGGCTACAAAACGATTACTTTCAGTTGAAAGAAGACTCTAGACATGCACAGAGCTTCAGAATCAATATCAGAGTTTCATGGAAGAATATGAAGAATTAAATCATATGTCAAAGGTGAAGCATGACAAGAATAACAATTATTTGCCTCATCACTTTGTAATAAAGAATGACAGCACGACAACCAAGCTTCGTGTAGTATTTGACGCATCATGCAAAACGTCTTTTGGTGTGTCATTCAATGATACATTCATGGTCGGACCTAAGCTCCAGCCAGATATATTTGACATCATTCTACGATTTCGCTCACATCGATATGCTGTTTCGGCAGACATTGAAAAAATGTACAGACAGGTGAACGTCCATGAAGAAGACCGACGTTTTCAGTGTATTCTTTGGAGAGTGAATCCAAAATTTCCAATACAAGCCTAACAATTAAATACAGTGACATATGGAACCGCATCAGGACCTTACTTGCCAATAAGAGCATTGCAACAAGTTGCCATTGACGAACAGTCACGATACCCGCAGGCAGCAGAGGTTGCCAAAAGGGACTTCTACGTTGATGATGTAGTCACAGGTGAACACACAATAACAAGTACTCAATAGTTGTATGTGGATTTAGCCGCAATGTTGAAAGAAGGAGGATTTGAGCTACGCAAGTGGTCATCCAACGAACAACGAGTCCTAGAGAAAATTCCATCAGACTTGCATGCCACATCTATGTCATTTAATATTGCATCAACTGAATCAGTGAAAACTCTAGGTATGCAATGGAACAATTCACGGGATGAATTCACATATCATTTGTGGAAGTTAGATAAATCTGGACCACAACCAACAAAACGCAACATATTGTCAGAAGTTTCACGTTTGTACGATCCACTTGGGTGGATAACATTATTATACATGCAAAAACCATTATTCAAAAACTGTGGCTAAGTGGAACAAATTGGGATGAGCCAGTTTCAGATCGAATTAAACGAGAATGGAACGAATTCAAAGAAGAATTGCCCCTAATCGAAGAAGTAAAGGTGCCAAGGTTCATTATTGAGAAAGATACCAATCTTCAGTTACATGGCTTCTGCGATGCTTCAGAAGTTGCATTTGCCGCAGCAATCTACATACACTCGACTCGGTCAGATGGGAGCATCAATATTAACCTTTTATGTGCTAAAACAAGAGTAGCACCAATTAAGCCAATATCGCTACCACGTTTGGAATTATGTGCAGCAGTTCTACTGACACACCTGATGCATCGCGTTCAAGAATGCCTGATAAACCCTATCAACTGTATTTGGGCGTGGAGTGATTCGACAATCACATTAGCCTGGATAAAAAGTCATCCTAGTCGATGGAAGACGTTTGTAGCAAACAGGTTGCAGAAATTCAAGAACTGATCATACCAAATCAGTGGCATCATGTCCCAACAGATCAAAATCCAGCAGACGTCGCTTCTAGAGGCACCTGCCTCACAGTATTGCGTGATTTAAACATATGGTGGAAGGGTCCTGTGTTCCTGGAACAAGAGGAATCCACATGGCCAGTGTTCAACACAGAAGAGCACATAAATCAAAAGGTGTCTATGATGACACACAAATCTTGGAAAATAGTGGAGAATTATTCATCTTTGAGTAAAGTGCAACGAATAATTGCATACTGCCTCCGATTCAGCAACAATTGCAAAACCTCATACGATCAACGTGAACGTGGATTCATCACAACAATGGAACTACATGCAGCATTAATAATATTGGTGAGACATGCTCAACATGAAGTATTTCCTGAATTTACTGATGCATTAAAAGGCAAAGGCCAGATAACTCATAGTTATTTGAATTTGGATGCATTTATAGACGATCAAGGCTGTGTAAGAGTGGGCGGAAGACTACAAAATTCTTCGTTATCATACATGAAGAAACATCCATTGCTACTGCCTAAAAGACACAAACTAACTCAGTTGGTGATAGAGCATTATCATCAACGTCTTCTACATCCTGGAACACAACTATTGCTGTCAGTCTTGTGTGACAAATTTTGGATAGTGAATGGACGTAACACCATAAGATATTATACATACGATGCATAAAATGCTTTCGGGACCGTGCTACAACGATGCAACATCATATGGGAAATTTACCACAATTTAGAGTGGAAGCTAACAGGCCATTTTTACACACAGGCATAGACTTTGGAGGTCCGTTTCAAATTAAAGCCTCAAAGGGAAGAGGTGCTAGAACCTGGAAGGCTTATATGGCTTTATTCATATGCTTGGCGACCAAAGCTGTTCACATTGAAGTAGTCAGTGATTTAACAGCAGAAGCTTTTGTAGCAGCATTACGTCGTTTTTGTGCTAGACGTGGCATATGCAAAGAAACAGTCAGTGACAACGCAAGTGTCCGGAAAGTAGAAATCAGAAGATTTTAAAATGTCCTCAAAATTTTTAAGGAAATTTCCGCCAAAATAGGGCTTAAACAAGATCCCATCGGAGTGCCCCCAACCATTTTATAAACTTTGTTTTTGTAACTAAAGATGTTGTTATTAACGCATAAATTAAATTTTTACATTCCTTTCTAATATTTTTGGGAATCCGATTCTTCTTCAAAATCTTTTTCAGAAATTTAATGGTTTCTGGAATTGGGATACTGGGGAATAAAGAGATAATGTCGAATGACAAGTATTTCCCCTTCTTTTAAGACCTTATTTTTAATTTTACTAATTAAATCTAAACTATTGGTAACTGAACTATCGAATTCTGATAATTTCAAAGTTTTTAGAAATTGGGCTACAAACTTAGAGACCCGGTACGTCGGAGAATCTATGTTTGAGACGATTGGTCTCATCTTGTTGCCAGGTTTGTGAGTCTTGGGCAAGGCGTACAATCTTGGCACAACCGGATTACTAATAATTAAGCCTTTCACGATGTTGGAAGGAATTAGATTAGGACTGTTTTTAACCACCTCTTTAACTTCTGTAATTAATTTAGATAAGGAGAATTTCTAGAAAACTTCAAAAGGACCTTCTGCAACTAAGTTGTCAACCCTGGTATAATAATCGTCTTTACTTAAAATAACAGTATTATTACCTTTATCACTTTTAAGATAAAGGCAATCTTTGCCGTTCAAAGACTTAATAATTTCCCTAGACTTCTCTTCATGACTTAAGCCCTTTAATGTCTCTCTCGCTTTCAGCAATGCAGGTCAAATGAAGCAACTGCTGGGCAATCCTAAAGACCAGATCCCACCACTACAAAAATCAGGCATCTACCAGGCTCAATGTAACCAATGCCCTATGATGTACAAAGGGCAGACGTTCCGAAGCATAGAAACAAGATTTAAGGAGCATTTAAACCACACAAGATTTGGCAGAAGCAACCAGTCAGCCATCGCGAAGCATTCCCTGGATACGGGCCACGAATTCCATATGAATAGTGTGAAATTAATAAAATCGGTCAATAAAAAATACTTGTTAGATTCTTACGAAAGCTTAGCTATAAATAAAACGGATAAGCAGTTACTGTTAAATTCGGACAGGGGATTCATTGGCAAATCTAGTTTGATCCAATGGGTGGCCCAGTTACCAAAACGGTGATCACGTTTTTGGGTTTTTTTTTTGTTTCTATTGGTTATTGTTCACTATATTATACCTTGCTAATTCAATAAACAAGTCAGTTCTCTCAAGAATCTCTTGAGGTTCTCCTTGTCTGCTGAAGATGAAAGCAAAACTTTCGAAAGACGTTTACAGGTTGTATTGTTTTTTTCATTTCTTGTTTATCGCCTTTTTTAGTTGTGGTTAAAGAGTGTTGTGCTTTTAATCTGTTCACTCTATCTCTCTGTTTTAAGCCTAAGTACAAGCTCAGCAATTTTCCATAATAAACATGTAAAAATGATTACATCCTTTATTTTTAAACAAATGTTTTTAATATTACAGTTCAGAATTGTTTATTAACGTAAGAAATTACGCAGAACTTTTTAAGAACTATGGCGTAGGACCCTGGATAACAATGTGATGGATGAAAACGTGAAGAGATCGTTTGAATTTCTTACTGTGAAACTCTTTACAAAAGCGACAAATACGGATAATTTGCATTTATAAATTAAACAATATACGGTGATAATTTTTGGACTTAATAAGAGTTAGAAATTTTGATAGGCGACGTCAGAAAAACTAACATCGATGTTTAATCAGCAACCAAACATCGTAATTGTTAAACTGCAAAACATCAACTTTTTGTAATTTCTAAGTCTATATATTATTTGGAAATAATAAATGTCCTAGTATATTTACGCGTTCCTTCATTACAATACATTAACATAAACACATATTCAATATCAATAGATAATGATTTCAAAAGGGTTTAAGAAAATCGAAATGAAACATCGATGGCGCAAAATCATCGAAAATTCGATGGCCGAAACTTTTTGAACATCGATACTTTCGGCTAATCCATTTCAACCATGCTTTAATACATGTAAACAGCGATACCTTCATCTATACCTGTGTAAATCTAATCGAGTCACGCAAATAAAAAATTTTCCTAAGAAATTGAGCATGCAAACGTGCAACTTTTTTTTTTTTTTTTTTAAGTGTATTTTCTTAAAGGATGCGTGCGCATACCGCAATGAATGAATTAAGATCGTTTTTCTTATCCCAAGATGATGCTTTGGAACGATGATGAATTGCTAAATTACTTTTATAAATGGAACGATTATGTAAGCAAAAAATTAATTGTTAAGAGTAAACAAACTATGATGACTGACTATTTTGTCCAGAACACAGAATAACAATAAAAGATAAAAATTGTCTATTTTTTGTCTCTCTCTGATATTACGAAATTCAGACATTATGAAAAAATTTTTGGTTCCATAGGATTTCGTAATAAACGGTTTAGAGTGTACAAAGACACAGAAGAAAATGCAACTTCTTGTCCACATGAAAGTTTAATAGCCTGTACAAGCATTTCGACTGCCCTTGCAGTCATCAATCAGCAGACTACAAGGTACAATAGAAGATCCAATCATTTATTCAAGTCAATGATTGACAAGGCATGATGACGTCATTTACAATACATAAGGCCAAACAAAACAAGACTTTTAGATGCATATGAAACTTTGGAAGTCAAGAAAAAAGTTCTCAACTTATTGTTAACTAGTGATAATGGTACCCTAAGGGATTCTGTATTATTTCGTTTATTCAATAATTCTATAAATACCTAAAGAATTTCTGGTTTTTTTTCCTTGTTATTTTTAAATTTGTTTATTTTTGGTTCGCTTTTTATTGTAATTGACGTCATTAGACCTTGTCAATCATTGACTCGTTTCTGATTGGCTGATCTGATGAAGCCATACAGTTCTTAGTTTCTGTATTTTATTTTGTTGTTCTCTTCTATTGTACCTTGTATTCTGCTGATTGATGACTGCAAGGACAGTCGAAACGCGCATATGGGCTATTAAATTTTAATGTGGACAAGAGGTTGAGTATTCTTCTGTGTCTTTAAATTCTAAATTGAGCAAGAGTTTGGGAACTATTTCACATTTACTTTATCTTCCTCCCCATTCCACTTTAATCCTTTTATATAATGCATTGATTTATTCTGATCTTTGTTTTGGAATTATTTTTTTGGGGGTGGTTCCTCCGATCAAAATTTAAGAAGACTGCTCAAACTACAGAAATGGTTTTAAACTATGATTCTGCATGTACCGCACTAAAACGCCAATTACATATCTAATTCATTGACACCAATTTTTGAATATTTACAATACCTACTTCATACAATTGTTTTTGTTTTTTGTTTTTTTTACATAAATTAATTCATAATAAAATAATATTAGCTAGCCCTCTAAAATTAACTTTCAATTTTGATTACCATAATTATCCAACCAGGAAATCGAGAGAGATTCATCTTCCTTTGGACAACCCCACACCCCATTTTTTATCTGGTCAAATGAATTGGACCCTTTTACCTCCTACAAAAACAGAAACTATTATACTTTTAAAAATTCACTGAAGAAACTGATTCTTAATAATGATCTCAGTTTTAAAAATATTATTTACCAATTTAAATCAACTTAACAATCTTTGTTACGTTTTTAAAACTATTTTTTATTAGTTTTTTGTGGGGGACGTTGGGAGCTTTGCTTGACGGGCTTTTAAACCTTTCAAACCCTCTTGTACCCCCCCCCCCCCCCCTGTTTTACTGTTTATTTTATTGTACTCACTCATTTGTGAAACTTTGTAATTGAAATTTATTAATTAAATAAATAAAATAAATAAATAAAATCAATTTAAAAACTTACATTCTCTCTATACTGAAGGAAGCTTGGGTCTCCAGGAACAGAAGCAACAAGTGAGTTTTCCCATTCGCATACTGTAACTATTCCATATTCTGGAGGACTTGGAAATGTATCTAGAGTGCACATTGTGACAGTAGTATTATTCTATTTCATATCTGCAAAGCACATCTAGAAAATACAGATAAAACTAAATTTTACTGAGTGTATTTTATTCTTTCTACACAGTTATAAAGGGCTCGACCATGTATTATGTCATCATTGAACGAGGGGGGGGGGGATTTTCCACTGACATCAGCACCAACAAAATACCACAACGATCATGTCGGCCTCAGAGTAATAGCGTGACCACCGAGGGAAAAGGCCTCTGCATAATATATTGTTACATCA